>JACEFZ010000553.1:17500-26765 GCA_014155875.1 Cepaea nemoralis | reverse complement strand
CGCGGAAAGGGGAAAAAAAAGGGGCCGACTGTCCTGGGTTTTACAAGGCATTACTGATTAATAATGACGACGAGGATGATAATGACGACGAGGATGATAATGATGATGCGTTTAATTTCAAACCAGTTTGACGTCAGTCACTAGCAATGATAACTGCATCATGCAAGAATAACTACATCATACAAGCATTATACGTCGTTCAAGGATAACTACGTCATAGAAGGATAACTACATCATACAAGGATAACTACGTCATACAAGGATAACTACATCTTACAAGGATAACTACGTCACAGGGATAACAGGTCATTCAAGGAAAACTACATCATACAGGATAACTACGTCATACATGATAACAAGGTCCTTCAAGGATAACTACATCATACAAGGATAACTACGTCATACAGGGATAACAAGGTCATTCAAGGATAACTACATCATACAAGGATAACTACGTCATACAGGGATAACAAGGTCATTCAAGGATAACAACATCATACAAGGATAACTACATCATACAAGGATAATATGTCATAGAAGGATAACTACAGCATTCAAGAATAACTATATTATGCAAGGGTAATACATCCTGTAAGGATAACTACATCATACAGGGATAAATGCATTATAAAAGGATAAATATATCATACAAGGATAACTACGTCATACAAGGATACCTACATCATACAAAGTAAGTGTAACTATATCATACAAGGATAACTATGTCATACAAGAATAACTACATCTTACAAGGATAACTATATAATACAAGTATAACTATGTCATAGAAGGATAATTACAACCTACAAGGATAACTGCATCATACAGGGATAACTACGTAATAGGAGAACACTACATTATACATGTATAACTACGCCATAAAAGAATAACTACATCATACAAGGATAGCTACATCATGTAAGGATAAATGCATCATGCAAGGATAATACGTCATTCAAGGATAACTGTGTCAGAACTACATCATACATAGTTAACTATATGATACAAGGGTAATTACGTTATAGAAAGATAAATACGCCATACAAGGATGACTACGTCATACAAGGACAATTATATCATACACAGATAACTACATCATACGGGGATAACTATATCATAAAAGAATAACAACATCGTAGAAAACAAGTTAGCTGCATGTCCTTTATAGAAAGTAGCAATCAACCCCAGTATTTCTGGATCTGTGTGATTCCTGGGCAAGTTTTCGTTCAGGGGTTTGCGTTGCTTTCTGAACGATCGGCACCCATACCATTTCCTACAAAACCAACGTAAGGTGGATCTACTACCAAAGCGCCTACAGCTGTGTTTCGAACGCGGGAATGCGGAATTACGAACTGCGTCCGTAACATCCTTCGCCACGGAGCGTGTACATCAGACAAGGATACCTATATCAAAAAAGGGATACCTACGTCATAGAAGGATAACTACGTCATAAAAGGATAACTACGTCTAGACGAATAAGTACCTCATATAGTGATAACTGTATCATACAGTGATAACTATATCATAGAAGGATAACTACATCACACAGGGATAACTATATCATACATGGATAACTATATCATACAGGGATAACTACATCACATAGTGATAACTATATCATTCTTCTTCTTCTGCATATCCTTTACAGGACATCGCTGTCAACAGCAGCATCTTTCAGCTGTCTGTTGATTTCTTGGCAAGAATACTCTCAGTAGTTTGCCATTGATTTCTGAGCGGCCGGCTCAGTTATCTCGCAAGTCACCAGCGGGGGTCGAACCGCTTCCAGCTCTCGTCCGCTACGAGACTCTGCGTGATAAACGGGTTTACGGAGAAAGTGTTGTAACCCCTCGGCCAGAGAGACCGGCAACTATATCATACATGGATAAAAAATATCATAGAAGGATAACTACATCATATATGGACAACATAGATACTTATTGCCCATTACTACATCATATATGGACAACATAGATACTTATTGCCCATTACTACATCATATATGGACAACATAGATACTTATTGCCCATTACTACATCATATATGGACAACATAGATACTTATTGCCCATTACTACATCATATATGGACAACTAGATACTTATTGCCCATTACTACATCATGTATGGACAACATAGATACTTATTGCCCATTACTACATCATATATGGACAACATAGATACTTATTGCCCATTACTACATCATATATGGACAACATAGATACTTATTGCCCATTACTACATCATATATGGACAACATAGATACTTATTGCCCATTACTACATCATATATGGACAACATAGATACTTATTGCCCATTACTACATCATATATGGACAACATAGATACTTATTGCCCATTACTACATCATATATGGACAACATAGATACTTATTGCCCATTACTACATCATATATGGACAACATAGATACTTATTGCCCATTACTCTGAACTGTCTCGCATGTTGACACCCCTCTGGCTGGCATAGTTCACTATCTCCACTTCCGGGTAGATCAGCTTGGAGATGGCAAGTCCTGCAGGGGCTGATATTACAGAGGCTGTCAGCAGGTGGTTGGCGGGCGCCTGGGTGGGTGAATAGTTAGACAGGTAGATACATACATTGATGAGTGGATGGATGGATAGATGGATGGATGGATGGATGGATAGATATGTAGGTGGATGGGTCGATGGATGGGTTGATGATGGACATATAGAAGAATAGATAGATAGACAGCCAGACAGACAGACGACCAGGGACTGTGTCACGCCTATTTCTGCACCTCACAGGTCACTGCGACAGATTTCGGCACAGATTTATGTCAGGTTTACTTCTCTAGACAGATTCCATCCAAGGTCACGGGATCTATCTATCCGCGGGTAGGTTTTCTTTCCTAAGAATCCTGACAAGTTCCTGAAAGCCTGCTCTTTACGATGTCAAACTGCCATGGAATTGTTAAATTACGCAACTCGCAGAGTCTCCTGGTTTTCGTCCTGATACGAGAGGGCTAGGTGTTTCATTTCCCTACCCAATATATCGGCTGATGTGTTGTAGCCTAAAGGGAGCTGAGTGGCCTCCAGGAATGGTGTCCGCCTCGAGTGCTGGAAATCCCGAGTTCAAGCCCAGATGGAGTTCGGGAGTTTTACACGTGGACTTCTAGTAAAAAAAATTCCCCTGGTCTCTGGGTAGTGAGATCGGACGCCCGTGTTTATTGTTGCGCACCTAAACAACCTTGGCAGTTGGAAATCGAAAAGATAGTAGCATAACGGCGCTGCCTGGGCAAAATTTCGAGTTAAAAGTCTACCCAAAGTATTTCACGATCCTCGCCGGTGCTACGAGTTCGTGTACTGAGCTGAGATTCTCCTGACCCAGGCTTGAGGTAGGAGAAGAACGAAGCACTTATCGGTTACACCCGTGTACCGCGATGTTGATTCCATCGACTAAACTAAACTAAACTAATTAGGAGCCTGCAATCCTTATAAAAACCGTTTTACGCTGTTCTGGGGACGTGCCTTTCATCTTATGAGCCAGTGATCTCTGTCACGACTTCACACTAATAGTTCAATAGTTCTCCTAACAATGCAGCAACAACACTAATATCCCAATTGTTCTCCTAGAAATACAGCATCAACACTTGTTGCCCTCGTTCTCATAGCAATACTGCATAAGCTCTAGCAATTAAATAGTTCACCGCTCAATACAACATCAGCACAAATGCCCCAGTAGTTCTACAAGCAAAATATCTCCGGCACAACACCTTTCATTATTTCGCACGTTGTTGTATTTTATATTCCAATGTAAACCGGACTTCATCTTGCGCGTCGTTTGCTGCCTTATTCCAGTATAAACTAGACTACTTCTTTCACAAGGTGTGATATGACATTCCAGTGTAAACAATACTTCTTCTTGCACAAGGTTTGATATTATACTCCAAAGCAATCTAGATTTCTTGCAAATCGGTTGTAGCAATTTTACAATAATAACTGTTTCATTTACACATATTCCTCTCAAATGCATTCTAACTAGTTCATCTACACACATTCTTATCTACAGCAATCAGACCAATTCATCTACACACATTCTTATCTATAGCACTCAAATTAATTCATTCACACATATTCTTATCTATAGCACCCAAATTAATTTATCTACACACATTCTTATCTACAGCACCCAGACCAATTCATCTACACACATTCTTATCTACAGCACCCAGACCAATTCATCTACACACATTCTTATCTATAGCACCCAAACCAATTCATCTACACACATTCTTATCTACAGCCCTCAAAACAATTGACCAATACACGATCTTATCTAAACCACGTATATAAACGATAACACTATATTGATTGTTTAAACATGTCACCCCAGCTTTGATAAACATGGCCATGAATGCCCCGGAAATGCTTGAGAAGCCACAGGTCATGATGGCGTGCAGTTCTGACCTTGTAACTGTGGGTAGGTAGGGTCGGACGATCAGAGGCGCCTCGGACTGTGGACAAAAACAGAACATCTCAGTCACCGCTCGGTTGTGTGACGTGTGGTTTCGGTGTATGACAGATAGTGGATGCTATCTGTAATTAGTATGCCATGTTTTGCATTGACGGATGATAGGTTGGTTGATTGGTTGTGTGATTGGTGGGTTGGTTGGTTCGCTGATTTGGTTAGATGGTTGGATAGCTGGCAGGTGGATTGGTTGGGTGATTGGTTGTTGGGTTGATGTTGTTGTTGTTGGTTGATTGGTTGACTCATTGGTTAGTTAGCTTGTTGGGTGGTTAGTTGGCTTGTTGATAGAATAACGACCTACGCAAGTTCAATGTTCTAATTCTGGTTTGTCTCGCCTTGTCTCTTCTATTCCTGGATGCATTAATCAGAACTCAAACGACAACGTGGGTCCGAGGCAGGCAGTGGCTAGTACCGGTTGTCGCATGTTCCAAACCCCCTGGAGGAGGGACATTTCCAGACAGATACTCGTGCTCCCAGGTCCACCCAGTGCCACATAAGCACCCGGAAATCTTCCAGAAAGTACATGCCATGTCACCAATCCAGTTCCCATTGGTGTATGAAAATACAGCGTCAGCCCCGTATACTCAACATGTGTCAAGGTGCGTGGATAATTGACCATTTCTTTCATTGCACGTCACACAAGGCTCGCACAGCACTGGGAACATTGTGAACTTCTAAGACCATTGAGTATATTACCAAACTGAGAATGTTCAACCCCAGCATTAAATAAGGACTGTGGCATGGATCAGAAACATAGACAACAACTGAAACATTAATCTATCAACGACAAACACTTACTGGCTAGTGGTGGAGCGGAATAGAAGGATATATGTGATATGGTATAATCACTAACACTGATGAAGATGCTGGTTCGATTATGATTAAGAGATTGACGCGATACCCACTGGATTACCGTGGCATATGAATTATTGATGATGATGATTATGATGACAAATATTGAGCTTATGGATATGACTAAACACATCCCGGAGGTCAGAAAGAGACGCAGGGGATGCACAGAAAACATCTTTTAGTAGCATGACTAGAAAGTCCATTCCCTAGAAACAACAGAACAAGGAATAGAGGCAGACCAGAGATACACACAAGGAATAGAGGCAGACCAGACATACACACAAGGAATAGAGGCAGACCAGACATACACACAAGGAATAGAGGCAGACCAGACATACACACATGGAATAGAGCAGACCAGACATACACACAAGGAATAGAGGCAGACCAGACATACACACAAGGAATAGAGGCAGACCAGACATACACACAAGGAATAGAGGCAGGACCAGACATACACACAAGGAATAGAGGCAGACAAGACATACACACAAGGAATAAAGGCAGACCAGACATACACACAAGGAATAGAGGCAGACCAGACATACACACAAGGAATAGAGGCAGACGAGACATACACACAAGGAATAGAGGCAGACCAGACATACACACAGGAATAGAGGCAGACCAGACATACACACAAGGAATAGAGACAGACAGAACATACACACAAGGGAATAGAGGCAGACCAGACATACACACAAGGAATAGAGGCAGACCAGACATACACACAAGGAATAGAGGCAGGCCAGACATACACACAAGGAATAGAGGCAGGACAGACATACACACAAGGAATAGAGGCAGACCAGACATACACACAAGGAATAAAGGCAGACCAGACATACACACAAGGAATAGAGGCAGACCAGACATACACACAAGGAATATAGGCATTCGAGACATACACACAAGGAATAGAGGCAGACCAGACATACACACAAGGAATAGAGGCAGACCAGACATACACACAAGGAATAGAGGCAGACCAGACATACACACAAGGAATAGAGGCAGACCAGACATACACACAAGGAATAGAGGCAGACCAGACATACACACAAGGAATAGAGGCAGACCAGACATACGCACAAGGAATAAAGGCAGACCAGACATACACACAAGGATAGAGGCAGACCAGACATACACACAAGGAATAGAGGCAGACCAGACATACACACAAGGAATAGAGGGCAGACCAGACATACACCAAGGAATAGAGGCAGACCAGACATACACACAAGGAATAGAGGCAGACCAGACATACACACAAAAGAATAGAGGCAGGCCAGACATACACACAAGGAATAGAGGCAGACCAGACATACACACAAGGAATAGAGGCAGACCAGACATACACACAAAGAATAGAGGCGACCAGACATACACACAGGAATAGAGGCAGACCAGACATACTACACAAGGAAGAGAGGCAGACCAGACATACACACAAGGAATAGAGGCAGACCAGAACATACACACAAGGAATAGAGGCAGACCAGACATACGCACAAGGAATAAAGGCAGACCAGACATACACACAAGGAATAGAGGCAGACCAGACATACACACAAGGAATAGAGGCAGACGAGACATACACACAAGGAATAGAGGCAGACGAGACATACACACAAGGAATAGAGGCAGACCAGAAATACACACAAAGAATAGAGGGAGATCAGACATACACGGAGGGGAATCTATGAAACCTACATCCAGCTGGGGACATGTGGAGAGCTGCAGGTACAGACAGCAGATAGTAGCGCGTGATGGCGGTTGGCTGTGTGCTTATGTCCATTGTGGATACACGGAAACAGAACATGAACAACAAGACCGGGGAGTTGGAGGAAGAGGAGGAGGAGGAGAAGAAGAAGAAGAAGAAGAAGAAGAAGAAGAAGAAGAAGAAGAAGAAGAAGAAGAAGAAGAAGAAGAAGAAGAAGAAGAAGAAGAAGAAGAAGAAGAAGAAGAACAACAACAACAACAACAACAACAACAACAACAGTAACAAAAGCAGCAGCAGCAAAACAACAACAACAGCAGCAACAACGACAGCAGCGACGACAACGACGACGACTAGAATAAGAATAGGAACAACAACAACAACAACAACAACAACAACAACAACAACAGGAAAGTGTTTGTACCAAACACCAAATTTCTGTAAACATTCAAGAAAAAGGAGAGACACGCACCAAACCAATAAATATATTTGCCGCGGCCACCACTGATTCCACGGGCCCGGTCTCCAGACAGAAGGCCAGGCCCCGCCCAATCCTCAGGACGATGAACTCCAGCACTCCCCAGTTGTCCAGCATGAAGATGCAGGCGTTGAAGAAAACAATGACCCCTGCAGACTAAATGTGTCAATGATAGAATATGGCAATCAAGTCTCTTCCATTCACATGTCTTTTGATGTTATCATCATCATTATTTAATGTCTTGTTGGCTGGCGTAGGCGATCATGCTTGGCTGCAAATTACTATCTCCGACGGCAGGGATCACGTCATGTGTTGACTCCCTTCCGTGTCATGACACAAGACTCTCAAGAATATTCTCACACTGTCCTCCTCTTTCTCTCTTACCATACCACTTCCGGTTGTCACAGCATGTTCCAGTTTTTATTTTCCCATAATATGGCCAAAAATGATGACTTGCTTCGTTCTGATCTTTGACATGAGTTCTCTTTGCGACTTTGCCTTCCTCAAAATGTCCAGATTGCTAATTTTGGCTGTCCAATGAATTTTCAGCATTATTATATAAAGTCACATCTCCTAGGCTTCTGTTGATGTTTCCGCCTGTTTACTAATTACACTAGTCAACATATTTTCAAAAGATATTTGTATCAGAATTTAAATAAAGCATTTTTGATTGATTTTGACATGCTGATTTAAAATACCATAATCTCCCCCGATGTGTCTCCACCTTGCCGTGGTGGGGGAGCTTGAGTGTCCCGTTGACCCCATGTGCTTGCCGATGGGTGAAAACTACATATCGGACAGCGTATGGGATAGGGACCAGACTAAGAGAGACACAACCTGCTGCTCTGCAGGAGACTGAGGATAGCAGTCAAAAGTTTAAATCAGGCGCATGAAGGCAGTTCTTGTTTCGGACAATACTCTAAGGCTCTCTGTCGAGGGTTTAGGCTGAACGCCTCTAAGCCACAGACCCTCGGATCTGAGAGTCGGGCCGATATCCACCTACCGAAAAATTGGAATCGAGATACTGAGCAAGCTACATGCCCAGTTCTGACACTTGATTGAAGGCTCTCAGCTGAGGGATATGTTGGATTCCCGGATGAGATGGCCTGGCCGTTTCTCACTGACTGCTGCACGAAGGTAAGGTGCTGAGCCGGCAGCACATGTAGCCTACCTCGTGAGCGAGTACAAAAAGTCAGTAAAATGCCCCAGTCGAAGGAAATGGTTACGAAAACTGTCTGTATCTAACTCATAGAGAGTGTAGATAAAAGTGGAGAAACGTCTCAATAACGCGAAATGGAACGCACGGCGAGCGAACCTATTGCGTGGTCCAAAGTCAAAAGCAAAAGCTTACCGAGTGGATGTCGCCCGCAGTCTGACCGCCCCTGGAGCTCACTTGAGCGACCAGTGGCAAGCGAGATGCCCAATACATGGAAGTGAGGAACTAAAGCAGCCATGAGCAGGACGTAGCAACTCCTCGGGTGAGCCCAGTCTCGGAGCAATATGTGCCGGCTCTGCAATTATGGAAGCCTCCTTGGATAGCGAGGGAATGCCCATTGTCTGCCCCTGCCTTCCCTTGAGGGCCGAACGCGATGTCGTTGGTCGTTCTATCTTGACCAGCTGAGATGTGGGCGACATCACAACAGTCTAACGTGCCTCGAAATCAGAGTATGCATAAAATTTGGTGGAACTGCGGTAAAGCTGTGAAAGTTTAA
>JACEFZ010000553.1:0-10000 GCA_014155875.1 Cepaea nemoralis | reverse complement strand
TGTTTAATTCTCTGGGGTCAACAGTTGGTCTCTCTACTTTAGCATTATACAGATTGTGGGTACGTTCTCAATTAATTCATATTTCAACATAAAATGAGAGAAAAATTAAAAGCATTTTTAAAAATTCACATATAATGTTATTAACAGGAGCATTTGAACCCACTCAGTCATTATTAAGTCGATGTTCGAGCTCTTTTTGCTTGCTTCTTGTAGTCAATCGATGAGGTTTATCTCCGCCTAGTTCTTTGGTAAATTCAGATTTCTTACACGATCATTCAGTTCACTTTGGATTATTACGTGTGGTTTAGCGGATGTAGTTTTCTTAAAATCTAGGTGGCTTGAGGTTGAATGGTTACGACCACCAATGTCCTCTTCTTCAGCAGCTGAAAATGATTCTGGCACTTTGAGAACTGGTAGGTCATTGTCATGTGGTTCCGGGCGTATTGCAGAGGGGGTGTTTGGATATTCGAGAGTCCGCTTTTTTCTTCTTTGATATGCCTTTCCCTATTGGAGGGGCCATGCAAAAGTAACAGTTTTTGAGATGATCTGTCGGTCTCTCTAAATCATCGGGACGGTAAAAGGCTTAGCTTGCCATTTTCCATTCAACCACAGTTTAAGATGTGCTGCTCATGTATTGCAGCATATGTGTGGCGCCCAGCTCTTATCTTATCTGCAGCCAAAACACAAAGTGTACGCCTTCTTAGTCTAATCACTTTAGTTATATTTCGTTTTTGTCATAGAAATGTCACCTGACCACATATATAACATACGTCATTAGCACTGTACACATATGTCCTAGACATTTCTAATTACGATACTTTTGATAAGGACAAATGCACTAATTAATGTCAAAATTTTATCAAAGATAAGATATGTGTACACAAAGGTGACGTAATCATGGGTAGGATTGCATCATCAATTTATAGTTATATTTTTATTGGTCATTAGAAATCATTATGAATCGCCCACACCAGTTGTGTCATATATACGAGGGTAAGTAAATACGAGAGGAAGTCAATTAAATAGCCACAAATGGTTGTAGAAAAATAACTAACTATGATAACAACTTGAAACCAGTTTATTTTTATGCATGCATTGTCCCTTTATTTCTTAACATAATTTCCACCAACATTAATGCACTTATCCCATGGTTTTATCAGTCCTCCGAAACCGGCTGCATAGAACTGTGTGCTCTTTATCTAAACCACGTTTTCACTTCATATTCAACTTCGACGTCACTCGGGAACGTCTCCCGCTAAGGTGGGTTTTCAGTGGACTTAGCCCCTACCAATTTCCCGAAAAGCAGTGCATAGTTGGGTAGAAAAAGTTAAGAGGGTGAGTCAAAAAGTAAGTCACACAGTTCTTTGGGATGGCCGGTAAATGAAAACAAAGTACGCAGTTTTATGAGACCGGTTTGGGAGGACTGATAAAACGATGGGATAAGTGCATCAGTGTTGGTGAAAATTATGTTGTGAAATAAAGGGACAATGCATGTATAAAAATAAACTGGTTTCAAGTTGTTATCATAGTTAGTTATTTTCTACTTGCCGGCTTCCTGGCCTAGAGGTTAGCGACTTTTCTTCGTAATCTAGTATACTCTCGTAAGTAACGTGACGACGGTGAGAATCAGCAGTGGTTCGAATCGCGTCGGTAACTTACGGGGTATGTAAGCTGGCCGTTCATAAAGCAATGGCAAACTAATGAGTGTAATCTTGCCAAGAAATCAACAATCAGCTGATAGATGCTGACGTTGACAGCGATGTCCTTTAAAAGATATGCAAACAATTTGTGACTTACTTATTAACATACCCTCGCAAATTGACCGTAATTAAGTAAATTAGTTCCATATGTCTTGAAAACTAGAGCCAATCAACAATTTTAAATATCTTTTTTTTTCGTTTTCATCACACCAAAATGAGTTAAGATCAAATGCGAGTATTTTCATGCCAAGTGGTATCCAAGATTCGCAGCCATATGTTACACCTGGATCTATGTAAACTTTCAAGAGCTCTTATTCTGACTTCCATCTATTATAAACTATCCTCTTCTTGCCTTGCTTATGTAGGCATTATGTTTACAATAGGTCTGACTCTTGCAGGTCGTTTGATTTTATTTTCCAGCTTTACTTCGACTTCCCTTGTGGATTGTGTTGTTGTTAATTCTTTTTCGTTTTATCGCTTTTAACTCGGGCGCAGCGCACATTAGACTTATATTTGCGCGTGCCATCAGTCTAACCCTCTTTGTTTGAACGCAAGTTATGTTACAACACACATAACTGATCCCCCTCCCCCATTACCCCAACAAATCAAGGTTATGTGGTACGTATCTTTGAATGAGTGCGCACGCACGCATGCGTGTGTGTGTAGACAAGAGATGATCTACATTTAACTGATGAGAAACAGCACTCACGTCAATAAAGAATCCAGCCATGTCGTGTCTGAACGAGTCACCGAACACGAAGGCGGTGCCTTTATCAGAGAGCCGGACGAATTTGAAAATGAGGTCACCTATCCACTTGAAGGCCACGAATCCGGCCCACGTCCTCAGGGTCAGTATGGCGAACACGATCTGGACGACGAAGCCCCAGAACACCGGGTGCCAGTTTACCTACTCGATTCAAGAACAATATAGGGCGCTAAGACATCAGTTATGGGCATTTGGGTATTAGTCCATCCAGTTAGTTAGTTAGTTAGTTAGTTAGTTAGTTAGTCGACAGATCATCCTCGTTGCACATCGAACCATTCAGTCCATAAGTGCTCGGATCCCCTCCTCAGCAAATCCCGCAGCGTGTAGCGGCTAACGACGCCAGTTCTGTGTTGGTTTATCAATCTTCTTTGGCTTCCTGCGTAGTGTTCTTGTTTGGCCACCCCTCTTTTAATTTGCTGCTCCTGCAATCTGGCCATTGTTGTAGATTCACAGTCATCACTTGGTTCTTGCAAAAGTCTCACTTCTCGTAGAGCATTCAGAATGTCAGCCTGGTCCATGGCGCGTCCGCCCTCCACAGTAGCCTCCCCTGCGAGCTTGTCAGCCCGCTCATTTCCTTGTACTCCCGCATGACCTGGCACGAAGATGAAACTAATCTTTGCCAGCCGAGACCGCTTCAGAGGCAGCAGCCATTCTCTTCGGATCGACCCCTCCTCTATCCTCTTGATCATGTTCATTGAGTCGCTAAGGAAACAAGCCCTAGTGAATGTCTGTGTCTCAAGCCATGTTATTGCTTTACTTACTGCCATGACTTCCATGGTCAGGCTACTTGTGGTTTCAGTGAAAGCACCAGAGTCCTCCTTCACAATTCTCCCTCCGGCCCGAGCTGTAAAGGCCCATGAGCTTCTCACATGTCGGACGACCGACCCATCTGTGTAGATGACCGCGTCACCTTCTAGCGAATTCTCGAAAATCAACGCTTGTACTTCAGCCTCAACAGCAGCCGGATTTTCTTGTCTGCATTTTCTATCTAGTTGGATGCAAACTGAAAAGGATGTGCAGAAGTATGTTGGCACTTGCACCCACTCCTCGCCAGGTTCTCAGTCCTCAAGTGAACACACCTGTTGAAGAATGTCTTCGGCTTGGCCCATCCACAACCGTCCTCTTTTTAACCTGCTGCCCTTCACCTTCCTAATTTCACTATGCAGTGGATGTTGTGTGTTTGCGTTAATTCTGAGGTAGGCGCGTGCCCTGCAAACTTGCATTCTCTCTTCAATGGTTGGAAAATCAAGAAGGTAGCGCATCGCCCTGCATGCTGTATCTCTTGTACATCCAAGAATAATGCGCATAGCTTCATTCTGTATCCTTTCCATCCTTTCTATCTGCTTATGGCTGAGAGTCAGGATTGCCATTGCATACTCCACATAGTCCATCCATCCACCAATCAATCAGTCAAACAATTAATCTATTTATCCGGAGGCTCCGTGGCGAAGTGGTCAAGCCGTTTGACTCGGGCTCCGAAGGTTGTGAGTTCGATTCCGGGCCGCGTGAACCTCTGGTTCACGAGTTAAATTTTTCGGAGACTCCTGTGGGCCGTCGCTAGAGCTATGGAGTTCGTGCTTTGTGCGACGTTTTCGCACTGCGGAAAGAGACCGAGCTGTGTGGGATAAAAACCCGGTGCAATGAAGTTTACCATGTCGACTTTTTTTAAAGCAACTTTTAATCTATCAGTCTGTCTGTCTGTCTGTCCGGCTGGTCTGTCTGTCTGTCGGTCGGTATATCTGTCTAAGTGTGTTTATGGGCAGGAGTGTGTGTATGTGTGTGTGTGCCTTGCTGTATGCACGAATGAAGATGCATAGGCGTGGGAGAGAGAGAGAATGTGTATGTGTGTGAGAGAAAGATAGATAGAGAGAGAGCATTATGTATAAGTAAACTTTTATTAGTGAGTTCATGATTGTGAGAAAGTTGGTCGGTCGGTGGGTCGGTAAGTCGGTCTGAGAGTGATGACATACGGTAGACAAGCGACTTACCCTGCTCGGTTTGAAGGAAAACAGGAAAGACAGGATAATCAGTGCAGCAATCCCGATCAAGGCTTGTGCATTCTGTGGGTGCGAACTGAGAACATCCAGGCCCAGATAGACACAGACGGCTGCCAGAGCTGCCAGGTACAATCCGCTGTACAAAAGACAATGAAAGACAATAATAATGGTAACTTATCTCAAACGACAACTAGCCAAAAACATTCCCATATGTATGGCACGTTACACCCTCCTTAGGTATTTATAATGCCCATGTTAAACACTGTCTCGGTGAATCATTTGTTATTGAATATTTTTCATGCGTTTTAATGTTATTGTTATTTTGTTGTCAAAATTTGCTTCATAAATGATGCTGAATGAAAGAATGTATGAGAGGAAATAGGGAAGAAGGGCAGAATGTCAGACAGGCCTGCGTGCCCAATTCTTAACCTTTGAAAATAAAGACTTTCGTTCGTTCGTTCGTTCGTTCGCTGGGGGAGCATGGGAGTGAGATGCATTGTGTGGTTAGTGATGTAATCTCGCGGTTCCTGTCAGGTGGTATGGATTAACTACAATTTTTGCCAGATGTTGTGGTTTAACACAAATAATTCTTGATTACTGATTAACAACAATTATTCTTGATTAATGTTTAAGAACGATCATTCTTGTTTACTGTTTAAGAACGATCATTCTTGTTTACTGTTTAAGAACGATCATTCTTGTTTACTGTTTAAGAACGATCATTCTTCATTACTGTTTAACAACAATTATTCTGTATTCCTGGTTGCCGTGGAACACACCTCATACCGTAACTTGAGCCAAGAACCAGCATGAGAGTGTACAGCTTGGGAGTGTACAGCTTGGGAGTGTACAGCTTGGGAGTGTACAGCTTGGGAGTGTACAGCTTGGGAGTGTACAGCTTGGGAGTGTACAGCTTGGGAGTGTACAGCTTGGGAGTGTACAGCTTGGGAGTGTACAGCTTGGGAGTGTACAGCTTGGGAGTGTACAGCTTGGGAGTGTACAGCTTGGGAGTGTACAGCATGAGAGTGTACAACATGAGAGTGTACAACATGAGAGTGTACAGCTTGGGAGTGTACAGCATGAGAGTGTACAGCATGAGAGTGTACAACATGAGAGTGTACAACATGAGAGTGTACAACATGAGAGTGTACAACATGAGAGTGTACAACATGAGAGTGTACAGCATGAGAGTGTACAGCTTGAGAGTGTACAGCATGAGAGTGTACAACATGAGAGTGTACAACATGAGAGTGTACAGCTTGGGAGTGTACAGCATGAGAGTGTACAACATGAGAGTGTACAACATGAGAGTGTACAGCATGAGAGTGTACAACATGAGAGTGTACAACATGAGAGTGTACAGCTTGAGAGTGTACAGCTTGGGAGTGTACAACATGAGAGTGTACAGCATGAGAGTGTACAGCTTGGGAGTGTACAGCATGAGAGTGTACAACATGAGAGTGTACAACATGAGAGTGTACAACATGAGAGTGTACAACATGAGAGTGTACAACATGAGAGTGTACAGCATGAGAGTGTACAGCTTGGGAGTGTACAACATGAGAGTGTACAACATGAGAGTGTACAACATGAGAGTGTACAACATGAGAGTGTACAGCATGAGAGTGTACAGCTTGAGAGTGTACAGCATGAGAGTGTACAACATGAGAGTGTACAACATGAGAGTGTACAGCTTGGGAGTGTACAGCATGAGAGTGTACAACATGAGAGTGTACAACATGAGAGTGTACAGCATGAGAGTGTACAACATGAGAGTGTACAACATGAGAGTGTACAGCTTGAGAGTGTACAGCTTGGGAGTGTACAACATGAGAGTGTACAGCATGAGAGTGTACAACATGAGAGTGTACAGCATGAGAGTGTACAACATGAGAGTGTACAACATGAGAGTGTACAGCTTGAGAGTGTACAGCTTGGGAGTGTACAACATGAGAGTGTACAGCATGAGAGTGTACAACATGAGAGTGTACAGCATGAGAGTGTACAACATGAGAGTGTACAACATGAGAGTGTACAACATGAGAGTGTACAACATGAGAGTGTACAGCTTGGGAGTGTACAACATGAGAGTGTACAACATGAGAGTGTACAACATGAGAGTGTACAGCATGAGAGTGTACAACATGAGAGTGTACAACATGAGAGTGTACAGCTTGAGAGTGTACAACATGAGAGTGTACAACATGAGAGTGTACAGCATGAGAGTGTACAACATGAGAGTGTACAACATGAGAGTGTACAACATGAGAGTGTACAACATGAGAGTGTACAACATGAGAGTGTACAACATGAGAGTGTACAGCTTGGGAGTGTACAACATGAGAGTGTACAGCATGAGAGTGTACAACATGAGAGTGTACAGCTTGAGAGTGTACAGCTTGGGAGTGTACAGCATGAGAGTGTACAACATGAGAGTGTACAACATGAGAGTGTACAGCATGAGAGTGTACAGCATGAGAGTGTACAGCATGAGAGTGTACAACATGAGAGTGTACAACATGAGAGTGTACAGCTTGAGAGTGTACAGCATGAGAGTGTACAACATGAGAGTGTACAACATGAGAGTGTACAAGCATTGAGAGTGTACAGGCATGAGAGTGTACAGCATGAGAGATGTTACAAGCATGAGAGTGTACAGCTTGAGAGTGTACAGCTTGGAGTGTACAGCTGAGAGTGTACAGCATTGAGAGTGTACAGCATTGAGAGTGTACAGCATGAGAGTGTACAACATGAGAGTGTACAGCATGAGAGTGTACAACATGAGAGTGTACAGCTTGGAGTGTACAGCATGAGAGTGTACAACATGAGAGTGTACAGCTTGGGAGTGTACAGCTATGAGAGTGTACAACATGAGAGTGTACAACATGAGAGTGTTACAACATGAGAGTGTACAACATGAGAGTGTACAACATGAGAGTGTACAGCTTGAGAGTGTACAGCTTGGGAGTGTACAGCATGAGAGTGTACAACATGAGAGTGTACAAGCATGAGAGTGTACAGCATGAGAGTGCTACAGCATGAGAGTGTACAGCATGAGAGTGACAACATGAGAGTGTAAAACATGAGAGTGTACAGTTTGGGGAGTGTACAGCTTGAGAGTGTACAGTTGGGAGTGTACAGCATGAGAGTGTACAACATGAGAGTGTACAACTGAGAGTGTACAGCATGAGAGTGTACAACATGAGAGTGTACAACAGAGAGTGTACAACATGAGAGGTACAGCATGAGAGTGTACAGCATGAGAGTGTACAGCATGAGAGTGTACAACATGAGAGGTACAACATGAGAGTGTACAACATGAGAGTGTACAGCTTGAGAGTGTACAGTTTGGGGAGTGTACAACATGAGAGTGTACAGCATGAGAGTGTACAGCATGAGAGTGTACAGCATGAGAGTGTACAACATGAGAGTGTACAACATGAGAGGTACAGCTTGAGAGTGTACAACATGAGAGTGTACAGTTTGAGAGTGTACAGTTTGGGAGTGTACAGCATGAGAGTGTACAACATGAGAGTGTACAACATGAGAGTGTACAGCATGAGAGTGTACAGCATGAGAGTGTACAACATGAGAGTGTACAACATGAGAGTGTACAACATGAGAGTGTACAGCATGAGAGTGTACAGCATGAGAGTGTACAGCATGAGAGTGTACAGCATGAGAGTGTACAACATGAGAGTGTACAACATGAGAGTGTACAGCTTGAGAGTGTACAGCTTGGGAGTGTACAGCATGAGAGTGTACAGCATGAGAGTGTACAACATGAGAGTGTACAGCATGAGAGTGTACAACATGAGAGTGTACAGCTTGGGAGTGTACAGCATGAGAGTGTACAACATGAGAGTGTACAGCATGAGAGTGTACAGCTTGAGAGTGTACAACATGAGAGTGTACAGCATGAGAGTGTACAACATGAGAGTGTACAGCTTGAGAGTGTACAGCTTGGGGGTACAGCATGAGAGTGTACAGCATGAGAGTGTACAGCTTGAGAGTGTACAGTTGGGAGTGTACAACATGAGAGTGTACAGCATGAGAGTGTACAGCATGAGAGTGTACAGCATGAGAGTGTACAGCTTGAGAGTGTACAGCTTGGGAGTGTACAACATGAGAGTGTACAGCATGAGAGTGTACAGCATGAGAGTGTACAGCTTGAGAGTGTACAGCATGAGAGTGTACAGCATGAGAGTGTACAGCTTGAGAGTGTACAGCTTGGGAGTGTACAACATGAGAGTGTACAGCATGAGAGTGTACAGCATGAGAGTGTACAGCATGAGAGTGTACAGCATGAGAGTGTACAACATGAGAGTGTACAACATGAGAGTGTACAACATGAGAGTGTACAACATGAGAGTGTACAACATGAGAGTGTACAACATGAGAGTGTACAACATGAGAGTGTACAACATGAGAGTGTACAACATGAGAGTGTACAACATGAGAGTGTACAACATGAGAGTGTACAACATGAGAGTGTACAACATGAGAGTGTACAGCTTGAGAGTGTACAGCTTGGGAGTGTACAGCATGAGAGTGTACAACATGAGAGTGTACAACATGAGAGTGTACAACATGAGAGTGTACAACATGAGAGTGTACAACATGAGAGTGTACAACATGAGAGTGTACAACATGAGAGTGTACACTTGAGAGTGTACACTTGGGAGTGTACACATGAGAGTGTACAACATGAGAGTGTAAAACATGAGAGTGTACACATGAGAGTGACAGCATGGAGGTACAACATGAGGTGTACAGCTTGGGAGTGTACAGCATGGAGTGTACAACATGAGAGTGTACACGGGGAGTGTACACATGAGAGTGTAAAACTGAGAGTGTAAAACATGAGAGTGTACAACATGAGAGTGTACAACATGAGAGTTAAAAGGGGGAAAAAAGGGAGGTAAGGGGGGAAAAAAAGGAGGTAAAAGGAGGTAAAAGGAGGTAAAACAAAGGGTAACAAAAAAAAAAAAGGGGAAAAGAGAGTGTAAAACATGAGGTGTACACATGAGAGTGTAAAACATGAGAGTGTACAGCATGAGAGTGTACAGCATGAGAGTGTACAGCATGAGAGTGTACAACATGAGAGTGTACAACATGAGAGTGTACAGCTGGAGGTAAGGGGGGGAAAAAAGGGAGGTAAAAAGAGGTAACTGAGAGGGGGGGGGTTTTAAAAGGGGGGGAGGTAAGTTGGGGGAGTGTACAGCAAAATTTTGAGAGTGTACAACATGAGAGTGTAAAACTTGACAACATGAGAGTGTACAGCGAGAGTGAAAACATGGAGTTACAGCATGAGAGTGAAAAACAGAGAGTGAAGTTGGGAGTTACAGATGGAGTGTACAACATGAGAGTGTAAAACATGAGAGTGTAAAACATGAGAGTGTAAAACATGAGAGTGTAAAACGAGAGTGTAAACGAGGTAAAAAGGAGGTAAAACATGAGAGTGTACACATGAGAGTGTACAGCAGGGGGGGGGTTTACGCTTGAGAGGTTCCCCCCCCTGGAGTTTTTAAAGCGCT
>JACEFZ010000552.1:0-26670 GCA_014155875.1 Cepaea nemoralis | reverse complement strand
ACAACACGCTTGTTTAATTATCTGTTCCAGATATTTTGATGTGGAGTTTGAGGAACAATGCTCCAAAGATTTTCTTTGTGTGCACGGTGTCAAATACTGTGGCAAAGCTTGTAATGGCTCTGAACTATTACTCATCCTTCCGAAAAACAGCACATCCACAATTTACTTTGAAACAGACGAGTCTGTAACATTGCCAGGTTTTGCAGTAAGTATTTTATATGCAGAGATTTACAATTATTTGTATTGGAGAAATACTTACTTTGATGTCTATTGTATTGATTCACACATCTCACTTTTCATCAATAACATGTTTGATCATCATGACATTATATCGGTACTGTACAGTAACATTGTTCTTTTCATGAATTTCTTGGACTTTTATAGTACAGCTAGATCTAGGTTGATGTTCTCTTTTTTTTTTGGGGGGGGGGGGGGGAAATGGGGTGGGGGAGAGGCGGAGAGAGAGAGAGAGAGAGAGGGAGAGAGAGAGTGAGATCGAGAGGGGGGGGGGGGGTATGGGTATATTCGTGTAGTCTGCATCGTTCCTATAACTGGAACATAATCGAGATGCGGGCCTGACACGCTTGCCTGTCGGGTCGGGTTACTGGTCATGGATTTGATGTGCATGTTCTGCTTATTGTTATCTTCATAAATTTACTTGTGCTCCCAAGTCGATATATCCCATAATAGTTACTGGCAAAAGCTTTGGGGAGTAAGGGTGCGTAATTAGTGCGATAATTAAAACTTCGCTCACAAAGTGCAGATTGGTCTATACGAATGTTAAGCTAGCACCATATGTTTGCCTCATATAGTCTGTCTCACTTAGTTGGTATGGTCCCATGAAAGGAACCGCCTCTGTCTAGTTGTTTCATCTGTTCATGACCATCTACATTTGTTATGGCATCCCCCAATAACTTCAATTATAATTAATACCCCTTCCCGTCCATAGCGATATGACCAAACCATGAATCTGAGTGCCCTCTTATATCTGGGAAACACGGTCTGGGAAATAGGACTCTGCAACCAGCTGTCCCAATATCCCTTGTTAGATTTGAGAGATTAAACACCCTCATCACATCACACTGAAGCAGTTAGTTAGCTAATACACCCGTAATCTCTGTATACTTACTTCCGTGTTCATCATCAGCAAATCTCGAGTACACCTGCTCCTGTTGCTTTGTTCTGAAATCACACAACCTCAAAACATTGCTATTATATTATAATGTGTGTAAGCAATTTAACACACACACACACACACGCGCACACACACACACACACACACACACACACACACACACAATGCATGTGTATATAATGCAATTCCATAATGTATAAATTATAAAATGATACTAACATAACTTACTCTAAACTAGATGCAACTATTATATAAATATATAAATTTATTTTTAATTACAAATTATAATTATAAGTGACTTACAAAACAACAAAGGAGTAGATTATCCTTTGTCACCGGGATGATTTGACGGCACATCTTCATCTGTACTTGTCGTCATGTCTCGTCACATCTCCACTGCGCTATACAGCAGAATTATCCAATTAACACTTACAGTAGAATTGTCGCCGATCTCCCTGGCGAAGGGGTTAACGACTTTATCCGTAATACCGTCTATCTACGCGAGGAACACAGCTGCACAAGATTCGGCAGCGGATCGCGTCGCGTTAGTTACTTACGGGGTATGTGAGCCGGTCGATAAGAAAGCAATGGCAAACTACTGAGCGTAAAGTTGCCAAGAACATCAACAACAGCTGAAAAATCCTGGTGTTGACTGCAACTTCCTGTAAGGGACATGCGACTTTAAAAAAAAAAAATGTAGAATTTATATGACCACCTGAATCTCTAGTCGAGCTTGAACAACTGAACATTTCTGTTACAATTTCCAGTAAATGTGTGTCAACTATGCGGTACTTCTGCCCATTACTATAAAAAAGACAAATGCACGTGCTCTTAATGCTAATATTTTGCATTATTACTTCCTAGATTCAGAAAATTTCTAACTCTTCACTTTAAATGAAACTACAGATCCACCTGCAATAAATGAGCTTTTATTTGCAGCCGATCAGTGCCTGTTTTGAGCGACGAGGGCAGACTGCAAAACAATATTAGCAAGCTGAGTTCAAAAAGTAGCAGATACAATATAAACATAAATACAACTAAAGCTAAAATAGTGCAAGTTTACAGATCTCTTAGGCCACTAAATATACCGATAAATGGAAGACACCCGATCACTTTAAAACAAAAATATCTATGAATCATTATTACAGAAAATGGCAGAATATACATAGAATTCGAAATTAGATGTCATAAAGCAAGTGCGCTTCTATATCAACTATTATCAACACTGAAACAACCAAATATATCCATATCTGCAAAACAACATGTAATGAATAGTATATTAATTCCTATCATATGCTACCAATGTCAATCTTTAACGCTGTCCAAATCACACATAGGCAAATCAACACCTGCGAGATGGGAAGCTTGAGAAGAGCTGTCAACTTAACTATTCATGACGGAGTAAGAAATGAGGTTATCAGACCGACAGTGAAGTCAACACGTTGTACCATATCTACTGAAAGGCAGAAGATCAAATGGTTCGGCCATCTCGTTAGAAAGCAACACCATCAACTACCAGCACTAGCGCTACGTCACATACAAACATGATATGACGGCAAGAGGACGCCCGATGCGAACATGGATTGACATCATTACAAACATGGTACAATCACATAGAATAAATCTATCCGGTGCCACCCATCGGGAGCAGGAAAGTCAACTATCCCTCCTATTGACGCTTAATGGCAAAAGTCGATGATGATGACGATGACTTCCTAGAATATGCTTGTGTGTGTGTGTGTGTGTGTTTTTGTTTAAAAAAAAAAATTAAAGTGTATGTAATGTTGCTTTTGCAATTACCTCGCCTATCGTTGGAATCGATATTCGGATTATAACATTGTAAACAGAAAGAATTGTTCTTAACTGGCCTTATTTAGTCCGACCCCGTGTCGTTGCGTTTGCTTGAAATAATGCAACTAATCTACTGTTGTTGGAATGTTCGTCTACTGCAAGTATGTGAAACACCTGTATGTTCATGAAGGTGTGTGTACTCTCTAATGACCCGCTTCCAGTGACGACCAAGCACACATGGAATTATATACAGTTAATATATCACATCTTGTAACGTCTGGTGTGCAGTTTTGAACTTCGTCCTCTTCCAAACAGGTTCATGTTGTAACTTAACGCACTGGGATGACTTTCATGTCATCTGAAACTGCTTATAATGTATGAGTAATATCATTTCTGGACTCCGATACATATTCAACTATTTACCCTTACCTTATATATTGCACATAATATAGCTGCGCCACGGGTGTTCTAAGACACACCGTTTTATTATTAAGTAACGAAATTGTCGAAGATGTTTCCCAAGCAATTTATTGATTTCACCATCTATATATCCATGGATCCATGTCTTTTAGCGCTCCAATATGATTCTAATAAGGACCGCCCATATGGATTGCTCATATACGCGTATTCGTACTTAGCGGGCGCATCCTTCTTGCGTCCATATGGTTTCATGCTGACATTGGCTGATAATATATGTCAATTAATCAATTCAAATCATCTTGACTTCAGACTAAGACACAACAAGGCGGCCCTGCACTTTGAATATTCACGAAGAACACAGATAGGAACAGGCACGTCGAACCACATTTCCATGAACTCGTTTGCTAGTACAACAGAACGGCAGTACGTTGTTATATCTACCCCACATTTGTGTTCCTGATGTAATAATATACACTATGTGTCATAACTGAATTACAGCTAGCAACTATACTGTTTTACCTGTACTAATTGTAGTATCTATGTCACTATGGTTCGATAACCTCGCTTGTGGATAACTACATTACACAACAGGACCTGATTGTTGCGTGGTGTCTATCTCAACCTCGTGCTGCCGAATGATCTCCTTTGTGTTAGTAGAGTTGGCTCAGAACTGAAATGATCACATGTGTCGTACGATCTCAGTGTCTGACGCTTCAGACGTTCTCTGTTTAAGTGCAATCACTGCTGTATTGGCCGACAACATAGATCATGCCATTTACTTAATTACTGTCGTCCTTGTAGAAATCCTGACAGTCCTTCTTTATCTTCCTAAACCACTTAACAATAGGCTGGAGCCTTATGTATTTATGCATGGGCTGGTATTCCCCATTCACATAACATACAGACGAATCAGACAGCACAATCTAAATTACGTGGTGACAACATTCATCAGAGAAAAACTGGCTATTATGGCTGTCAGAAGTCGGGGTGCCCCAGCGGCTAGATGAAAGTCTTATTCACTGGCGAGCAACCCCAAATAGTCAGAAACTGACTACGGACAAAATCTATATGGCTGAACTATAGATTAGGCCCATGAATATCCAACGTACAGCTCTAAGTGGCTCGTTACAAAATTGAAATGAACTGAGCTGAATATTCGCCAAGGAATAGGAAAGAGAAGGTTAGCTAAGATAGACTTTTAAGTCTGAATTAAAGTTTAAGGACAACTATCCTAGTACAGGTTTTTCTCCCTGACTGCTCCTTTCCTTGGTGTGTAAGTGAACCCCCACCAATGTACACACACAACACGTATGCACAATTGGAAAAAAATATAATGACAGAACTATGAGTTACAATACTACAACATTTATTTGCTAATCATAACAATAGACATCGGATGATTGTCAATATGAGGATGATAAAATCATATAACATATTGTGATGAGAAACATTACGTAACTTTACTTGTTACTTCATCTATCTGGAACTGTGGTCCAGATCCCCACTCTCCAGTAGACTCAAAAAAGAAACAGCTTGCCGGTATTCTGACGATCCTGTCAGTCCTGACACTCCTAGTCTTCACTCGTCCTTGAGATCTACAACATAGGTGCTCCTTGTGAGAGCTTGAAAGAAAGTCAAGAATGTGTTATATCTAGTTCAACATCAGCAGCAATCCTAATTAAAACATATCATAACACAAACATATACAATGACCAGTCTGGCCAAGTTTATCTTTCAGCTCTACTGCGTTCTCCGTCATCTTTCTCCCTACTGTCGTTAGTCTGGGACGGGCTTTTCAATTGTCTCACACGCCTGTAATGATTACATTTCTGCCGCCCCATGTCCATGTCGCTAATACAGAAATTGTGTCATACAGCCGCTCCGTCGAAAGTTGGGTTAGCAGCTCACAGGGTCCGTAAGGGTATTATAACAATGCCTGATCATCCGGGCTTGCAAGCCGTGACCAGTAGCTGTGCCAGGTTTCCATGCATTACCGTGGACGCACGCCCACAATACACTGAGAAAGTTTAGCACCATATACCCTATACCAATTGTGGGTAATGTCTGTACCATTACACCTCTGCTTCCAACACAATCATTGGCCAATGTGCCAATGCGCAGACAATAGCATAACACTTCATATTGGTAGGTTTGCATATGACAAATCAATATATCAAACATCCAATACACATAAACATATTGATTAAACTAGACATATTATGATACTTTAACATCATAGCATAATGCACTAGTTAGTTTATGAAATTACACATACATACATCCAACATATCCGTAAACATTATATTACTTCAAGATGGACATCTAATGATACTCAACATAATAGCATCAGGCATTATTAATGAGTACTAATATTGTATAGCTACAAAATGAGATATACAACAAGTCTAATTGAAGTGACCACACAGACCAGCTATATTTGCTGAGCTGCCCGGTTGAATCACCACTTAGTTACTGCTGTTGTAAGAATTAAATAAATAGTCAGTTGACTATATTCTGTAACAACAAATGCACACACCAAAAAGAGACTAGTCTAGTTTAGAAAGAGATGGCAAGCATCTGCTACGACACCTCAAGTATATCTAGACAAGACCTGCCTTCCATAAGTTTCTACTTCTCAGAAGAGTAATACATGAAGCACAATGATATTGAACACAGAACTTAGAAAGAACACTCAAGTAACCTATGACAATGATAGTTCTTGCAATAACCTAGATCAGATATAGACTGAAAATCGGTCCATCCATCTAAGAGACTAAGAGACTTACTAAGGGACTAGTTACTAAGAAATCCTTCCTAGAAGCCAACATAATAATCATGCATATGACTACAAACATTGAGCTGGCTGCCTACCTGTTCTGAAGTCAGACTTAATCTAACATAAAACAGGCTAGGGACCCTTATTTAAGCTGAGTCAAGCAGACAGTATTATCTCCTTGGCATTCTCGTCATAAATTCTTCTTATCTCCTCCTGACAGTAATTGCAATTAACTCCAGTCTGTCCAGTCATAAAAATTCTTTCTGCATGCACACTAGCCTTCACACCTGTGGGTCTGACCATTATTAGCCACCTGAGTCTTATCAGTGATTTCACACCTTGCGCCTCTAGTCTCTACCAGATGGGGTCTGCCATCGCGGTTGGGCGATTTCCTAGCTATGCTTATCAGGTGTCATGTCAAGGGAACAATTAGGTTCTCATGGTCAACAGCCAGTTTACAACTCTGTTGGTAAACCAGGTTTGCTTGCGTCATGCCTGGTTGGTTTTAATTACTATTCAGTCCCCTGAGTCTGCCCTCCCGTCTGGCTGGATTGATAACCTCTGGGGGTGACCTGTACTGGTGTCAAATTAACTTCCCAAATAGAAAGCCATTCCTGGTGGTTTGTTTACTTGCAGGTTTTGCAAGCTTACGTCAAGACAGTATAGCCTTGAATATAGAGAAAACAGTTTTGTTCGTCTGTTGATCCTCTACATGGTCCGTCAAAAATGAACCGAATATTGTTCTGGGAAGTAAAGGCTGCAAATTCGTGACAATGGCGTATACTTGCTGAATGACACTCCCAGAATGATCCCGCTTAAAATTGCTATCTTAATGTATCCCCGGTTACCTTGACGACATTAACACATCGACTGGATAAACAAGAACTAATGAACATTAATTTATGAAATATCCACCTAGTTGCTCAAACACAACCCGGTGGGAACGTTTAATCGAAACATTCTTGCAAGTCACGATTTTATAGTTGTCAAAGGTTGTAATATTACATATGGATTACAACACTCTCATGATCTCATACTTTCCCTCAATAAATACATAAAATCATACCATGAAATCACTACTTTCTAAAATGTTGCATGATATTATTTATCTCTGTCACCAGATAACAGTAGAACCGAGGCCTCTAAATAACGGAACTCTGATCAAAAGCACACCAGCTGTGAAAACTGCAAACGGTATGAACAACAATATAACAGTTGAATATGATCCCGACAAATCTTACAACGATACTTGCCATATGCTTGTGATCTCAAAGAAACCTAACAATTAAATACAACCATTCCGAAATCGACTTCACCCACAGATCCACACAGTGAACCACTGATCTAGATAATATAACCACGGATGGAACAACTCAAAGAACTCATGGATTCCAAGCAACTGCCGATCAACCCACATCAACCAACCAGAGTCCAGAGTTTAATGAAGCCACACGTTCGTGCCTGTGCGCGCCAGACCTACACCAGCAATCTCACAAGAACCATCAGAAGACAGAAATGGAGGCTATAGTTTCTAACTTAACTTTCAGCGTGTATCAATAGCGGGCTAATACATTAAATCTTCTGTGCTAAACATGTATTACATTAAATTATGCAATTATTGGCATTGCCTTACCTTCGTCGGTCTAAATGTTTTTGCTTTTTTGACGTAATCTGCCATTACCAGATTGCTGTTGTTTTGACTTATTCTGTTCCGAAAGCTTTTGTTTCGAATTCTTGTATCCCATTATAAGGGTCAAGCTAAATGAAGTCACGCCTGCCTGGATCATAGGTAGAGTATTGCGTCATGAACATAAACAAGGTGAGTGGACAGCACGAAGGAGATTACAAGGTCTGTCATTCGTTATGTTGGTCTCCAAATGCTCCAAGACGTTTTTCTATGCCCGTTCTGCAACGTCCTAGACTTGCATTAAAAGTCCCCTATAACTATGATGTTGTCCTGCTTCTCTATTCTATTTAGTATATTATGGGTGTCTTGGAAGAATTCCTCGCATTCTTGCTTATTTTTGGTTCGTATTACATGGGCGTATATCTGTACATATGTAGTAATTGTCTGTTCTTTTATTCTCACTGGTATGATTCTTTCTGATATATATTTTATTTCAAATACTCTTCTTGCTAGTCGTGGTTCAATGGCTATTCCTGCACCTTGTCTTGCCCTTTCTTGCTGTTCCAATCCGGATTGGATAAACGTATAACTATGCATTTTAGCAACATCTTAAATGCAACCTTCTCCATCGATGATGAAACCATCAACTGCCTTCTTCAAGTCCCCACTAATGATACTCTTGCTTACCTGCCAACAATAATCGAAGCCAACAGGAAACTTGCCAGTGGTAAGACACTCGGTCCTGACTCCATCCCAGCAGAGATATACAAGACAGGTGGACTGGTTTTAATAGGGCGGCTTCACCACTTCTTTACAAGCATATGGGTGAACGAGATCGTGCCCTAAGATTTCAAAGATACGTTAACTGTCCAACTTTACAAATGTAAAGGAAACCGCCAATTATGCGACAACCATCGAAGCATCTCCTCGCTCTCAATTGGAGGAAAGATTGTCGCCAGAATTCTTCTCAATCGCCTCACAGCCCATATCGACCAAGGTCTTCTTCGTGAGAATCAATGTGGCTTTAGAAAAGAACGAGGAACTGTTGACATGATGTTCGCTACAAGAGATATGTCAGGAACAGAACTCTAAAATGTTCTCCACTTTTCATTGACCTTACCGAGGCTTTTGATACAGTCAGCAGAGAAGGACTATGGAGGATTATGGCGAAATATGACTGTCCACGAAAGTGTGTCCAAATAGTGCAGCTATTTCATGATAGTATGCAGGCAAGAGTACAGGAAAATGGTGAACTGTCTGAGCCCTTTCCTGTCACCAATGGAGTGAAGCAAGGATGTGTCCTGGCACCATCACTGTTCAGCCTCATGGTTTCAGCTATATTGACAAATGCCTTCGAAAACAATGACATTGGAATAGACATCAACTACCGCATGATGGGAAATTGTTCAGTCTCAGAAGGCTGAAAGGTACAATTAAAACTACGAACGACAAAGCCAGAGAGCACCTGTTTGCTGATAATTGTGCCCTATATGCAAAATCAGAGACAGACAAGCAACACAATGTTTCAGCTTTCTCATATACCTGTGCCAAGTTTGGGCTCAATATCAACTTGGAGTAGACTGTAGCTATGTACACCGGTGCCGAATATCAAATTAAATGGCCATAAACTAAGTGTTGTAGCAAATTCACCTTTCTTGGCAGCACTGTGTCACAATCTGCCACAATTGATGACGAAGTGAATGCAAGAATCTCCAAGGCCAGTGGGTATTTGGCACACTGTACAAGAATATGTGGTACAGAAATGAAATAAGCCTGCAAACAAAGCTGAAAGTCTACAAAGCAGTTGTATTATCCACACTGCTATATGTTTGTGAAAACTGTGGCTGTTTACCAGCGACACGCTAGGAAATTAAACCACTTCCACACAGTTTACTTTAGAAAGCTATTGAAGATTAAATGTCAAAACAAACTTCCAGACATTGAAGTTCTAGAAAGAGCGTCCATTCCCAGAATCCATACTCTACTAATGAAGAATCAGATTCACTGGGCTGGTCACTTGACTCGCATGCCATACCACAGGCTCCCTAATCGAATGTTGTTTTTGTTTTTGTTTTTTTTTTATTTACGGGGAGCTGCTTTGTTGTAAACGATTCCAAGGCGGTCAGAGGAAACGAAGACATTCTGAAGATCTCACTAAAAGTTTTTGGAATTCATCACGACACTTGGGAGACTGCTGCCAATATCCGAAATTTGTGGCATACATCATTACGCAAGGGTGCTGTCATTTGTGAAGCAAACAGAACTGCAGGAGCTTTGAAAAAAAACAAAAAAAAACAAACGGTTGAACAGAAAAAAAAACACTGCAGGAGTTCCTCCACCTGGAACGTCAAGAATTCTTTGCCCAAATTGCCAAAGAACATTTCGAGTTAAAATATGCCTTTTCAGCCATCCTAGAACTCACAGCTCCATACTTTCACCCCCACTGGATGATAAGTCGCTTGAAAGTCGACAGGGTCGACTTCATCGCACCGGGTTTTATCCCATATGGCTCGGTCTCTTTCTGCAGCGCGGAAAGTGTCGCACAAAGCACGAACTCCGTAGCTTTTAGCGACGACCCACAGGTGTCTCCGAAACATTTAACTCGTGAACCGAGGGGTGCGGCCCGGAATCGAACCCACAACCTTCGAAGCACGAGTCAAACGGCTTGACCGCTTCGCCACAGAGACTCCCCCCCCCCCCCCCACTGGATGATGTAAATGGTCATCATCATTCTTGATGAACAAATAATAAGATGTTATTTCTAATATTATTCTTGCTAGTTGTGGTTCAATGACTATTCCTACAATTTGTCTTGCATTTTCTTGCTGTTCCAATCAAAATTAAACAAACGTATAACTGTGATGGATCTCTTTGCATCATCTCACTTTTATTCTGGTGTCCACTATTGCCATCAGTCCAATTTGTCTCTTTTCCGTTGTTTCTATGAGATATTCTTCTTTACTATCAAAGCCGCAGCTGATCATTGGGCCTATCTTTTTAATCGCTCATCTATCTTGAACCGGTATCCGTGACAAAAGGTCTTACGGACGCGATTCGTAAGCCCACTTACGTGCGTTCGAAACACATCTGCAACCAACTTAGTAGCAGACCGCGATGCGCAGGGTGTTAACGAATTGATATTGAAGCCGGTCGTTCAGAAATCAATGTCAAACTACTGCACGAAAACTTGTCAAGACATCAACAACAGCAGTGAAATGCTAGTGTTGACAGCGATGTCCTGTAAAATTATATCAATCAATCAATCATGTGCCATGCCGGAAAGCGTGGGAGGTCATGGCTCGCCATTTGACTCGATCTCCAGAGTCGTGGATCAGCTCAGTGTTCCTGTCTCGTCCATGCCACGTGGCCAAGCCATCCAGGTATTTTCCTCTCGGTCTTCCTCTTGGTCTGTTCCCCTCGATCTTGCCAGTTGTCAATAAGTTCTCCAATCCATTTCTTCTCATAACATGTCCAAAAATATTTTGACTGTCTTCGTCTAATTTCTCTAATCAGTCTACGATTTTCATTTGTCTCCTGTAGTACTTGGTCATTGGTTTTTCTATCTGTCCATGGTACTCTTTGCATTTTCCTCAGAAACCACATTTATGTAGCCATCAAATGTTTTTCAGCTTGACTGCACATTGTCCAAGTTTCACATCCATACAAAAGAACAGGCTCTATGTACCCCCTCAACACTCTTTTTCTCGTTTCAGTTGACATCTTTTTATTGGTCAGAATGTTTTTCATCTTGCTAAAGGCTACTTTCGCCATGGCGATTCTTATTCTAATCTCTTCAAGGCAACTCCCATCAGATGTTATGACTCGTACATTCTCAGAATGTTTTGCATATCAAGTAAGCCTTGTGTTTCTAAGTGAAGATCACGACCTGTTTCGCGTGTTTCTTGTGTGTTGAATATTATTGTCTCTATAATGTAGTTAGTTCACAGTCGGGGTCCGGTACTAACATGTCTTTATCGCAATGTTACCTTGAAGATAGTTACCAGACTGTTACTTCATCATTTAACACATATCGTAATGTTACCGAGAACTCAGGTTACAAAACTGTTAACTTAGCGTTAAGGTCTTTCCTAATAGTAGTGAAGATATTTACTAAATTGTTGCTTTACCATTTAACGCATACACACCAAAGCTATTGTGAAATTACAGTTTTAATAGTACTGTAGAACAGATACTCCTGCCGCAGAGTTTTCTTTTGCCTGCCTGGTGGTATTCAGTTCGGATCCCATCGACAATGGATTGTATCTTTATTTATATTGTAATTGACTTCGGACGCCTGGTCAATTCAGCTTAAACTTTGTACCAGATAATGTTCTGGGGAGTAAAGAGGCCAGAGCGATACTGACAACATTGCCCGTTGATTACCAATCGATTTGTTATCATATGTAGCTTGTATGATATGCCAAATACGTCACTCGGCGTGGAAAAACGTTGAATATTTATTTTATCGCCGCTGTAAAGTTGCATTCTAAACTGTTACCTTAATACATGTATTTAAAACATTTACTTAAATGTGTTACAGGCTAGTTGCCTACTAAATTATTACTTTAGCATTTACAACTTTTAGCTAAGAGTGTTCAAGCTTTGAACATGATAAAGTATTACGATAGCATTTAAAACCCCTACCACAAAGTGTCAGCTTTCATGTTAATGTGATGGTCGGTCAGAAGTAATAGAAACATGTTATTTTCTGTTTGTTTCCCTCAAGGTGTTGCAGTGAACGTATTAAAGTGTTACTTCAACATTTACCATTCTTAGTGACGAGTATTGTGAAGTAACAAGTCTCTTCTCAGATGATGTTATTCTACTTTCCACTAGATTCTCGTGACCCCAAGATGGGCTGTCGACATTGAAACGATCAAAGAATTAAGAAAGTACGATCCAATTACCGATGACTTTGAGTTTGAGAATGTTACTTTTCATCCAGTGATTCCGCTTCATAATAACTGGTCTGTGGAAGCGAAGACTAAAACATCTATCGAGCCACACAGTACAGACAACTTGACATTCTACACTGTACGGAATTCGCCGTCGGCGCCAGCGCGACAAACAACGACTGAAATGCCCACTACATCCACTAAAACATCCACTAAAATACCCACTGCATCCACTAAAATACCCACTACATCCATTGGAATACCCCTACATCCACTAAAATACCCACTACATCCACTAAAATACCCACTACATCCACTGAAAAAAACACTATACATCCATTGGAATACCCACTACATACACTGAGACACCCACTACATCCACTAGAATACGCACTACATCCACTAAAATACCCACTACATCCACAGAAATACCCACTACATCCACTAAAATACTCACTACATCCACTAAAACACCCAAAACATACATTGGAATACCCACTACATCCACTAAAATACCCACTACATCCATTAAGAAAGGGATAGGGTTACAGTGCATTTCCTCAGGGTTGTCTAGGGGCAGGCGGGCGTTGGGATGGGAGCTCAGAGGTGGGGTGCGGGTGTCGGCGTGTGGGATAGGGCTAGGTGGTTCGAACCTCGAGCCATGACAGGTGTCATATGAATAACGTAATAGGTAAGCATGTATATATGGCAGTTATATGATCTATAGAGGGTCGTAGTGGTGTAAACACTATCATCATATGGGCTTTAAATGAAAACCTTAAAAAGTAAAAGTGGCCAATATTATTGATTTTAGCGGGTATAGATTAGTGAAATTCGTTGGTAAGGGGTGAGTAGCGGTTATTAGTGGCCTGGATAGGGTCACAGTGGCTTGTTCTCTATCATCATACGGGTTACAAATGAAATCCTTAAAATGTAAAGATGGCCAATATTAATGATTGCCGCGAAATTCGTTGGTAAAGGGTGGGTAGCGGCTATTAGTTATCTGTAGAGTGTTGTAGTGGTCTATACACTATCATCACAAGTTTAAAAATGAAAATGTTAAAACGTAAACATGGCTGATTGTAGTAGGTATGGCGTAGTGAAATTCGTTGGTAAGGGATGGGTGAGTAGTGGAGTAGGTAGATAAGTGGTCCTGAACACTATCATCATACGATTTAAGAGCTTCAAATGAAAACCTTAAAAAGGTAAAAATGGCCGGTATTATCGGATGTAGCAAGTATGGCTTAGTGAAATTTGTTGGTAAGGGGTGGGTGAGTGGAGGGGTAGATAGATAAGTGCATCTGATCGCTATTAAGGGGTGAGTGAGTAGTGGAGTGGCTAGATAAATACGGCCGGTCCTTGATAAGAGCCGGAGGAGAACTCGGAGGAGACTCTAGGTCGATGGTAAAAGGTGGGTGAATGGAGGAAAGGCTAGATGGGTGCCTCTGATCTGTGTTAAGGATCATTGATCGAGTGGCGGGATGGCTAGATAAGTACGTCTGATCCTTGATAACACCCTTGATAACAACAAAGTTGGAAATGTCGACCAAATTTCAACCAACTTTATAAAAATGTTGGAAACTTTGTTAACCAAATGTGAAAAGTATTGTCAAATTTCAACCAAACTTATGAAAAGTAGGAAAATGTGTTAATCAAATGTGACAAAGGTTTGCCAAATTTCAACTAAACTTATGAAAAGTAGGAAAATTTGTTACCCAAATGTGAAAAAAATATCGTCCAAAGTTAGAAATATTTCAACTAAACTTATAAATAGATCAGCCTAACTTATGAAAAGACGGAAAATTGTCAGGCAAATGAGAAATTGTTAGGGCAAATACAGAAATATCTCAACAAAATTGATGAAAAGTAGGAAACTTTATTAGCCAAAAGGGGAAAACTTAGGTCAAGTAGGAAAATCTGCTACACAATAGTAAAAAATGTCACCAAATACAGAAATATCTCGTCCACACTTATGAAAACTGGGAAACTTTGTTAGCCAAATAGGAAAAATATATTTGCCAAAGAGGAAAATTCGTTAGCCAAAGGGAAAAATATCTCGTCCAGCTTTATAAAAAGTAGGAATATTTTGTCAATCAAAAGGGAAAAATGTCAGCGAAACATATAAAAAGTGGGACAATTGTTAACCAAATGGGAAAGATATTGGTCAAGTAGGAAAATATGTTAGTCAAAGAGGAAAAATATTGACCAGGCAACGAAATACAGCGTTCAAACTCATAAATAGTTGGAAACTTTGTTAACCAATTGTGAAAAATGTGGTCAATTTTAAACCAAACTTATAAAAAAATAGGAAACTGTGTTAACCAAATGCGAAAAATGTCAACCAAACTTATAAAAAGTAGTAAATTTTGTTAACCAAATGGGACAAATTTTTGGTCAAGTAAAGAAATATTTCATCCAAACTTATTAAAAGTAGGACACTTTGTTAACCAAAGTGAAAAATCTTTGCTGCATTTCATCCAAATTTATAAAAATCTCAACAAACTTATGAAAAGTGAGAAACTTTGTTAACCAAATGTGCACATTTTAGCCAAATTTCAAGCAAACTTATGAAAAGTAGGAAAATTTCTTAACTAAAGGGGAACAAATATCTCACGTTGTCATTTCACATCCGCAATAGCGTCAAGTCTCCAAACAACTAGCAGCGTCTGTTATGAAGTCGACCTTTTCTTAACACCACATCTGCCTTATTGACCCCTTGAATACCATCTACCTCATTTTCTAATCGACTTTCAACGTTTCATACCACTGAACGCTAACATTCTCTTTCTGCTGACGGGGCACATATCCAACCTACTAGAGATAATCATCTGCCCTCTATGCAAACAACAGTTGAATTTTAAAAAAAATAAAATTATATTATGTAATAAGTCACTATCGTTGAAAGAAAAAATAAAATTTCAACAATAAAATTGTACAAAAATTAACAATTAAATTTCTCTTTATTGTTTCCACTACGACCCTCTATAGATCATATAACTGCCATATATACATGATACCTATTAGTTTTTCATATGACACATGTCATGGCTCGAGGTTCGAACCACTTAGACCTACCCCAAACCGACACCCGCACCCCACCTCTGAGCTCCCATCCCCACGCCCGCCCGCTCCTAGACCACCCCGAGGAAATGCACTGTAACCCTATCGATTACACATCATCAACGGAATGATGATAGTGTTTATGCAAAACACAGATAAAGAAAGAAGACGAGAAAAAAAGAAGGAAGACACTAAATAGGAAGAGCACTGTGCCTTAACAGCTTCACTAATATGATGTTAGGTTGTTTAAGCCCCGGCCTGCTACAATCAATAATAACAACAAATATTATATTTTTAATGAAATAAAATGTATCACATAAAAGGGAAGTAACAGTGCAAAATATGTTTGATTATTTATTCATGAGTTGCATTCCTTGAAAATGCCGTAGGATCCGCTTTTTGACGTCAGAGCATAGTATCATGACTTTTTATATAGTAAAATACTACGTCACCAGGCGGATCTGGATCCTTATTTAATAATCCATTACAACACCCCTTACTACTTATCTGCCCATTTACTGTGATGTTCATTGATGACCTTTCTTCTTCCTGCTAATTATCATAGTTTTTGTTTTTGGATTGTTAATATCTATGTCTCATGCTGCACTGTGCCTATTTATTTGTTCTGCTAAGTCTTGTAACTCTTCCTCACTTTCTGCTACTAATACGGTATCGTCAGCATACCAAGGTTTGTTCATGATTCTTCTATTGATGTTAAGTCCAGGCATTTCAACTTGTTTAAAAATTCTTTCTGTGTATAGGTTGAAGAGGCTTGGGGGCAGTACACATCCCTGCCGTACTCGTCTTTTTATCGCTATAGGCAACGAATCGTTATTACCGCATCTAATAGACGCCACATGTTCCCAGTACAAGTTACTAATAAGTCTGATGTCTTTTCTGTCTATTCCTATATCTTGAAGGCATGCAATGTTTCGTTCATGTTGTAGTCAATCAATAGCTTTCTTGTAGTCTATAAAACAAGCATATATACATTTGTGAACGTCTATATATTTTTTCAATTGAAATTTTTTTTTTTAAATTGACCACATTGCACAAACTCTGTTAATCACTAAAGACAATAACATTATTACTCCATTATGTGACTAACCACATTGTCGCTAGTCGTCCCTGGGGGGAAAGTGGAACCAACAAGCACACCTCTTAATTATTCTTGTCTAGGTTTTCTTCTGCTGGTGGACCCTTGTCTACATACCCCTCTTTTATCTTTAAAGTCTGTCAATCACTAATTCTCTCTCTCTCTCTCTCTCTCTCTCTCTCTCTCTCTCTCTCTCTCTCTCTCTCTCTCTCTCTCTCTCTCTCTCTCTCTCTCTCTAACAGACACTACCGCCCTTTCACGTTCCTTCAGCACATACCGCCACTAACACATGTTTCGAACAAAATGATAAAACATTTATTGCAGAAGCAGTGTCAGTTGATTGTGGCATGTAGGTGTGTGTATATGTGTGATGTGATCTATCTTGAAAGTGTGCCAGAATATACTCTAGGATCAGTATCAGAGTTTGTCATCATCATACAGCGAGTAGACCTCACACACCATATAACATGGAATCGCTCACCCGGCTGCTTCTTGATGACTGATGCTGGTTTTGTTGTCATAGATTCTGGAAAACTCATGAATGATATAGTATCCACGGATTATGTTTGTAAGTTTTTATTCAGTGACATAACAGGGGTACATCCGTTCAATGGAAAAGTATTATCGTTCACTGAATATCCAATCATTAAGGTTGTATTCACTTACTTAGGGTCATTTAGTTCTTCACACCCGATATAACGGTTCAGTAATATATTCCAGGTATTAAAGAAGATAAACACCGGTTTTAGCATATATAGTCTTTCCACTGCAGTTTATCACTTCATAGATCATCTCACTTAGAATGATGCAGTTTGTTTCGTTGTTCATTCTTATTCCCAATAAACTGACATTCGTGTTGAACGTATGTTCATCGATTCATATCATTGATTACTTCATCATATTCTGACCAATTACTTCTGTTCAGATTGGTAACCACTTTCCAGGTCAAGTTCAGGGAACCTGTTGAGTTAAACAATAGCTTGTGAAAGCAACGCAACTCCGACCTATGATATGTGAATGTAGGTACTTTAGCTATATTCAGAAAATAACCTCTAGTGATCCTACTAGAACTATATTCTTCTATAAGACAGAATAGTCCGTACTTTACCCTATACAAGATGAAAGAAAATCACGCTAAAGCAAAGCACATAAATCCTAGTATAGACTTATCCTTCTGACTGTACAGACACCTTACTCTACACAACTAAAATCACTCTTCAGCCGAATGCTGTCGCTCTCTATACTACGTTTACCCTCAAAAGTATACTATGTTAGATTTCTAAGCTACATCTTAATAATCACCTTATTAATTATATTTCCTGCCTAGACTGATATCCTTTTAATTCCCATGAAGGGACAGTGTTGGTTATTTTTACAGAACCTAAACGCTGTGATATCCTTATTCTATACAGCACTGAAACACATTTCCACTCCAACCGATGTTAAGTCCAACTCTCCACTGAGTTTAACTTTCTCTGTTCACATATAAATTTCCTGTCCTATTTCACTGGGTTTTTCCGTCCCCCTCAATCATCCCTGCTCCTCTTCCGTCCTTTGATCCTTCTACATCAACATGCTAACAATAGTCTTTGATAAAGACGATCTCCAAGTATCGTTGCTTTTCGTTTGCCCAAAGAATTTGGTTTTTAGTATTTCAAAGATAAACACTGTTTGATCGTTCCGAACTTCTCGACGATAAACGATCCCCGGTGATTCTCCGTAAAATCCGATACGGACTTTTCTTTGATCCTTCCCGGTAGACAACCTTGTCCGTGGGCTTCGCTTCCGTGTCCCAGACGCACGGCCAGTGTTTGAAGTTACGATCACCGTCTGGTTTAAGATTTCAGGACCGTCACATCTTTCCCCAAATGTTTCTGTCGTTTTCTATATCAGGATCGTCGCCTGCCAGCCATATCATGACATAGGCCCCCTCTTAAGAGAGTTGACCGCGTCGACTCTCACTCCCTGGAGGTTCGATCCTGATGATCTTCCTCAACATAGTCTTCTTCCTCAGGAGTTGGATATCTAGATAGGAAATCCGCTCCTACATTCTCCTTCCCCGGGATATACTCCACTGTGAAGTTGTACGGCTGCAGCAACAACGACCATCGCATCCACCGTGAGTTGAGCTTCTGCGAAGTAGCTATTAACATCACGTGTTGATGATATGACTGGATCCTCACATGGCTCCCCTCCTCATCCAGTAGGCGACCTCATCGACCCATACTATACTACTCATGGCAGACACTAGTGTTGGCACATCGCTCCTGTACGTCCGGTCGACCTACTTTTGACTTGCGTAAGCGGCGTCTCACAATACAGACGGATCGTCCCATCTTGACTGTAACACTGTCTCCATATTCTTTTGGTTTTACCCGGCTTTGCCTCTGGGGATGTTTCGCCTGGTCCGCGTTGGACCGAGTCGTTTTTCCCAATCATCCTGGGCTTTTGCTTCCAGGACCATCCTCGGGCGATATTGGATCTGGTCAGCAAATCTTCCGTTGGAGTCCTGGGTATCTCTCGTCTTTCCCGACGTTACCCACCCCTTCTGAACTGGGTTACTAGCGAATGTGTCACTATTGTCCTCTCCCTGACTTGTGATTTTCCTCCTCTCTTTGGTTGAAAAATCTGACCTATCTCGTACTTTCCCATAGGCCCTCCTATGTAGTACTTGGGATCTCTGGTCTTCGTCTGGACCTGTAACCTTTTCCCCAATGGCTGCCATCACCATAAGGTGCGAAGATTTGCTCTCTGGTCTCTCCTCATATTTCCGAAGGAGATGCCTAGGGAGATTTTTCAGTTCTCCCCCGATCCTGATTTCGTAGGTATTCTTGGACACAATCTTTTCCACATGATAAGGTCCTTTCCATCCTACTTGGAGTATATTGGTCTCTGCTGGACCCCATACTTCCACTTGGTCTTCCACCTTAAGAGCTATTTTACTCTTAGTCCGATTGTTGGGTGGTGCTTTCTGGCACTCTGAACAAGACTTAACCCACCGGCGTACATCACCGGTCATTCCTGGCCAGCAATAATGGCCGGAAATTTGCTGCAATGTCTCTCTGACACCCATATGTCGATTCTCGGCTATGATGTGTCCACTCTGAAGAATGTGAGGACGGTGGGTCTCTGGAACCACCCACTGCTCGTGCAGGTTGTCTCCTCTTCCGGCTCTCCTGTAAAGCAGCCGATTCCTCAGAAAGTACTGTCCCCGTTCTGGTGAGTCAGCACTTCTTTGCAGCTTCCTGTAGCAAGGACGCAACGTATTGTCCTTCCTCTGGGCAGTATGCAATTCCCATGTCCCTGAGTTGTCGCATAGTGTCTCTGCCTCTTCTTTCTTCCCTTGTGATCCACTGGCTAATGCTCCCCTGTGGGCTGGCTGTTTGGGCAACCCCAAGAACACGTATTTCGTCCCAATGATCACTGGAAATAGGGAGTCAGCTAATACAGCTGCAGGAATAATGCCCGTGACGTACCTGGACTTAATCTCCACCTTGGCAATTGGCAGCGTCATGGTAACAGCACTCCTCATTGCAGGCTGTATCTCAATGGTCTCCCCTGTAAGTTGGTCTGGGCGTACCAGGCTGGCATCAATCACAGCTTCCCCGTCCAAACCCGTATCGTATAAACAGTTGACTTGGTGGCCATTCACCTCAATCAACTCGACCACCGGTGGCCTCTCTTGGTCCAGAGTTCCTTCAACGACCTCAACCTTTTCGGTGGCTACTCCCCTGGGAGTCACGCGGCAGGCCGCGAAGTGAGAGCTTTTCATTTTCGATTTGCAGTCTTTCGTGTTGTGCGAGGGCGACTTGCAGATCGAACACCACTTCTCAGACCACTGTCGTGTCGGCTGAGAGTTAAGTGGGCTCTGTCTTCCATCCTTTTTCTTCTCTGGACTCTCCGTTGAAGTCTTCACATAAGGTTCCCCTTTCTTGTATTCCCCGTTCTTGTATTTCTTTCGGTCGTGTTTCTCCTGACCTTTGGTGGTTTGTGTACTTGGTTCCGCAGCCTCCCCATGTACCTCCACGAATCTCTCCGCCAACTTATTCACAACACCAAGCCGTTCCGCCCCTTGTTCTCCTAAAAATGTCTTCAGTGGTTCTGACATTTGCTGGCGCATCTGGTCTACTACCATCAGCTCTTCCAGACTCTCATAGTCCCTCTTGAACTCTGCCAAATCCATCCATTTCTGGAGATATGATTTTAGGCGCAGACTGTAGGCAGCGAATAGCTCTCCCGGCTCTCGTTTTGCTGATCGAAACTTCTTTCGATATGTCTGTGAGGTGATTTCATAGTGTTTCAGCAAGGCGGCTTTCAATTCTTCGTAATTGTTTTCGTGTCCTGGTGGTAGGCGTGAGTAAACCTCGTAACCGGAACCTCGTAATGCCTGGGATAATTTAAGATTCCATTTGCTTCTATCCAGCCCCATAGCGACTGACATGGCCTCGAACCGATCCAAAAACTGGTATATCTTCTCTTTACTTTCATCAAAGACAGCCAAGGGAAACTTCATGGCATGGTAACCATGTCCACTTATGTTGGGTGAACCATGGGAAAAGGATCCTCCTTCTGCCCCGTCAGTTTCTCCCTTAGTTTGTGTCTTGAGCTCCAGTTCTCGCATGCGGTATTCATGTTCTCTTATCTTGTTGGCCTCTTCAGCTTGCAACCTCTTGTTGTCCTGTTCCATTCCCAGTCTCTTGGCCTCCTGTTCCATTTCCAGTCTCTTGGCCTCCTGTTCCATCTTTCTGAGCTCTAGCTCTGCCTTTCGATCTTCTCTTTCTGCTTGACGACGCTCTCTTTCTACCACCTGTATATACTCTGATAGGGCTTGTCCAGACAACCCCATCGCTTCACCCCTTTCCCTCAATTCTTCCATCTCTAGTTTATGAGTGGCCATAGTTAAAGAAGGTAAGTCAGCAGGTTGAGTAAAGAGACCCTAAGGCAGTAAGTACGTACTCAATATCTAAAATGAATATCTATCTATATATTTTATTTATTATATATCTCAAGGTCTATATATAACTATGACACCACACAGTACACCACAAACAACCTCTCACCCACAAGAGGAGATTAGGATAAAGACTTATGTAGACGTGTAAAGTGTGAACAGGTATGTACTGTGTCTGAACACCTATCCACATTCACCCTGTCTGGATCTTTATTTTCCCGACAATAATGTCCCCAACAGCAATGTAATGTAGCCCAAATATATAATGCAATATCACTATATATCCCCTGGACCTGCTCCCATTTAGTCACTATATATATATATATATATATATATATATATATATATATATATATATATATATATATATATATATATATATATATATATATCCCATAGACGTGCTCTACTATAAAGTCACCCTATATTTATATATATATATATATATATATATATATATATATATATATATATATATATATATATATATATATATATATATCTTGGACGTGTTATCATTTAATGTCACTAATATATATCTCGCCGACATGTCCCCATTAATGTCACTAATATATATCCCGCAGACGTCCCCCCATTAATGTCGCTAGTCGTCCCTGGGGGGGGGGGGGGGGGGAGTGGAACCAACAAGCACACCTCTTAATTATTCTTGTCTAGGTTTTCTTCTGCTGGTGGACCTTGTCTACATACCCCCCTTTTATCTTTAAAGTCTGTCAATCACTAATCCTCTCTCTCTCTCTCTCTCTCTCTCTCTCTCTCTCTCTCTCTCTCTCTCTCTCTCTCTCTCTCTCTCTCTCTCTCTCTCTCTCTAACAGACACTACCGCCCTTTCACGTTCCTTCAGCACATACCGCCACTAACACATGTTTCGAACAAAATGATAAAACATTTATTGCAGAAACAGTGTCAGTTGAATGTGGCATGTAGGTGTGTGTATATATGTGATGTGATCTATCTTGAAAGTGTGCCAGAATATACTCTAGGATCAGTATCAGAGTTTGTCATCATCATACAGCGAGTAGACCTCACACACCATATAACGTGGAATCGCTCACCCGGCAGCTTCTTGATGACTGATGCTGGTTTTGTTGTCATAGATTCTGGAAACTCATGAATGATATAGTATCCACGGATTATGTTTGTAAGTTTTTATTCAGTCACATCACAGGGGTAAATCCGTTCAATGGAAAAGTATTATCGTTCACTGAATATCCAATCATCAAGGTTTTCTTCACTTACTTAGGGTCATTTAGTTCTTCACACCCGATATAACGGTCAGTAATATATTCCAGGTATTAAAGAAGATAAACACCGGTTTTAGCATATATAGTCTTTCCACTGCAGTTTATCACTTCATAGATCATCTCACTTAGAATGATGCAGTTTGTTTCGTTGTTCATTCTTATTCCCAATAAACTGACATTCGTGTTGAACGTTGTTCATCGATTCATATCATTGATTACTTCATCATATTCTGACCAATTACTTCTGTTCAGATTGGTAACCACTTTCCAGGTCAAGTTCAGGGAACCTGTTGAGTAAAACAACAGCTTGTGAAAGCAACGCAACTCCGACCTATGATATGTGAATGTAGGTACTTTAGCTATATTCAGAAAATAACCTCTAGTGATCCTACTAGAACTATATTCTTCTATAAGACAGAATAGTCCGTACTTTACCCTATACAAGATGAAAGAAAATCACGCTAAAGCAAAGCACATAAATCCTAGTATAGACTTATCCTTCTGACTGTACAGCCACCTTACTCTACACAACTAAAATCACTCTTCAGCCGAATGCTGTCGGCTCTCTATACTACGTTTACCCACAAAAGTATACTATGTTAGATTTCTAAGCTAACTCTTAATAATCACCTTATTAAATTATATTTCCTGCCTAGATTGATATCCTTTTAATTCCCATGAAGGGACAGTGTTGGTTATTTTTACAGAACCTAAACGCTGTGATATCCTTATTCTATACAGCACTGAAACACATTTCCACTCCAACCGATGTTAAGTCCAACTCTCCACTGAGTTTAACTTTCTCTGTTCACATATAAATTTCCTGTCCTATTTCACTGGGTTTTTCCGTCCCCCTCAATCATCCCTGCTCCTCTTCCGTCCTTTGATCCTTCTACATCAACAGGCTAACAATAGTCTTTGATAAAGACGATCTCCAAGTATCGTTGCTTTTCGGTTGCCCAAAGAATTTGGTTTTTAGTATTTCAAAGATAAACACTGTTTGATCGTTCCGAACTTCTCGACGATAAACGATCTCCGGTGATTCTCCGTAACATCCGACACGGACTTTGCTTTGATCCGTCCCGGTAAATAATTTGTCCGTGGGCTTCGCTTCCGTGTCCCAGACGCACGGCCAGTGTTTGAAGTCACGATCGCCGTCTGGTTTAAGATTTCAGGACCGTCACATCTTTCCCCAAATGTTTCTGTCGTTTTCTATATCAGGATCGTCGCCTGCCAGCCATATCATGACACACATCCATCGTCTGGCAGACACCAGTGACCATTGAGCTAAAGTAAACAAGCTAATTACCTTCTCCGAAAGAGCGGCGTCTTTTACACATTTCTACACGCAAGTGACAGCAAATGGTTTCCATTTAAACGTGGACGCTACGAAAGGGCAACGAGTTAATTGATGTTATTTCTCCAATCCCAACAATGAATAAATTGACTACTCATTAACAGTTTCTCGTTTGACTTATTTTGTTCCATATGGTTGCTGTCTTGCCTTCTTCTCTCTAAAATGGTTTTGGCATTAGTCCCACACTTTGACTATTAACCCATAATGCATCAATGTACACGTTTCTGTTTTAATGAGTTTCAATGTTTAAAGGATCAATCTTCCCGGATGCATTCAGATATATACATACATGTTGTGTTGTCGTTTGTCCATCAAGAATGATGATGACCATTCATTTCATCCAGTGGGGTTGAAGGTGTGGAGCCGTGGGTTCTAAGATGGCTGATAAGGCCTATTTTGGCTCGAAATGTTCTTTGACAATGTTGGCAAATAATGCTAGACGTCTCTGGAGGAGGATTTCCTGTAGTGTTTTTTCTGTCCTGCCTTTTCTTCACAGCTCTTGCAGTCCTGGTTGCCTCACATATGACTGCACCTTTTCGCAATGATGCACGCCACAAATTTCGGTCTCTGGCTGCAGCCTCCCAGGTGTCATGATGGATTCCAAAGATGATGAATATATATATATATATATATATATATATATATATATATATATATATATATATATATATATATATATATATATATATATATATATATATACAGGGTGTCCCAAAAAGATGTACTCACTCTTTGACCTTTCAATTCTCATGCATTTTGTGTGTAAGTAGATGTGTCTTGACAGACACACAATCCTAAGGAGTTAAATACATAAATAAATACATTGATGTAGAACCCATTATTTATTGTTATGTTAATGAATGTTCTCTCTCATTCCGTCATGTTCACAAATGTTCAAACTGCCTTCCTTCATTGTCCAACCACAGCTGATAACGTCTAACAATGGATTCAACAACATTGCTAAACACTTCATTTGGAATTGTAAGACATTGTATTCGAATTTCATTTTTTCAAATCCTCGATTGTCGCTGGTTTTACGGTATAAATCTTATCTTTTAGATATCCCCATATAAATAAATGCTTCGGCGTAAGTTCTGGTGAACGCGCAGAAAATTCAACTCTAACTCTTCTGACAATCCATTTGTTTGGATGTGTTGCATCGAGGTAAGCCCGTACATCACGATGGTAGTGGGGAGGAGTTTCATCTTGCTGGAAGTAAATCTCCTCGTGCGCAAACATCTCTTCAATCCATGGACCGACATTTTCCACCAGTAAGTTTAAGTAAACTGGACCACTGACAGTGTGATAAAAAAAGAATGGTCTAACGACCCCCAATACTGACACCCCGCACCACACTGTAACAACTGGTAAGTTCAGATGGTGCTCCATACTCAAATGTGGATTTTCACGGACCCAATATGTGCAATTATGTCGGTTGACTGATCCATTTAACTTGAAGGTGGCCTCATCGTTCCATAAGATTTTCTCTGGAATCGTCTGTCAAAGACTGAGTACATATTTTTGGGGTTGCAAAGTACAACTAGAGCAAAATGAAACCAAAATTGTTGTAACAGTTGCATGCAATAATTATGGCAGAGACACTGAGAAGATGAGCTGACTGGTGGTTTCAGTCAAGAACCATGATCACAGCGCTCGCTATATATCTAAACTTCAACAACCAGCGAAGAGTACCAATACTAATGGTACTAGTTGAAGTGTGATTGTGTGTTCACGTGGCTTTTCCTCGCAGTACCGAGTATCGGCTAGATCCTCTGTCCAATACATGTCGTGCTTTGCTGTTTGCACTAGACTGAGAAGCTGAGAATTATCACCCCTAAAAGCTATCCCCCACTTACAGTCGCTAAGAAATATCACCCCCTCAATACTGCTCTCTAGTCAGAGACCCCGTGAAATATCACCTGTAAATATTGGCCTACAGTCAGGTTCATTTAGTACCATCGTCTGCTTTGAGGGTCGTTAAAAACAGTAATGCACCACATCGTTTTCCTCAGCTAACAATGAAGATAAAAAAATGTTCGCATATCCTTTACAGGACATTGCTGTCAACATCAGCATCTTTCAGCTGATTGTTGATTTCTTGTCAAGATTACTCTCAGTAGTTTAACAACAATGAAGATAGGAGTATGCAATTTCGCACACTTCAAATTTTGCAGGTGCCAATTGTGTGCATCAAATTGCAACCAAACCGGCCAAATAATATGGCTGCAATAAACTGTTGAAATGGCGCGTTTTAGCAACTTGCGTTATAAGCAGAAGATTATGATAGAATTTCACGCTGCA
>JACEFZ010000551.1:35000-36764 GCA_014155875.1 Cepaea nemoralis | reverse complement strand
GGGAAACCCCTTTTTTTTTCTTTTTTTGGGTTTTCGTTATTTTTTAAACCCCCATCACCAGAGTCGTGGGATCCTTTTTTCTTTTTGGTTTCCTTTTTTTCCCCGCTATACCACATGACCACCCCACCCAGTTCTTTATGGGTTTGTCCCCTTTTTGCTCTTTTCCGTTAATTTGCCATTGTCAAAATTTCTTTTTTTTTTTCCTCCCCAAGCAACGCCCCAAAATGCTCCACCTTACTTATAATGTCTGTAAACAGTTTACGTGTTTAATCTATTTCCTGAGCGACTGCCCCATTCATGTTTCTGTCCACCCATTGCTTTCTTTGCACTGTCCTCAAAAGTCACATCTTCAATGTCATTAAATTTTTCTCATATTGACTGCGTATTGTCCATGTTTGACAGGCAAGCAACAGTATAGGTTCTATGTAGCACTTAAACACAATTTCTCTCACAGCATCTGACAGCTTTTTAATTGGTCATTATGTTATTCATCTTGCATATTGAGTCACGAACCGATATCACAGCACTCGGGGCATTCCCATACTTGCTCCGTCCTCATCTTTAACAACAAGCGAAGAGTCCCAATACCAATGGCGCCAGCTGCAATCTTATTATGTGTCCGTTTGGCTTTTCCGCGGAGAATTGAGTGTCGGCCAGATCCTCAGCTCACACCCTGCAGCTCCATTTTCTCCACGCAGATATGGTGTATCTATTATTTCATACTACACACACGATTCTCAAAGGGCCTTGACCGCACATGTCTTATCTTACACCAATATTTTACCAAGAGGTGCGGATCCAGTCAGTTTGTCCGCCTCCTCGTTTCCTAACACACCAGCAAGCTCTAGGAAAATGATCCATCCCATCCTCCCTATCTTAGATTGTTTAGTTGAAGCACGCCACTCTACACAAAGCATGCTTGTCTTCACCCTAGCCATCATGCTCTGTGTCGTTACATAGGCGACATGTGAGTAGTAGAAGGGACACGCAAATCACTTAGTATTTGGGGGCCATCGCGGGGGGCCGGACGTCTTATTTCGTTATATGAATGTTATTCCTCCCACACTGGCCCCCGTGAAAACGGCCCGCAAATGACCCAGATATTTGAACTTGGCGGTTATTTTCTTGGATTTGGGTGACTACTTCCGGTTGCCGTGATGACTACTTCCGGTCCCGAGGGGTGGGGCGGCGGCGGTAGTGGCGGCGGCGGTGGCGGCGAGGCAAGCCCCGGGTATTGGAATACGTATATAAGTAGACCAAATATTTGTCGGGTTCGAGTTCCAGTGTGTGTGTGTGTGTGTGTGTGTGTGTGTGTGTGTGTGTGTGTGTGTGTGTGTGTGTGTGTGTGTGTGTGATCGAACCCCAGTCATATCGATCCCCTCCTTCGATGAGCAGACCGAAATCAATACGACAGAAATTGATTTATTTCATCTCTCGAGCTAACTCGAGAATCCCTTTTTGGATGATGAATAAACTTTTGCACGGCTCAGTATGCTAATTCGGCAAGCTTCCTTACCCATGAATCAATATTACGCGCATGGTGAAAATCTGGTTTAGGAATATACTAACCAGACAAAGAATTTTATTAAAAATTAAACCTACAACTTAATTAATCACCAAAATTTCTTGTATGTTTAGTGACGAGTAGTTACGTCGATAAAAAACTACGAGTCTCATTTAATTTAAGCCATAAATTCCCGAGATATACATTAAAATATGTAATATTATTAAACAGCAAAGTTATACCCCTTAATTATAAACGGA
>JACEFZ010000551.1:0-30000 GCA_014155875.1 Cepaea nemoralis | reverse complement strand
TTTGACCTTGTCTCATTGTTCCATATTGTGTGTGTGTGTGAATTGTTCCACAGCTTTGCACAACATTCAACATGAAAAACAAGCTCGCGTAGCCGTCAACATGAAAACAATGAAAAACCAGAAAGACGAAAACAAGCCAAGCATACCGCTGGGGAAAATAACAACAACCAACAAACAAGAAATTTTCATTTTCATAAGTTTTATTTTCCCCCCCATCAAAAGTAGTATTTTCATGTGCACAACATTCAATATTTTTTTTTTAAATTTTCAATACAAATAGCATTTTAATGATCGGTGAAAATGTGAACAGACAGTGACACACACCATTGAGTCTTTTATTTTAGATGATACGGACAATTCACATGTACCACAAATGCAAGGATATCACACATATGACCACTTTAATTTTTAATAGACCATATTATAGCCAAAAATCAACCTATCGGATGTTCAGTGATGTGGTATATATAGAAACTAGTCGCAGGGATTGTCTCTACCAGGTACTTAGTGTCAGGTATGTTGTGTAGGGCGTAATTAAACATGTCACTGTCCTGAACTATTTCTAGAAAATCGTTAAAGTCTTGTTCGTTTGTAACTAGGTGGGGGAATTCAAGCTGGCATGCATTATTTGAGGATGAATGGAAAAACCTAAGTTCTCTTGTCTCCTTATGTCGTAAAATCATGTGATGAGAATAATTTCCATTAAACCTACATGCCTGACTAGCAAATATTGGTTTTAATGTCTCGGTCCAGTCAATTGGTTGTGTTGAGTCTGGTCGATGAAAAAAATTGTAGGTCGATACATGTTTGTGGATGTTCTGATGTGTCCTAAGGTAGGGCCAGATGTCTCTATATTTCTGCTGGACTTCAATGTCGCGGATGGTGTCTACAGTCGCTAGTTCTTCATCTATCTCTACTTCTTTATCTATTTCTACTATATCGGCTTCCTCTGCTTCCACTTTGTCAAGTTTCTGTTTTTAGATGTATGTGTGTCTGCTGGTGTTGTCCTTTTACATGCTGTAGTGTTTGTTGCTGTAGTGTCCATATTTGAGTGTGTAGTAGTCACAGGTGTTGTTGTAATTGATGTCTGGTGATCAGTTTTTATGTGTCGTTGTAGAATGTCTTTCCTTTTGTATAGATTGCCACAAATGTGACATGCGTGAGCTGTGGTTTTGTGTACGGTGTTAATATGTCGTGTAAGATTACGGTTTTTGGTAAAGACTTTACCACAGATATAGCAGAGATAAATATTTTTTTCTGAATAATGGGCATAATGATAGAAAAAAAAGTAGTGGTGAAAAGACAATAAGTAGCTGCTGGTGTTAGATAATGGGTTGATATTAGCTCAGTAATATTGTCCACCACGCTTGTCGCTTCGGGTGATGGGCTGATAGATTAATAGGTTCTTGTGTAGTATTTCCACCACTGTTTGTACCTTCCGGTATTAAATAATGGGTTGATATTCAATGAAATAAGCTCGTGTGTAGCTCCAATGGATAAGGTATAGTGACTGTCAGAGTCCAACAGGGGACAGCGATGCAGGGACATCGTTACGACCGCCAGGCGACTTAGCTCCCAGTAAGGGATGCAACAACTTCGTTGCGCCGCCAGGCGAATAGGAGTTACCGGCCTGCGAGATCGCTGGCTGACCAGCGGTCAGGCCGCCAACGCAAGACGCACGCCTGCCACGTGACGCCACGTCAGGCAGGAGGCAAGTTGCGAACCAAGTCCAGACAGCTCTGGGACGTGTGATTGAGAGAAAGGCGTTGTATGGTTTCTGTATTGAAAGGCGAGTGTCTGGACATCTTGCGAGTCAGACTTGTGAACTGTATTGTGGATGTAAGTTGTAAAGTATCCATTATATATATTTGTGATCATCGTTCTGTATTTGATATGTTAATAAATCCATCGAACGATGTGTCGTTGAGTCTTACGTCAAATCACATTGTATTTGTACTGTCTCACACTTGTTAGGCAAGCGAGCCAAGTTTAAGACCCTGACATGTGTGAACGTGGGGGCTCGTCCCGCTTTAATTTACTTAGAGTTGAACCGTGAGTAGCTCGTCCTTGTTGAACGTGAAGGTTTCGTCCAGCGTTAAGTTAGTTAGATTTGAACTTAGATGTGAACGTAATTCACTTGGATTAGAGTTAAATGTGTTAATGTGATCATGGAAGGCTCATTTTGATTGTTACTACATTATTTAAACATGTGTAAGATCATTTGTAAACGTACAATGCATACATTTTGTTTGATCCTGTAATCGTGTAAAACATTTGTGATTTGTGAAACTTGTCACCGTTTTGACCTTGTCGACATTGTGATCTTGTCGCCATTTTGACCTTGTCGCCATCTTGTAAACTTGATGTCTATGTCCTTACTGAATGTCATCTTGATGTAAGTGATGTGTCATCAATGTTGTAGAGTGTTAAGATACTTGTAGATTGTCTTTGTGCATTGAGTTTGTGGAACGCGAAAAGTGTTTGGAAAGAAAGTACGTGTATTGTAAAAAAACTGTTGACGGACAAACTTACGACATACAACTACACTCAACGCCATACAAACCTAATCAACACTTAGTGACAAGCAGGCACACACCAACAAATAGACGCTAATTTATCTTCTTCCAAAAACAAAGCAGGTTTTTCCGTACCATCCGAAACCTTGCCGTAGAGGTCATTTGCGATTCGAAGTAGCGACCCTACAGTTCCTAGCCCGATTTCCAACCGTTCTTCACCGCATCCAGGGCACTTGAGTATAATTTTTTTTTCTTTTCGTATACTTTAAAAATGCATTTTTAGGCACATATCGTCCATATAAAGAAATTGTAAATTGTTGATTACTAACCACTTATAACATATTTTGTGTGGCTGGTTTTCATTGACATTTTTCCATCATGTCTTCATTATTTGATTTCATTGATATGGGGATAAAGTTACAGTTACATGGTGATGAACTAACACAGTGGAGTGAGCAGAAATACGCAGAATACCTACTAGTTCAGGAGAAAGCTACCGAACGCGATGAAAGGGCAGCAGAACGCGATGAAAGAGCGGCTGAAAGAGCATTAAAGCAGGCAGAGATGGCTGCCAAGCAAGTAGAGGCAGACACAGCCTTAAAGCATGCAGAATTGGCTGAAAAGACCAAGCAAGCTGTGATAGATAGTGCACTGAAAAAGGCCGAGATCGAGAAAGAAACAGAGCTGAAAAAGGCAGAAATAGCAGCTCAAAGTAAGAGAGAAGAACTGGAGTTACAGTTGAAGATGAACCAACTTGACACGGAGACTGCCATTAACAAAGAGTCTAAGAAATCGGAGAGATTGGAGAAAGAAAACCAGTACAAGAAATATCAAGGTATTGTACGTAATTATACCTCGGGTGACTGCATCGCAGTCTTTACCCAAAATTTTGAAACTTTAATGGAGACAGAAACCATACAACGCCTTTCTCTCAATCACACGTCCGTCCTGTACCGTGTCCCCAGAGCTGTCTGGACCTGTTGGGTTAATAGTATACCCTTGTCAGAGTCTACCTTTCTATTGTTATACACAACGTTATCAAAAATACACACATGGCATAGAAATATATAAGAACTGGGAGTTGGGTACAAAGACATGTGGTGCTTCATGGTTAACACATATCAGGCTTCACCCTCTCGATGGCTGGTTACCTCAATTGTATTATCACCCAGTCAGATCAGTAGTTCCAGCTTCACGTATCTACCTCGCAGCAATTTGAAAAAAAAGAATAATATGGTTCTTGGAACAAAAACCATCTAGCCAGACTGAAATACGGCTTTATATAAGTCGTATAAAACACTCCAACCCTGTCCCTACTTGGCCAGGAGTTCTTGTGTTGGTATACAATGTTGGCCACACTCTGCCATGCCCAGTAGATGCCTGCCTGTGGTGTCAACACTTTAACAACAACATGTTATATTACACACAACACATTAGCATATACATTCCAAATTATGGCCCGTTGTGTATAACAATAGAAAGGTAGACTCTGACAAGGGTATACTATTAACCCAACAGGTACAGACATTATACATGAAAGACGACATCTTTCATGGATTTTACCGAGGGAGCGTGTCAGAGTCCAACAGGGGACAGCAATGCAGGGACATCGTTACGACCGCCAGGCGACTTAGCTCCCAGTAAGGGATGCAACAACTTCGTTGCGCCGCCAGGCGAATAGGAGTTACCGGCCTGCGAGATCGCTGGCTGACCAGCGGTCAGGCCGCCAACGCAAGACGCACGCCTGCCACGTGACGCCACGTCAGGCAGGAGGCAAGTTGCGAACCAAGTCCAGACAGCTCTGGGACACGGAACATGACGGACGTGTGATTGAGAGAAAGGCGTTGTATGGTTTCTGTATTGAAAGGCGAGTGTCTGGACATCTTGCGAGTCAGACTTGTGAACTGTATTGTGGATGTAAGTTGTAAAGTATCCATTATATATATATTTGTGATCATCGTTCTGTATTTGATATGTTAATAAATCCATCGAACGATGTGTCGTTGAGTCTTACGTCAAATCACGTTGTATTTGTACTGTCTCACACTTGTTAGGCAAGCGAGCCAAGTTTAAGACCCTGACAGTGACACTATAAAAGTGTGTAATCTTCCACGCTTCTTTTACAATTGTTGTAAGTACTGTTAGTAGACATTTCAAAGATTGGGTTCTCGTTATGTTTCCAGCCTGCTTTAATGATTTTAGGGGTCAATATTTTGGTTCAACTGAGCGGTGCAGGGGTTTAACGGGCTAACTCGGCAACATCACACCGGACGTTTAAAAGCGAGGACTCCTATCAATGTTGTCATATTGACATCTATACTGGACAATTTTGCATATCTTGGGTCATTGATTACCAACAATGGTGACACAATGAAAGAAATCAAAAGACGAATAACTTTGGTCATTGATTACAAACAATGGTGACACATTGAAAGAAATTAAAAGACGAATATCTTGGGTCATTGATTACCAACAATGGTGACACAATGAAGGAAATTAAAAGACGAATATCTTGGGTCATTGATTACCAACAATGGTGACACACTGAAGGAAATTAAAAGACGAATATCTTGGGTCCCTGATTACCAACAATGGTGACACAATGAAAGAAATTAAAAGACGGATATCTTGGGTCATTGATTACCAACAATGGTGACACAATGAAGGAAATTAAAAGACGGATATCTTGGGTCCCTGATTACCAACAATGGTGACACAATGACAGAAATTAAAAGACGAATATCTTGGGTCATTGATTACCAACAATGGTGACACAATGAAGGAAATTAAAAGACGAATATCTTGGGTCCCTGATTACCAACAATGGTGACACAATGACAGAAATTAAAAGACGAATATCTTGGGTCATTGATTACCAACAATGGTGACACAATGACAGAAATTAAAAGACGAATATCTTGGGTCATTGATTACCAACAATGGTGACACAATGAAGGAAATTAAAAGACGGATATCTTGGGTCCCTGATTACCAACAATGGTGACACAATGACAGAAATTAAAAGACGAATATCTTGGGTCATTGATTACCAACAATGGTGACACAATGAAGGAAATTAAAAGAAGAATGTCTATTGTTCTTCAAAGACTAAAACAACTGAATAAACTGTGGAGTAGGACAGACAGAACTACAAAAATTAGATTTTTAAGAGCATGCATCTTTACCATTGCAACATACGCCTTTGAGACCTGGACACTTACTAAACAAGCTGAACAGCGCATACATGCCTTTGAATATAAATCGTATAGGCGAGTTCTAAGAATATCTTGGGTAAAGAAAAGAACAAATGCATCCATACTTCAAAAGCTGAATATTGAAGACGGTTGGCTATTAAAGACGATAAAACAAAGAAAATTGAAATATTTTGGTCACTTGAAACGTCATCAGCGTTTGGAGAGAACAATAATGGAGGGGTATATGCCCGGGAAGAGAGGAAGAGGAAGGCCACAGAGAAGATGGGTGCAGGATGTGGCGGATGATCTCCAGATGGGTGCATTGGAATCGGGGCATCTTGCTTATGCTCGAGAGGTTTTTCGGAAGGTTGTTATGGGAGCGAGGTTCTGCAAAGGACATGCTACTAAATGAATGACCTCTATATCTGAATCATGAAAACACAAATATAGCGCAAAGTTTATTGCCTGGCACAATTTCGCTGTATCTCGTCAGGGAGGTACTACAGGAGCAGGTTCAACATATAATGAAGAAGCGCAATGAATCCTTCCATATAGAATACACACAAATACTTACGTTATGTGTTTGACTATGACTACGGTACTGTTAAAGAGACTATAATTTCTTTGTGTTTACATAAGTGTGGTTTACCCTCGTGTATAGCTCACGCCTCGGCATATCTCAGTAAATATTAGTTAAGCTTAGAGAACAACACACTCACGTCCTCTTTATCTGTCACGATCTCAAATCTGCTTTACTATTTGTTGTTACAGAGAAAGAAGAGGAGTGCAGAATGTTCTATCCGGAGGGCGGGGTAACAGACTACTGTGATGAAGGCCTGAAATGCAACAAGGACACATACACATGTCAGTAGTCGCAGCATTATGGACTCAGATGTTTCCCGTGCAGTTACCACATTAATTTATTTATAGCAGCTTGTACATTAAATCATCAGTGTGTGCTTTTCTCGAGATATAGTTCTCAAGAAAGGTTGACTTTCGGTGTCTTTTTCTGTCGTGAATTTACGAGTTTCCTTTCTTTGTTGCAAGTCTGCTGCATTCATTCTTCTGTCCGCCCATGTTATTGTTTGTATTGTCCTCATAAACCATATTTCCATAGCAGCGTCTCTGGGCACTAATCGAATGACGTTACTGTCAATGCGAGAGTCAAACCGAAAATCATTTCAAAGATTGGGTTTCACGAATTATTCCAACAGTTGTAAAAATGTTGAACATTTTAATGACTATGATTCATGAATTATTCCAACAATTATAATCATGTTAGGCATTTCAAATATTGGGTTCACTAATTATTTAAATAGTTGTAAACATTTTAGATATTTCAATGATTGAATTTCACGAATTATTCTAACGGTTGTAAGAATGCCAGACATTTCATCAAATGGTGCAAGGAGCGTTTCCACAAACTGTACACATGTTAACCAAAGCAAGTATGCCCCAAAGGGATTTAGTTTGAAAGCATTATTGCGTAAATTATGATATTTTATTTCTGATGTTTATAAGGAAGCATTCGGGAAACGCGGATGTAAAGTCAATTAATAACACAATCATTAATGTAAACAGTAACACAATAAGAAAGACAACTACTCCGTTTTACAGGTCTGTACTCATTTAATTTATTATTGTTATGATTTTAAAGAACTGAAGTCAATGAAACGAAGGCACCAACAAAACACATATGGTTTAAAAGACAAAAATGGGAATATGATAAATACCAATGAGGAAATGTGCAACACATGGAAAGAATATTTTGTTGAATTACTAAATTGTGAAGTTCCAAGTAACATTTTCCCACAGGAAGAGGTTCTAACATGCGAACCACAAATTGAAGAACCTACATTTGAAGACATCCTATATGTAATCACACGACTTAAAAACAATAAGGCAACTGGGACTGATGGAATTGCTGCTGAATTGATAAATGCAGGTGGCCATGCATTACATCTAAAGCTATACGAACTAATAATAAAAATCTGGAGGACAGAAGAATTACCCCATGACTGGAAAGAGTCATTATTGATACCTATCTTTAAGAAAGGAGACAAGTTCCAATGTGGAAATTATAGAGGAATATCACTACTGTTCACAAGCTATAAGATACTATCCGCAATATTACTAAATAGACTAAAACCATATTCAGAAGACATATTAGGTGATTACCAGGCGGGTTTTAGACAAAACAGATCAACAATAGATCAGATATTTATTTTACGACAAATAGCCGAGAAAAATTGGGAATATAAAAGAGATCTCCATTACATTTTTGTGGATTTTAAAAAGGCTTATGATAGTGTCCATAGGAATAGTCTATGGAATGCTATGCCGGAATTTTGAATACCAAGGAAGTTAATCAATATGACCAGACTATGCATGGAAGATACTTATAATATAGTAACATATAAAGGCAGGAAATCAGACCCCTTCCAAATAACATCTGGCTTGAAACAGGGTGATGCACTATCGCCGCTACTCTTCAATCTGGCTCTAGAGAAAGTTGTAAGGAAGGTAAAGGAGGAATGTGATATTGGAGGAACATCCAAGCTGCTTGGTTATGCAGATGGTATAGATATTCTAGGTCAAAGTGAACAAAAGACATTGGAAATATTGACTCACTTAAAGGAAAAAGCCCAACAGATGGGGCTGGTTATCAACCAAGGTAAGACAGAATATATGGTAATTTCAAGAGACGGAATTGCTAAAAAATCTGGCCACATACAAATAGATAATATGACCATTAAAAGAACGGAAACATACAAATACCTGGGTACAATCTTCAACTGCTCCAACATCATAAGGGAAGAAATACAAACTAGAATCAACTCTGGAAATAAGATATACTATGCACTACAACATCTACTAAAATCAAAGGCGCTATCTCGTAACACCAAAATCACAATATACAAAACACTGATCAGACCAGATGTGCTGTATGGCTCTGAAACCTGGAGTACAACGAAAGGAGACGAAGCCTTGTTACAAACCTTTGAGAACAAAATTTTAAGACGCATCTTTGGACCCATTAGGGATACACAAAGTGGAGAGTGGAAAAGAAGAAGTAACAAAGACATTTATGATCTGTTTAAGTCCCCGATAATCACTGGTATCATGAAGGCTAATAGACTACAATGGCTGGGGCATATAGAAAGAATGGAAGATAATAGGGAAACAAAACTCGCTTACACTCAGGAAATAAATGACCATAGACCCCGAGGTAGACCAAGAAGGCGGTGGAGAGATAATACATATACAGACCTACAAGCACTTGGAATCAACGACTGGCAAGAGAAGGTCAACCAGAGAGTCGAATGGAGACGGATTGTATCTGCAGCAAAGAACCTCAATGGCTCGGAACGCTGAAGAAGAAGAAGAAGAAGAAGAAGAAGAAGAAGAAGAAGAAGAAGAAGAAGAAGAAGAAGAAGAAGAAGAAGAAGAAGAAGAAGAAGAAGAAGAAGAAGAAGAAGAAGTAGAAGAAGAAGAAGAAGAAGAAGAAGAAGAAGAAGAAGAAGAAGAAGAAGAAGAAGAAGAAGAAGAAGAAGAAGAAGAAGAAGATTACAGTTCAGGATTGTTATTCCGAGTTTCTGGTCATATTTTTTTACTGTATTGCATTTCCAGTTATATTTAGTGATTAGACGTCAGCACCTTGTTCCTTACTCCGGAATCACATCACTGAAATAGAAAGTTTAAGAAGTCATGATCAGATGTATGGTGTTCATCATCATTATCTTCTTCTTCAACGTCATCATCATCATTATAACCGTCATCACAACTATCATCAACATCCTCATTGCCATCATCATGATCGTCATCATCATCATTATAATCGTCATCACCATTATCATCATCATATTCGTTGCCACCACCATCATCATCTTCATTGTCATCAGCATTATTATAATCGTCATCTCCACTATCATCACCATCCGCATTGCCACAATCACGATCGTCATCACCATCATTATAATCGTCATCATCATCATCATCATCATCATCATCATCATCATCATCATTATCATCATCATCTTCTTCTTTTGCTGCTATAAAAGTTTGCTATGCATGTATTCCGACATGGGTAACAGACAAGATGGTTCGCGTGATGTCTTCACTGTCCTCGTATCTTTAATTGATTGAACAAGTGGTATTTCAGCCTGTTATTTTCTGTGCGGAGTCTGAATATTTCTACTTGTTCAGTTCGGTACAGTTGGTAATATGTATTATCTTTCTGGTAACCTGGATGCTCTGATTCCCATCTGGTTCTATAAGTGCTTTTGATAAACCTCTTTGCCTCATTATAAGTTATATCTATGTCAGGCTGAGGTAGTCGTCCGCCCTCTTTTGCCAGTCTGCCAGCCTCTTCATTTCCAGGTATACTGCAATGTGATAGGATCCACTACATTACAACTGCTTTGGGATTTCTGACATAGTTTGGAGTGCTGCTCTTAGGTCTGCTAGTTCTGTGCTGTTTTTGCTATTCAGTTTAGAGACAGCTGACTTTGCATCTGTGAAGATAGCTATTTGCTTCTTTTTATTTTCCTCACCAAGAGCATTTCTGCTGAAGTTTTCAAAGCCTCTACCTCTTCTTTGAAGTTACTTGAACATTTTCCACGTGCCCCTGTCTGTGATTATTCGCTCCAATTTTTTGTTTAGATTTAGGAGAATTCTTCCCCTGTTATAAACAGACACAACGCAATTACTCCAAAACATTTTCCAAACGAACGCAGAAGAAGAAGAAAGAAGGTCTTCATCGATCCCCCAGAATTTGTCTCCCAGGATCACTCCAGTGGGCCAGATTTCCTCCCTCAGTTCAGCGAGGCCAGAGAAGCTTTGTGGGTCAAGCTAAGGGGTTTGTTTGAGTGTTCCAAAATTGTAGATAAATGGGTCAGTGAGGTCCATTCTGTAGAGGTGGACTTTGGGTGCACTCTATATTCTACGTTCATCATCTTTACTGGTTTAAGTAGAAAATAGTCTGCACATACAGTTACAGGGCGATTTTACATGCAAGTAATTGTCAAGTAATATCAAACGAAACGGGAATCTTTGTGACGAAGTGGGCAAGGCGCGTGCTTCAGTCTCCGAAAGTTGTGAGTTCGATTCCAAACTCCTGATTCTGTTCACGAGTGCAATTTTCTAGGAGACTCTTAGGGGTCGTCGCTGGAGCTACAGAGTTCTACTTTGTGAGACACTTTCAGCAGGCCGTCCTGCGGACAGAGACTGAGCAATGTGGGGCTAACCCGGTGCCTTTTTAACCCCCTTTTTAATTAAAAGAAACTGCACAGAATATATGAGCTGTGTTTGCTTCGGGCCTGCTTCAATATATCATTGGGATGATGGTTAACATCACAAGCGTGTCCTTGGCATCCCCTCGTAAAGAGAACTAAACAAACACAAGAGAACCAAGAGGTGAAGAAAAGATGCTGGCGCTGGATAGAACATACACTAAAAGTATATGAGTTGGATCAAGAACCGACACCACTCGGGAATTAGCATCCATACTCGCTCCATCCTCATCTTTAACAGCCAGCGAAGAGTTCTAATACTAATGGTACCAGCTGAAATCTAATTATGTTTCTATCTGACCTTTCCTCGAAAGTACAGGTTATTGGCTGGAATCCTCAGAAAAGTACATTAAGTGTGGTAGAAAGATGCAAGTTTATGAAATAATCTGGGAATAGAATACCCAGAAAAAGCCTTTATAGGGAATCTACGGGGCAATAGAAAAAGAACACAAAATTTACACGGAGAAGAGAAATGGGGACAGTAATGATCATGAGGAGGACATGAACACGATCCACAAGAGTGCTTCGAAGACCCTGATGAATTCAAAGACATCGGATGAGGAATTCAAGACAGTTACATAAGAAGTGCAGAGGCATCGGGCAATTAAAGATGACATCAACTCAAAGGCCACTGCAATTGACGAAGAGTCAAGAAAAGCTTGGATATAACAAGGAACCAGAATTATCCCGCGACCAATGTACCAGATATATGGCTCCTTTTAATGCCTCTATAGTTAAAGCTTTACGGCCAAAGGAGACAACAACTATGTCACCCAACTACTTGAATATTTAGAGAACCATTGACTAAAGTTCTAAATTATTCTAAATAAGAATTCTAGCTTAGAGTTCTTAACAAGATATCTCTCGCCTGGTTATTTGGAGAACGAACACCAAAATCAATTCTCCTCTTTCTGTTAAGTTATAACAAAAATTAATTCTCAAAATTACAGTACTTTATAACAGAATATGTCATCTCTGTTATATTACTTTATAAGAACATCAGTTCTCCTCGTTATATTACTTTGTAAGAACATCAGTTATTCGGGTTCTATTACTTTAAAACAAACTACATCAGTTCTCACCTTTATAGCCTGTTAGAAATTCAGTTCTGCCCGTTCTATTACCCTAGAGAAAATCGTTTCTCACTTTTGTTACCATACATAAAAATCAGTTCTCCATGCTCTATGACTTTATAACGAAATCAGTTCTCCCCGTTCTATAACTTTATATAATAAAATAATGTATCCCACCTTAATTACCTTATAATAAATTGAGATCTCCCCCTTCTATTACATTATTATATAATCAGTTATCTTTCTATTTACAATACAAGAAAATGACTTCCCTCTATTCTACTATCATTTAAGAAAATCAGTTCCTCCATTCTATTGCCTTATAACAAAATCAGATTTCCCCTGTCCTATTTATACTATAGGCAGTTTTCCGTTTCTACTATCTTGTAATAAAATAAGTTCTCCTCGTTCTGTTTATACTATATAAGACGGGCCTGCGTGCCCAATTTGTGAAAAAAATTTTGTAAAAAATTAAAATAAAGTTGATTTGATTTGATTTGATTTATAACAAAGTCAGTTCTCCCCGTTCTATTTATACTAAAGTCAGTTTTCCTTCTTCTACTGCCTTAAAACACACTCAGTTTCCCTCGCTCTGTTTATAATTATGTCAGTTCTCCCTCTCTTAGTATTTTATAATAAAATTAGTTCACCCATCCTATTGCCCTGCCTAAAAACTAAAGATAGCAAAATCATAATAGAAAAAGATCAGATGCTACACGAATGGACAGATTATGTGAAAGACCTTTATGATGATAACAGAGAGGAACAGTATGATGTTAGATTCAATAATGAAGGGCCGCCAATTTTGAAGATGGAGGTTCGAAATGTTCTTCAGCATATGAAAGCTGGCAAGGCCCCCGGATGCAGATAACATCACAACAGAAATGATTAAAGCTTTAGAAGAATTTGGACTAGATCAAGTCACCAGACTGCTGAACACATTATATGATACTGGAGATATACCTTCTGAATTATGTAACTCTGTATTTATTGCAATTCCAAAGAAATCAGGAGCCTTGGAATGTGATCAACATAGAACAATTAGTATAATGAGTCACATCACAAAGATTTGTTACGAATTATCATGCAAAGAGTGAGGTTGGTTGGTTGGTTGGTTGTTGGTTGATTTAAAAACAAAAATTCCAAATTCGGCCTCGTTCAACCTGCTTCATCAGCTGTGGTTATTGTTGAGGTCCGTGGTTTTTGTGGGTTTATTCACCCTAATTCTTGTCTTGTGAGTCCTATCTCGGACTGGTTATGTATCGTTTGTGTCTGTGACGTCAGCTGGGGGATCGGTCGGCGGCTATCCTTTGTGCTCGTCTGTTCTTGTGGTTTTCTTTGTTGGTGTAGGCTCCTGGCTCGTCTGGCTTGACTGAGTGCAGTCCTTAAAAGGACTTTTTGTTATCCCACTCCATGCATCGTAGTCTAGATTGCCTTGCCTTTTCTTCGCAGTAAGCTATGCGGCGGCGCACATCCTCTTCGTACTCTCTCCATTCGTCTTCGTCGACCTGCCGTACGAACCACTCCTCTACCTGGCAGGATGCTGATTTCATCTCGGGTTGCGTAGGTATCGTGATTGGATTACTGGCTTCCTCTTGTTCTTTCTGGTTGGTCTGTGGCTTGGTCCCATCATGCGTCTTTTTGTCTCCTTTTTTTTGTGTGCATTCTCTTCATCAGTTTTTCGACGTTTTTTGTTGTGCTTCATCTTGCTTCCTCTCCTCTGTTGGTTTGGGTTGGTGCTGCATCCTTTCGGTGCTCAGTAGTTCTCTTTCGGTCTTGATCTTTTGTAGGATTTCCTCGTTTTCCTTCTTCATCTCAGCCATGCGCTCCATCTCTTGTTTGATGTTGTGCTGGATTTCTTTCATGTCGGCCAGCAGCTTCTCATTATCGCTGGTCGGAGTCGTCGTCAGCAGTGCCATGACTTGTTTTTTCAACTCGTCTATCTGCTTTTGAAGTTGATCTCTTTCAGCTTGTGCTATACCCTTGGCTGTTCCGCCCCTCCGTATTGCTTCCTTGAATGGTGTCTTTGTGATGATGGCGATCTTTAAGACGTCTCTGTGTCTTTGCAGGTACGGACAGCCCAGGTATCTTGCTCCATGTTTGCCCAGGCAGTTGGCGCACTTTCTTTTGTTGTTGGGTGCTCGGAAGTCCGTGTCCAGCTTGGCCAGCGGACACTCCTTGAAGGCGTGGTGATCGGCGCAGTATCGACAGATTTCCGTCTTACTGCGACATGTTGCTCTGCTGTGGCCGGCCCTCTGGCATCTTGAACATTGATTGACTCTTGGGATGAATCTCTCTGGCTGTTGTATTTTCTTGCTGATTGATACTGTGGTCGGCATTTCGCTGCCCTCCGACGTCACCACTGCCAAGGTTGTAGGTATCTTGGAGTAGGTGAGGAGCCGCTCCGCCTTCAAGAATCGGATGTGAAGATTCTCTTCTCGTAGCTGCTTCAGGATTTCTTCATCTGTCAGCTCCACTTGATCCGCTTGACAACCCATCGGACTGTTTTTGAGTCGGTGTTCCCGGCTCTGGTGTCTTTCTCCTCCTTCTCTGTTGTTTTGATTCTTGTCTGTGTTGGGCTGTCGATCTTCTCCCTCGTGGTAGCTTCAGTAATAGCTGTAGTATCAGGCTCTTTGATGCAGCTAGCAGGTAGGCTCTCCACGTTCTTCTTCTTGTTGTCGGCTCCCACGCTGCACATCTTGGCTACAGCGTGTTTCTTGTTGTTGGACTTTCCACGTGGACATTTTCCCGCGTATCAGGCTTCTTGACTAGAATAATGCGGACTTGACTTGTTAGCGCTCGCAGTGCGAATGACGAAAGAGTGGGAAGAAATTACAACTGAAATAGGGAAGAACAATGTGGGTTTGTAAAAGGAAAGGGTACAGTAAATGCTGTGTATATGCTGAGAACAGTTATTGAACGTGCTATAGAAGTAAACAAGGATATACAACTTTGCTTTATTGACTACACAAAGGCTTTGATAGAGTTAGACATGTCACATGGTGGATATGCTTGCAGATTTACAAATCGATGGGAAAGACATTAGTTTTCAACAAAAAGGTGGAAAAAAATTGCTTTGCCCGATTTTTATACAAAAATCAAAGGCGCTATCTCGTAACACCAAAATCACAATATACAAAACACTGATCAGACCATTGTGCTGTATGGCTCTGAAACCTGGAGTACAACGAAAGGAGACGAAGCTTGTTACAAACCTTTGAGAACAAAATTTTTAAGACGCATCTTTGGACCCATTAGGGATACACAAAGTGGAGAGTGGAAAAGAAGAAGTAACAAAGACATTTATGATCTGTTTAAGTCCGCGCTAATCACTGGTATCATGAAGGCTAATAGACTACAATGGCTGGGGCATATAGAAAGAATGGAAGATAATAGGGAAACAAAACTCGCTTACACTCAGGAAATAAATGACCGTAGACCCCGAGGTAGACCAAGAAGACGGTGGAGAGATAATACATATACAGACCTACAAGCACTTGGAATCACGACTGGCAAGAGAAGGTCCACCAGAGAGACGAATGGAGACGGATTGTATCTGCAGCAAAGAACCTCAATGGCTCGGAACGCTGAAGAAGAAGAAGAAGAAGAAGAAGAAGAAAAAAAAGAAAAGAAGAAGAAAAAGAAGAAGAAGAAAAAAGGAAAAAGAAGAAGAAGAAGAAGAAGAAGAAGAAAAGTAGAAGAAGAAGAAGAAGAAAAAGAAGAAGAAAAAAGAAGAAGAAGAAGAAGAAAAAAGAAAAAGAAGAAGAAGAAGAAAGTTTACGTTCAGGATTGTTATTCCGAGTTTCTGGTCTATTTTTTTACTGTATTGCATTTCCAGTTATATTTAGTGATTAGACGTCAGCACCTTGTTCCTTACTCCGGAATCACATCACTGAAATAGAAAGTTTAAGAAGTCATGATCAGATGTATGGTGTTCATCATCATTATCTTCTTCTTCAACGTCATCATCATCATTATAACCGTCATCACAACTATCATCAACATCCTCATTGCCATCATCATGATCGTCATCATCATCATTATAATCGTCATCACCATTATCATCATCATATTCGTTGCCACCACCATCATCATCTTCATTGTCATCAGCATTATTATAATCGTCATCTCCACTATCATCACCATCCGCATTCCCCACAATCACGATCGTCATCACCATCATTATAATCGTCATCATCATCATCATCATCATCATCATCATCATCATCATCATTATCATCATCATCTTCTTCTTTTGCTGCTATAAAAGTTTGCTATGCATGTATTCCGACATGGGTAACAGACAAGATGGTTCGCGTGATGTCTTCACTGTCCTCGTATCTTTAATTGATTGAACAAGTGGTATTTCAGCCTGTTTTTTTTCTGTGCGGAGTCTGAATATTTCTACTTGTTCAGTTCGGTACAGTTGGTATATGTATTATCTTTCTGGTAACCTGGATGCTCTGATTCCCATCTGGTTCTATAAGTGCTTTTGATAAACCTCTTTGCCTCATTATAAGTTATATCTATGTCAGGCTGAGGTAGTCGTCCCCCCTCTTTTGCCAGTCTGCCAGCCTCTTCATTTCCAGGTATACTGCAATGTGATAGGATCCACTACATTACACTGCTTTGGGATTTCTGACATAGTTTGGAGTGCTGCTTTTTAGGTCTGCTAGTTCTGTGCTGTTTTTGCTATTCAGTTTAGAGACAGCTGACTTTGCATCTGTGAAGATAGCTATTTGCTTTTTTTTTATTTTCCTCCACCAAGAGCATTTCTGCTGAAGTTTTCAAGCCTCTACCTCTTCTTTGAAGTTACTTGAACATTTTCCAGTTTCACCTGTCTGTGATTATTTCGCTCCAATTTTAGATTTAGGAGAATTCTTCCCTGTTATAAACAGACACAACGCATTTACTCCAAAACATTTTCCAAACGAACGCAGAAAAGAAGAAAGAAGGTCTTCATCGATCCCCCAGAATTTGTCTCCCGGGATCACTCCGGGGGCCCAGATTTCCTCCCTCAGTTCAGCGAGGCCAGAAAGCTTTGTGGGTCAAGCTAAGGGGTTTGTTTGAGTGTTCCAAAATTGTAGATAAATGGGTCAGTGATGTCCATTCTGTAGAGGTGGACTTTGGGTACACTCTATATTCTACGTTCATCATCTTTACTGGTTTAAATAGAAAAAGTCTGCACATACAGTTACAGGGCGATTTTACATGCAAGTAATTTCAAGTAATATCAAACGAAACGGGAATCTTTGTGACGAAGTGGGCAAGCAGCGTGCTTCAGTCTCCGAAAGTTGTGAGTTCGTTTCCCAAACTCCTGATTCTGTTCACGAATGCAATTTTCTAGGAGACCCCAGGGGTCGTCGCTGGAGCTACAGAGTTCTACTTTGTGAGACATTTTCAGCAGGCCGTCCTGCGGACAGAGACTGAGCAATGTGGGCTAACCCGTGCCTTTTTTAAACCCCCCTTTTTTAAATTTAAAAAGAAACTGCACAGAATATATGAGCTGTGTTTGCTTGGGGCCCTGCTTCAATATATCATTGGGATGAGGGTTTAAAATCACAAGCGTGTCCTTGGCATCCCCTCGTAAAGAGAACTAAACAAACAAAAAAACCCAAAAGGGGTGAAGAAAAGATGCTGGCGCTGGATAGAACATACACTAAAAGTATATGAGTTGGATCAAGAACCGACACCACTCGGGAATTAACATACTCGCTCCATCCTCATTTTTAACAGCCAGCGAAGAGTTCTAATACTAATGGTACCAGCTGAAATCTAATTATTTTTCTATCTGAACTTTCCTCGAAGTACAGGTTATCGGCTGGATCCTCAGAAAAGTACATTAAGTGTGGTAGATAGATGCAAGTTTATGAAATAATCTGGGAATAGAATACCCAGAAAAAGCCTTTATAGGGAATCTACGGGGCAATAGAAAAAGACAAAAAATTTTTACACGGAGAAGAGAAATGGGGACAGTAATGATCATGAGGAGGACATGAACACGATCCAAAAGGTGCTTCGAAGACCCTGATGAATTCAAAGACATCGGATGAGGATTCAAGACAGTTACATAAGAAGTGCAGAGGATGGGGCAATTAAAGATGACATCAACTCAAAGGCCACTGCAATTGACAAAGAGTCAAGAAAAGCTTGGATATAACAAGGAACCAGAATTATCCCGCGACCAATGTACCAGATATATGGCTCCTTTTAATGCCTCTATAGTTTAGCTTTAGGGCCCAAAGGAGAAAACCCAACTATGTCACCCAACTACTTTGATATTTAGAGAACCATTGGCTAAAGTTCTAAATTATTCTAAATAAGAATTCTAGCTTAGAGTTCTTAACAAGATATCTCTCGCCTGGTTATTTGGAGAACGAGCACCAAAATCAACTCTCCTCTTTCTGTTAAGTTATAACAAAAATTAATTCTCAAAATTACAGTACTTTATAACAGAAGTCTTCTCTGTTATATTACTTTATAAGAACATCAGTTTTCCCTCGTTATATTACTTTGTAAGAACATCAGTTTTCGGGTTCTATTATTTTTATAACAAACTACATCAGTTCTCACCTTTATAGCCTGTTAGAAATTCAGTTCTTCCCGTTCTATTACCCTAGAAAAAATCGTTTCCCCATTTTTGTTACCATACATAAAAATCAGTTCTCCATGCTCTATGACTTTAAACGAAATCAGTTCTCCCCGTTCTATAACTTTATATAATAACATAATGCATCCCACCTTAATTACCTTATAAAAAATTGAGATCTCCCCCTTCTATTACTAATTATATAATCAGTTCCTTTCTATTTAAAATACAAAAAAATGACTTCCCTCTATTCTACTATCTTTAAGAAAATCAGTTCCCCCATTCTATTGCCTTATAACAAAATCAGATTTCCCCTGTCCTATTTATACTAAAGGCAGTTTTCCGTTTCTACTATCTTTAAAAAAAAAAAGTTCTCCTCGTTCTGTTTATACTAAAATCAGTTCTCCTTCTCGCCGAATGTAAGACGGGCCTGCGTGCCCAATTTGTGAAAAAAATTTTTTGTAAAAAATTAAATAAAGTTGATTTGATTTGCTTTGATTTATAACAAAGTCATTTTCCCCCCGTTCTATTTATACTAAAATCACGTTTTCCTTCTTCTATTGCCTTAAAACACAATCAGTTTCCCTCGCTCTGTTTATAATTAAGTCAGTTCTCCCTCTCTTAGTATTTTATAATAAAATTAGTTCACCCATCCTATTGCCCTGTCTGAAAACTAAAGACGGCAAAATCATAATAGAAAAAGATCAAATGCTACATGACTGGACAGATTATGTGAAAAACCTTTATAATGATAACAGAGAGGAACAGTATGATGTTAGATTTAATCATGAAGGGCCGCCAATTTTGAAGATGGAGGTTCGAAATGTTCTTCAGCATATGAAAGCTGGCAAGGCCCCCGATGCAGATAACATCACAACAGAAATGATTAAAGCTTTAGAAGAATTTGGACTAGATCAAGTCACCAGACTGCTGAACACATTATATGATACTGGAGATATACCTTCTGAATTATGTAACTCTGTATTTATTGCAATTCCAAAGAAATCAGGACCCTTGGAATGTGATCAACATAGAACAATTAGTATAATGAGTCACATCACAAAGATTTTGTTACGAATTATCATGCAAAGAGTGAGGTTGGTTGGTTGGTTGGTTGGTTGGTTGATTTAAAATCAAAAATTCCAAATTCGGCCTCGTTCAACCTGCTTCTTTCAGCTGTGGTTATTGTTGAGGTCCGTGTTTTTTGTAGAATCATTCACCCTCATTCTTGTCTTGTGAGTCCTATCTCGGACTGGTTATGTAGCGTTTGTGTCTGTGACGTCAGCTGGGGGATCGGTCGGCGGCTATCCTTTGTGCTCGTCTGTTCTTGTGATTTTCTTTGTTGGTGTAGGCTCCTGGCTCGTCTGGCTTGACTGAGTGCAGTCCTTAAAAGGGCTTTTTGTTTTCCCACTCCATGCATCGTAGTCTAGATTGCCTTGCCTTTTCTTCGCAGTAAGCTATGTGGGCGGCGCACTCCTCTTCTCTTCGTCGACCTGCCGTATGAACCACTCCTCTACCTGGCAGGATGCTAATTTCATCTCGGGCTTCGTAGGTATCGTGGTTGGATTACTGGCTTCTTCTTGTTGTTTCTGTTTGGTCTGTAGCTTGGTCCCATCCTCCGTCTTTTTGTCTCCTAATTTGTGCATTCTCTTCATCAGTTTTTCGACGTTTTTTTGTTGTGCTTCATCTTGCTTCCTCTCCTTTGTTGGTTTGGGTTGGTGCTGCATTCTTTCGGCGCTCAGTACTTTTCTTTCGGTCTTGATCTTTTGTAGGATTTCCTCATTTTCCTTCTTCATCTCAGCCATGCGCTCCATCTCTTGTTTGATGTTGTGCTGGATTTCTTTCATGTTGGCCAACAGTTTCTCATTATCGCTGGACGGAGTCGTCGTCAGCAGTGCCTTGACTTATTTCTTCAACTCGTCTATCTGCTTTTGAAATTGATCTCCTTCAGCTTGTGCTATACCCGCGGCTGTCTCGCCCCTCTGCATTGCTTCCTTAAATGGTGTCTTTGTGGTTATGGCGATCTTTAAGACGTCTCTGTGTCTGTGCAGGTACGGACAGCCCAGGTATCTTGCTCCATGCTTGTCCAGGCTGTTGGCGCACTTTCTTTTGTTGTTGGGTGCTCGGAAGCCCGTGTCCAGTTTTGCCAGCGGACACTCCTTGAAGGCGTGGTGATCGGCGCAGTATCGACAGATTTCCGTCTTATTGCGACATGTTTCTCTGCTGTGGCCGGCCCTCTGGCATCTTGAACATTGATTGACTCTTGGGATGAATCTCTCTGGCTGTTGTATTTTCTTGCTGATTGATACTGTGGTCGGCATTTCGCTGCCCTCCGACGTCACCACTGCCAAGGTTGTAGATATCTTGGAGTAGGTGAGGAGCCGCTCCGCCTTCAAGAATCGGATGTGAAGATTCTCTTCTCGTAGCTGCTTCAGGATTTCTTCATCTGTCAGCTCCACTTGGATCCGCTTGACAACCCATCGGACTGTTTTTGAGTCGGTATTCCCGGCTCTGGTGTCTTTCTCCTCCTTCTCTGTTGTCTTGATTCTTGTCTGAGTTGGGCTGTCGATCTTCTCCCTCGTGGTAGCTTCAGTAATATCTGTAGTATCAGGCTCTTTGATGCAGCTAGCAGGTAGTCTCTCCACGTTCTTCTTCTTGTTGTCGGCTCCCACGTTGCACATCTTGGCTACAGCGTGTTTCTTGTTGTTGGGCTTTCCACGTGGCATTTTCTCGCGTATCAGGCTTCTTGCTAGAATAATGCGACTTGAATTGTTAGCGCTCGCAGTGCGAATTACGAAAGAGTGAGGAAGAAATTACAACCTGAAATAGGTGAAGAACAATGTGGATTTGTAAAAGGAAAGGGTACAGTAAATGCTGTGTATATGCCGAGAACAGTTATTGAACGTGCTATAGAAGTAAACAAGGATATACACCTTTGCCTTATTGACTACACAAAGGCTTTTGATAGAGTTAGACATGTCAACATGGTGGATACGCTTGCAGATTTACAAATCGATGGGAAAGACATTAGACTTATAAAAAAAAAAACATATATTGGAAAAAACAAGCTGCCATAAGGATTGCTAATGAAGTGGGACAATATCAACCTATTAAGAGAGGTGTTAGGCAGGGATGTGTAATGTCTCCAGATCTTTTTTCCCTATACAGTGAACATATTTTCAGGAATGTAGAAGATATAAATGGAATCATCATTGGAGGACGAAACATCACTGATGGCTGCAGAAATGTGGTTTCTGAGGAAAATGCAAAGAATACCATGGACAGACAGAAAAACCAATGACCAAGTACTACAGGAGACAAATGACAATTGTTAATTCATTAGAGTCATTAGACGTAGACAGTAGAAATTTGTTGGACATGTTATGAGAAGAAATGGATTGGAGAACTTGGTGACAATTGACAAGATCGAAGGGAACAGACCAAGTGGAAGACCGAGAAGTAAATACCTGGATGGCTTGACCACATGGCATGGTCGAGATAGGAACACTGAGCTGATCCACCACTCCGGTGATCGAGTGAAATGGCGATTCATGACCGCCCACTCTTTCCGGCATGGCACATGATTGATTGATTGATACTATTGCCTTATAGTATAATCAGTGTCCCCCTTTCTATTTATAGTAAAGTCAGTTCTCCCTCGTCTAATTTCTTATAACAAAATCACTTCTCTCTGTTCTATTTAATTTATAGTAAGATCTCCCTCTTCCATTGCTTTATAACAAAATAAGTTTCCAACGGTTTATTTATATTAATGTCAGTTCTCCCTCTCCTAGTATCTTGTAATAAAACCAGTTCTTCCCTTTGTATTTATACTAAAGTCAGTTCTCCCTCTCCTTGTATCTTATAACAAAATAAATTCTCCTCGTTCTGTTTAAACTAAAGTCAGTTCTCCCTCTTCTATTGCCTTATTACAAAATCAGTTTTCACCGTTCTATTTTTACTAAAGTCAGTTCTTCTTCTTCTAGTATCCTATGATAAAATAGTTCTCGCTATGTTGTAAGCTTATAACAAACTTAGACCGACCCGTTCTATAACCGTATAACAGACTAAGCCCGCCCCGTGCTACAATCTTATAATAGACTGAGCCCGCCCTGTGCTATAACCTTATAACAGACTAAGCCCGCCCCGTGCTACAATCTTATAATAGACTAAGCCCGCCCCGTGCTACAATCTTATAATAGACTGAGCCCGCCATGTGCTATAACCTTATAACAGACTAAGCCCGCCCCGTGCTACAATCTTATAATAGACTGAGCCCGCCCTGTGCTATAACCTTATAACAGACTAAGTCCGCCCCGTGCTACAATCTTATAATAGACTGAACCCGCCCTGTGCTATAAGCTTATAATAGACTGAACCCGCCTGTGCTATAACCTTATAAGAGACTGAGCCCGCCCTGTGCTACAACCTTATAATAGACTGAACCCGCCCTGTGCTATAACCTTATAATAGACTGAGCCCGCCTGTGCTATAACCTTATAATAGACTGAACCCGCCCTGTGCTATAACCTTATAATAGACTGAGCCCGCCCTGTGCTATAACCTTATAATAGACTGAGCCCGCCCTGTGCTATAACCTTATAATAGACTGAGCCCGCCCTGTGCTATAACCTTATAATAGACTGAGCCCGCCCTGTGCTATAACCTTATAATAGACTGAGCCCGCCCTGTGCTATAACCTTATAATAGACTGAGCCCGCCCTGTGCTATAACCTTATAACAGACTGAGCCCGCCCTGTGCTATAACCTTATAATAGACTGAGCCCGCCCTGTGCTATAACCTTATAACAGACTGAGCCCGCCCTGTGCTATAACCTTATAATAGACTGAGCCCGCCCTGTGCTATAACCTTATAACAGACTAAGCCCGCCCTGTGCTACAACCTTATAATAGACTGAGCCCGCCCTGTGCTATAACCTTATAATAGACTGAGCCCGCCCTGTGCTATAACCTTATAATAGACTGAGCCCGCCCTGTGCTATAACCTTATAACAGACTGAGCCCGCCCTGTGCTATAACCCTATAATAGACTGAGCCCGCCCTGTGCTACAACCTTATAATAGACTGAGCCCGCCCAGTGCTATAACCTTATAACAGACTGAGCCCGCCGTGTGTTACAACCTTATAATAGACTGAGCCCGCCCTGTGCTACAACCTTATAATAGACTGAGCCCGCCCTGTGTTACAACCTTATAATAGACTGAGCACGCCCTGTGCTACAACCTTATAATAGACTGAGCCCGCCCTGTGCTATAACCTTATAACAGACTGAGCCCGCCGTGTGTTACAACCTTATAATAGACTGAGCCCGCCGTGTGTTACAACCTTATAACAGACTAAGCCCGCCACGATCTGTAACCTTATAAGATACTGAGGTTGCCCTGTGTTACAACCTTATAAGAGACTGAGCACGCCCTGTGCTACAACCTTATAATAGACTGATCCACCCCGTTCTGTAACCTTATAATAGATTGAGCCCGCCCCGATCTGTAACCTTATAACAGACTAAGCCCGCCCCGTGCTATAACCTTATAACAGACTGAGCCCGCCGTGTGTTACAACCTTATAAGAGACTGAGCACGCCCTGTGCTACAACCTAATAATAGACTGATCCACCCCGTTCTATAACCTTATAATAGATTGAGCCCACCCCGATCTGTAACCTTATAACAGACTGAGCAGGAGGTTGCTATAAACTCCAGGTTGCTTTCCCAGGCAACAGTATGTTCAGTAGTTTGCCGTTGCTTTCTGAACGAGAAGACAACGTTTACATTAAACTTAATACCCGTGTGGGGAATGAATCTCCTTCCTCTTCATCAGCGAATTGGAAGTATAAGTGCGAGCGTTGTTATCCTATCCATCACGTCCACATTATAACAATTACCTGTTTGGGAGACAGATTTGAGTGCCTTCATAGTCACATCTGTAGCCTGGTGAACACTCCTGTTGGTAGAACTGATAGTCCCAACCTTCACACTGTGCTCCGGGGGCTGAGGACACAACACAACATCGTTAGTGTGTTAGATATACACGTATATGGAGCTTGATCATGGTCATTGAGTGGCCTTCATAGAGAAGAATTGAGAGATGTAGATATCAGAAGATTTCAGAGGTGACAGAAACGGTTACATATATAAGCTACACGAAATAGAAATATGGAATTCACTCACTCACTCACTCACTCACTCACTCACTCACTCTCCACTCACTCACTCACTCACTCACTCACTCACTCACTCACTCACTCACTCACTCTCTCTCCACTCACTCACTCTACACTCACTCACTCACTCACTCACTCTCCACTCACTCACTCACTCACTCACTCACCACTCACTCACTCACTCACTCTCCACTCACTCACTCACTCACTCACTCACTCTCCACTCACTCACTCACTCACTCTCCACTCACTAACTCACTCTCCACTCACTCACTCACTCTCCACTCTCTCACTCACTCTCCACTCACTCACTCACTCACTCACTCACTCACTCACTCACTCTCCACTCACTCACTCACTCTCCACTCACTCACTCACTCACTCACTCTCCACTCACTCACTCACTCACTCACTAACTCACTCACTCTCTCACTCACTCACTCACTCACTCACTCTCCACTCACTCACTCACTCTCCACTCACTCACTCACTCACTCACTCACTCACTCACTCTCCACTCACTCACTCACTCACTCACTCTCCACTCACTCACTCACTCATTCACTCACTCTCCACTCACTCACTCACTCACTCACTCTCCACTCACTCACTCACTCACTCACTCACTCTCCACTCACTCACTCTCCACTCACTCACTCACTTGCTCACTCACTCACTCACTCACTCCACTCACTCACTCACTCACCTCACTTCACTCACATCACTCACTCACTCACTCACTCACATCACTCACTCACTCACTCACTCACTCACTCACTCACTCACTCACATCACTCACGTCACTCACTCACTCACTCACTCACTCACTCACTCTCACGTCACTCACGTCACTCATTCACTCACTCACTCACTCACACACTCAACTACTTCACTCACTCACAGTCACTCACATCACTCACTCACTCACTCACTCACTCACTCACTAACTCACTCACTCACTCACTCACTCACTCACTCACTCACTCACTCACTCACTCCTCACTCACTCACTCACTCACTCACTCACAGTCACTCACTCACTCACTCACTCTCACTCACGTCACTTCACTCACTCACTCACTCACTCACTCACTCACTCACTCACTCACTCACTCACTCACTCACTCACTCACTCACTCACTCACTCACTCACTCACCTCACTCACTCACTCACTCACTCACTCACTCACTCAGCACTCACTCCTCACTCACTTCACTCACTCACTCACTCACTCCTCCACTCACTCACTCACTCACTCACTCTCCACTCACTCACTCACTCACTCACTCACTCTCTCACTCACTCACTCACTCACTAACACACTCAAAACTCACTCACTCACTCACTCACTCACTCACTCACTCTCCACTCACTCACTCATTCACTCACTCACTCACTCACTCACTCTCCACTCACTCACTCACTCACTCACTCACTCACTTACTCACTCTCCACTCACTCACATCACTCACTCACTCACTCGCTCACTCAGTCTTTCACCCCCGATCACCCACTCACTATCTCAAGCACTCACTTATGCATACGCATATATATAGTATAATATAGATATATATATATATATATATATATATAGATAATATATATACTATCATATATATAAAATGTGTGTGTGTGTGTATGTGTGTGAGTGTGGAGTGTGTGTGTGTTGTTTGTCAACGTCTGAATCTGGTCGGCCTCAATTGGCCAGCGAATACATTTTAACACGGATTCCTTATTAATTCATCATAACCCTCTGTCTGGATCACCCCCTCTCTCTCTCTCTCTCTCTCTCTCTCTCTCTCTCTCTCTCTCTCTCTCTCTCTCTCTCTCTCTCTCTCTCACTCTCTCTCTCTCTCACACACACACACTCACACAGATACAATCTCTCTCTCTCTCTCTCGCTCTCTCTCTCTCTCACACTCACACAGACACAATCTCTCTCTTTCTCGCACACACACACACAGACTCACACAGATATAATCTCTCTCTCTCTCTCTCTCTCTCTCTCTCTCTCATAAACACACAGATACAATCTCTCTCTCTCACACACACACAGACACAATCTCTCTCTCTCTCTCTCTCACACACACACAATCTCTCTCTCTCTCACACACACAGACACAATCTCTCTCTCTCTCTCTCTCTGTCTCTCACAGCCACAATCTCTCTCTCTCTCTCTCTCTCTCTCTCTCATAAACACACATATACAATCTCTCTCTCTCACACACACAGACACAATCTCTCTCTCTCTCTCACACACAAACACAATCTCTCTCTTTCACACACACAGACACAATCTCTCTCTCTCTCTCTGTCTCTCACAGCCACAATCTATCTCTCTCTGTCTCTGTCTCTCTCTCTCTCTCTCTCTCTCTCTCTCTCTCTCTCTCTCACACACACACATACAGACACAATCTCTCTCTCACACACACACTCACACAGACACAATCTCTCTCTCTCTTTCACACATAGACACAGACACAATCTCTCTCTCTCTCTCTCTCTCTCTCTCTCTCTCTCTCTCTCTCTCTCTCTCTCTCTCTCTCTCACACACATTCACAACAAACGAGTGACACGTACTGATTAGGTGAAGGAAAGTTAAGGTAGTATACACAGACGGAAGCTTATGTTTCATGAGTGAAATGAGCGAAACTCTAGACAGGAATCGACAAGCCAAATCAAGTCAGAATAGACTCTCAATCCGGCACAATAACAGCTACTGTTAGGACGACACACTAGCAATAGCGACATTTCCACTTTCTTCATCACAGACAAGAACGCTTTACAAGTGGACATTTATAATTTCTTTATTCAACGTACTCAACACACAGATCTTGATATCAGCTGTTATTGCGTGTTGTCAATATTGATTTATTATTTGTGTGTGTGTGTGTGTGTGTGTGTGTGTGTATGTGGTGTGTGTGTGTGTGTGTGTGTGTGTGATTGTTTTTTCCCGCTCGCCAGATTTGAACTCAAACGTAAGTCCTTACATGTGCTTCTTCGAATGCAAAACTTCCATACACACCCCATAGACACTTGTGAATGTTCACAATAGTTTCTTTCTCTGCAACGAAAAATTCTATCACAGTTCCTTGCTTATAACGCGAGTTGTTAACACTCTCCATTTAAACGGTTTAGGGCAGCCATAATATTTGGCCGGTTTGGGTGCAATTTGGTGCACACAATCATCACATGCCATATTTGAAGCATGAAAAATATCGCACTTTTATCATTATTATATGCCGAGAAAAAACGATGTGGAGCATTACTTTCTGAACGACCCTCTTTGAAGGGACTGACTGATTTTTGCGTGCGGATTAGCTTTCCCTATTGCCAGTGTCCGTCGCTACCATAGCAGCAGCAGCAGCAGCAGTAGTAGTAGTAGTAGTAGTAGTAGTAGTAGTAGTAGTAGTAGTAGTAGTAGTAGTAGTAGTAGTAGTAGTAGTAGTAGTAGTAGTAGTAGTAGTAGTAGTAGTAGTAGTAGTAGTTGTCCTCTTTCAGTCCTGAAGGACTATAGAGTTGTGCCGCTTGGGAGGTACCTGGCAGCACCGCTGGTGACTGTATAGTCCAATGCGAGAGTGACAATCCCTGTCACAGTTTCCGCATCTGTAAGACGAGGCAAGTCCCGCAGTAAGTGACTGCGTTTTAAGCCTATGCCGCCTATCCTCAGTTTATTGGATCAGATTGCGCTCAAAGAGCACCAGTCCGTTTTGTACATCTCTTCTCCAGAAGCATCTGTCTGTTGCAACTCTTTCCCACGTGTCTGGATCTATTCCAAGGGTTTTCATATCTTGCTTACACACATCCCTATATCGCATTTGGGGTATTCCGGCTGGCCTCTTTCCTGTGGCTAGTTCTCCGTATAGGAGATCTTTGGGAATACGCTCATCCTCCATTCGAGATACGTGGCCCAGCCACCGGAGGCGTCTCTGCTTGAGGAGAGTGTGCACTGTGGAAATATCTGCTCTTTCAAGCACATGTTTGTTTGTTATGTGGTCTTTCCATGTTATGCCCAGGATACGTCTCAGACATCTTATTGTGGAAGGAATTCAACTTCTTTTCCTGTCTTGAGTACAGGGTCCAGGATTCAGACCCATAGAGTAGTGTGCTAACAACACAAGCTTTATATACTTGAGCTTTTATACGCTCTATTAGTCTATTATTCTCCCAAACTATTTTAGCTAGCCTGGAAAATGTTGTGGCTGTCTTTCCAATGCGTGTGTCGATTTCTGTCTCGAATGAAAGATTATCTTATATTGTCGACCCCAAATACATAAACTCGTGGACGACCTTCAATTCGTAATTAGAAATTTTGATTGACGGAGGCGCACCAGCATCTTGTTCCATCACCTGTGTTTTATTTAGGCTAATGGTGAGCCCAAACGTTTTGCAGGCGGCTGCAAAACGATCTATGAGCCTTTGGAGATCTTCTGCTGTATGAGTAGTCAGTGCTGCATCATCTGCAAAATGTAGTTCTCTTACGCATCTTGATCGTATAATGGCCTTTGCCTTGAGTCTTGATGGGTTAAAAAGTTTGCCATCAGATCTTGTGTGGAGATATATGCCTTCAGTAGCAGTCCCAAATGCCTGCCTTAAGAGAACGGCGAAGAGGATACCAAAGAGTGTAGGAGCAAGCACGCAGCCCTGCTTTACTCCGCTGCTGATGCTGAATGATTGGGATGTTGAGCCGTCAAATAAAATTGTCCCCTGCATGTTTTCGTGGAATGATTTGACGAGACTAAGAAGGGTGGGTGGACATCCAACCTTTTCAAGGGCCTTAAAAAGGCAGCTTCTGCTCACGAGGTCAAATGCCTTTGTGAGGTCGATGAAGACAATATATAATGGCTTTCTCTGTTCTCTGCACTTCTATTGGAGCTGCCGGAGTGAGAAAATCATATCAATGGTGGACCTGTTGGGTCTAAATCCTCACTGTGATTCGGGGTAGATTCTTTCAGCAAGAATGTGTAATCTTTTAAGGATTACTTTGGCAAAAATCTTGCCTGTAATGCTGAGTAGGGAAATGCCGCGATAGTTGTTGCAGTCGCTTCTGTCGCCTTTGTTTTTATAAAGGGTAACGATGTTTGCGTCTTTCATATCTTGTGGTACTGATTTTTCTTTCCAGCAGAGCTGAAATTTCTCTGCTACATTTTTA
>JACEFZ010000550.1:0-25689 GCA_014155875.1 Cepaea nemoralis | reverse complement strand
AATCCCAAAAACCAAGAAATCCATTTTTTCAAGGGGAGGGGGGAAAAACCCCGGTTTTTCCCCCCTTTGGATTTGGGGTAAATACCCCGATCACCCTGCATCTTACCAGTGACAGAGAATCAATAAACCCCCTAGACATTTAACGAACCATTCTCGGGAAATTTAAAATCCACCCCACAGTCCCATAATGACATCAGCCAACATGTCTGGGCGGGTTTGACGAGTGTCAAAGACTAAGTATAGAGGTCTGAGGTCTCCCTAAAGATAGAAGACCACCGGGAAGAGTGGTCAACCTAAGTAGTCAGAGGTAACACGGGCCCCGATATGAGGGCAGGGTAGGTGATGGGAAAGGGGGGACTATTAACTAGTTCTCTCATGAGACACGGAGGTATCGACCAGATAGTTAGTACTTTGGTCACGGCAGAATCACGCCTACGTGATAGCCACGGAAAATGGATTGCCACTCAATAGGAGACGGCTGCTATAAGCGTGCTGAGTGTGACAGCACGCAAAAAGCCGAAGGACGCACAAGGTCCTTCCGCGTGCTGTGTAGCCCGCGAGTAGGAAAGTCAGACTGGGGACTGACTTCTTAGCGGAGCGCACCGTTTAGTGTCGATAGGGGTTTTCTGTAGCCAAGTAATAGAGATTAGCAATAGGGTTAGGAAACTAGTGATAGGCAATTCTGTGGCTTTGTGTGTGATTTGATAGCGACTGTTTTGTAAATGTAAAGAGCCAACGGCAATAAAATGTATCATCAATTTCCTCTCACACGACTTGCAAGTTCCTTGTGTGGTGCGAGAGAAGTAATCCTGTGATGCCTGAAACATCGGTTGCTGACAGGCTAGGTTTAAAAGTGGTGTCAGAAGTGTGGCTTGGACAAATTTCAAGCTAATACACTTACCCACGGCTCTGGACTAAGGTTACTAGTAGTGATTACAAGGTTTAATTTGTGTCAGTGACTGATGACGTGTGCAGACTAGAACAAGTTGCGAGCTGAGCTGTGCCTATCGTGACAAATAATGTTTATTTGTGTTTATTGAAATATTGTGTACTTAAATCATGTGTTCTTCAAATTTGTAAGTATTGATATTATGATTTTCTTTCATTTATTTATGAAATTACTTATTTGTTTATAATAATTACAAATATGTTTCAGGCGGAGCGATACACATGCCGGCACATTATCGTTTTTTGCAAGCTAAAAATAGCGCTGCCCTCTGACGTATTGCGACTGACAAACAGTTGTTTTACGCCATTTGCATTCAGCATCTGATTGTTTACAAATCCCCAAGCTGCTGCCCGCCTGAATCTGTGCTTTATATTAACTTTTATTTTTTTATTTAAGTTAGTGAATGAATATATTTATTTTTTTAACATTATTATTACATTTATATTTTTTTCAAAGCAGTATTGAATTTTTTCGTACTTTTTCTTTTGTTTACCGTCGCGATGGCACTACTTTTGGCTATGAAAATTAGACTTGGTCTGCACAACACTTCCATAGATTAAACTAGATTAGGAACAAAAGGCAAAAAACGTTAGAACGAAGACAGGACATTGACATTTAAAATAATTAAACTACATTGTATTTGCCCGGGGGGCATGTCATTGTGATTGTACCAAATTTCGAAAATTATATGTCTTTGCAATTTGTTAATTGTTGCTGCTCTGTGAACCAGGGTAAACAACAGCTGGTTAGAAAAGTAACTCGTGGTATGCCGAAGTGCCAAACGAGGGGACCTGAGTTCCCAAACGATTGTGCCTGATTTTCTGGAACTTTAAAGATGAGTATACTCAACGTATTTGGCATGCAATGTGATTAATAATGCATCTCTTTTTCAGCGTGTGATGAAAGATATTTTTGTGCTCTGTTTTTCAGGATAAAATTTTCCAGGTTATTAACTAAGAGTAAAATTTTGTAGTGCTCAGATTTTAAGAAACATAACATATCTAAGAAAAAAGCCGTATCTAAGATAAAAAAGTGAGTAATTTTGAGTGCCTGTCAAATCTATCTAATTCCCAAAACATGGCAACTTTACTGATTTCAAAAAAGCAGGCAAAGAATTACAATACACAGGAAAGGAGCTAGAACAATATGCTGACCAAAAATTTAAAAAGCAAAAGAGGCTGAAGAATGAACGTGAAAAAGAAAGACAACATAAAAAGGAGATTGAGAACTAGCTAAAGAAACAAAACAAAACAGTTAAAATGATAAGGAAAAAGAAACAAAGTTAGAAACATGATAAGGAATTAAGCAAAAACAGTTAGAACAAGAAAAGGGAAAATTAAACAGAGGGAATAGAATTAAAGCAAAAGCAATAGATCAGGAGAAAAAATTTAAAAACAAAAAGACTTAGAAATAAAACAAAGAGAGATAGAGAAATGGCAAGAGTTAAGGAAAAACAAATACAAGTAGAATCGAGACACAGTTAAAGATGAAAGGTATGGATGTAGACTCACACTAGAGATCTTGCTACTAAACTAAAAAGTCAACAAGAAGAAAAAAGTTCAATAAATACAAAAATTTTATTAAACCATTCTGTAAAGAAGATTCCATATCAGCCTGGACAGAAAATGTCGAGTATCATTTTAAATACCCCCAAAGTTCCAATAGAGATGTGGGCTATGATTTATATGAAGAACCTGAGTGGTGAGCCCTTAAAGTGAAGAATCAATACCAACTGATCTTAGATCTAACTATCAGTACATCCATGATAGGATAATGCAACACTTTTTACTTGATGCCCCTGGGTATCGGGTTCAGTTCTAAAATTTAAAACCAAAACCTAGTGAGATTTCATTGATTACGTCTCAAATGTCCAAAGTGTACTAAATAGGTGGTTTAATGCAGCTAACTAGGAAAAGACTTTGACAGACTTAAAAATTTAATAGCCATGGATAAAGTCATATCCCCCATACCACCCCCTTTTGCAAAATTTCCTGCAGCAGTCAGACTTTGAGACATAGAACAATTTGAAAAGAAAGGCTCTGCATATTTTTCCTCAAATAGAGATATTTTTAAGACTTAAAATAGCGATCTGAAATAGTTTCTTTGTAAAGGCCCAAACCAAAAAACTATCAAGTAATAGAAAACCATTTCATAGAGTCGACAAGAAAGATAAGAAAGTGTCAAAATGTATCTACTGTCAACTTTTGCATGACGCTTATTCTATGTGCGATAAATCGCCTAACTATCCGGCACATCTTGAGAATGTCATTAAGAAGCAACAAAACAAGAGAACTGCATACAGGCGTGCAGTCAGATGCTTCTTCTGTTCCAGCTACGGCCATTATTCAAATAAGTGCCTGGGCCGACAACGTATGAAAGCCAACAATGCTATTTTGATTGATACATCTTCTGATAGTGGTAGTGAGACTGAGTGTAATATCGAGAATGTATTACCTTTAAAGCAATCTGAAGATGTCTGTTGTATGAATGATGTATTAAGCTTTGACAATTGTGACCAATGTCACCAATTTCATGCAGACGGCAAACTTACATGTGGGCATATTGTAACATCCTCCGTAGAGAATGCAAATGCAGTTATAGCCTCCAGAGGCAATTTATTGTTTCACTCTGCTTTGGTCAATGATAAGCCATGCCGATGTTTGCTTGACAGTGGGAGCTCTATTATTGGTGTGAAAAAGGAACTTGTTAATCCAAAGGATTATACTGGTGACTCTGTAAAATGCCGGACTTTTTCGGGTAATATAGAAACCTATCCTCTGGCAAGAGCCCGTATAAACACCCCCGTTCCTTTCTGGTACCTTTACCTTGTGCAATACTAGACAACCCTTGTACTGATTTAATTCTTGGTGTCTACCCCAGCTAAGGCACTGTACAGATGAAGAAATATCTGTCTGGGAGGAGAAGAATGGTTTCACTCCAGTGAACAGTGCAGATATCCTCAAACATCACAGTCCTAACAAAGTGCTAGACCCATAATACTTGAAACTGGTCAATACGTAATGGTGCTATTACCAGACAAGCATAATACAATGTTAACTTCATGGCAAGGGCCTTTCAAGGTGATACAACAACTTTCAGATGTCGACTATGAAATATAGATAAACGGACACTTAAAGATATTTCATGTCAACATGGTGAAACCCTACTTTTCAAGACAAGAGACAGAAGTAGAGACAGACGAACACAGTGCACCCACACCTAGTGATGAGACGACAGACGTACACAACGCAACTACACTAGTTAGCGAGACTGGCAAATCCGACGAGATGCATACACTTAGTGAGATTACAGAAAAACGCACTTAGCACCACTACCGTACTGAATCAGGTAGACGACGACGGAATGGAACTACCTGTTCCTATTGTGGACAAGACGCTACATTAGATGCTATACGAGTAGAAACGGGACTGACAGAAGAACAACGAACGACAATTAATAGAATTAGTGACGGAGTATAAAGACATATTTTCTGACATTCAGGTAGGAACGGACAGAATCGAGCACTCCATTCTCTTTCGGACTCTAAGCCTATCAAATGCAGGCCCGTACTCTATCCCACTCAGCTATAGAGAAAGTCTAAATAAGGAAATTCTTAATTTAGAAGCTAGTGTGATCATCCAGAAATCTACATCTGAGTACTCCTTTCCAATCGTCCTAGTTAAGAAAAAAGACTCCACAATTCGTTTGTGTGTGGACTACAGAAAGCTCAACAACGTCACTAAGATCGACGCAGAACCAATTCCTTCCTGCGAAGATCTTATTCTTGACATGTCCACACTCCAAAATCTTTCTAAATTAGATCTTACTAAGGGATATTGGCAGGTCCCTATGCAGACTCAATCCATTCATCTTACTGCTTTTTCAACACCTTTAGGACTTTACGAGTGGCCGTGTTTCTTCCTTTCGGACTTCGAAACGTTCCTGCCACTTTCGTACGCTTAACTAGAGATTTACTTCATGGAGTGACAAATACAGTGACGTATATAGATGATATATGTGTCCATACAGATAACTGGACAACACACTTACTGAAACTAAGGACATGTCTTCGACAGGTTGCGACTCTTCGGTCTCACTGTCAACCGAGCAAAGTCGAATTGGGCCTACAAGAAATTGATTTTTTGGGTCATGTCATTTCACAAGGTCAACTAAAAACTGACAATAGAATTATTACCAAAATTATGAACCTGACCATGCCTACAACAAAGAAGCAGGTCAGAAGCCTTTTGGGGTTAGTAAATTACTATAGCAAGTTCATACCAAACTTAGCTGAAATTACAAGTGTATTTTCAAATGTTTTAAAAGCATCTGTAAAATTAGATGTCAAAGATGCATTATTAATTTCTGCATTGTCAAAATTGAAAATCCTGTTTAGTAATGTACCAATCCTCCGCTTGCCTAATCCTAGGCTCGTTTATTATCTTAGGACAGATGCCAGCAGGATCTCCATCGCTGCAGTACTAGGCCAGTTTTATGATGGCATCTTCCATCCGATTTGCTACGTGAGCCGCAAGATCACATCTGCTGAGTCCAGATATTCCATATCAGAGTTGGAAGCCCTAAGCGTCATCTATGCGGTGAGGAAGCTGCATCGATTTCTAGCGGGTGTTCACTTCGTTTTCCAGACTGACAACTCCCCAATCACGGTCATACAAAGTGGTGTGCATCGGAATGACCGTAAATACAGGTGGTCGTTAATACTACAAAATTATACTTTTAGTATAGAGCATATTAAGGGTAAGGACAACATTCTGGCTGATACCCTTAGTCGACCATCTGAGGTAGAAATACCGGAGATCCCACATGAGAATGTAGAGTAATATAGGTTAAATTAGTACATTAGAATATTCTATGTGAAATATTTTACGAATACATAGACATTATGTTCTGAACTGTGTACTAAGAACAGTGAACTACCATATGTCCGTAGACAGCAAATAAAAAACTGTGCTCCGAGAACAAGTATATCACCGTGTGAACTGAGACAGCTCGTTACATACTAAGCTCCATATGTGTTCCGGTGAATCATCTGTGTTAAGCAGGGAAAAACAGTGTCAGAACAGTACATAAATAACAGACACGAAAATACTTGTCTACGACACCAGCGAACTCTACAGGTGCAATACCCATAGGACACAAGTATGACTGTGTAATGTATTTAATATACCCAGGACAATTGTGTACATATAGTATGCCAATGAAAGCAATTTCTGAACATTAGGGCAACGACTAACCTGAGGTATTTAAATACCATGTATATATATATACTTATTGTGATATGTATTATAACGTTTTAATATAGTGATAAATTATAGTTAGATTAGGTCACTCTAAGATACATTTAGATTTACGAAATATAATAGTTTTCATTTTTTTTAGTAGTTTAGATAGATCATTAATTTACCCACTTACTTAGCTTAAAAGTAGATTAGGATAGTAATTTAAACGTAATAACAGCTAATTATAAACTAGGATAAAAAGTTTAGATAGTAATACTACCATTTAAGTTTGTTACATTTCACTTTGTTTCATTTCATTTGAGTTAATTCATCTTAATGAACCAGTCCATTTAACAAACTTGTTCATTTAGTATTATAATTAGTTTACACCGGATAGGATAAAAGGATTATACAAATAAAACATACATCATTTACACCATTTAGAGTAGAAATATCAATCATATATTTTTTTGCATTTAAAAACATTATTTATAATTTGGTTATATTTCACATTACCCATGTTAGAAAGGTACATAATTTATTACATTTCACATTACCCATTTCAGAAAGGTACATAACTCATCTCACATCAATTTCATGTTTTAGATAGTTAGATTACTTCCCTGAAATTAGATTAAAGTAGGTAGCACATGAAATACATATTTATATAACTAGTATTAGTATTTCAGTATTTAGAGTATTATTTCAGTAGAATATAGTGGTTAATAATACCAGGGTACAAACCATCAACCCTTTTTCTTACATGTAAATAGTTTGTAAATACATGACTCGTGCAGCAATTTACGCACATTCATTAAGCTCAACTTTCTCAAACTTAGCCAAACTTGTACAGTGTCACTCCAAGGTTTTTAAAGAATTGTGAGGGTAAAAGATGTGTGACAGAAGTGTGAAAGTAAGAGCAAATGTAAATTGTGCAGGAGAGAGTGAGATCAGAGCTCAACGCGACTTTTTATTTTTTGTCTGCGTCAGGTGTTTGCTTTCGATGTTGAAGGTGTGCTGTCTTGAATGTGTTGTGTATAGTTTAGTGTAGATCTTAGAGAAAGTATTTTAAGTCTCATAAGACGGAAACGTAGTCACGAATTAGTGTTATACACTTGTTTGTGGCCACATTTAACCGAATTATGGCACTTGAAAACTAACTTACATACATGTCATAAATAGACACATGTTAGAGGTTAGATTATACTATTAGTTAGATCCAAACACGCAAACATCCAGGAAAACCATGTAAATTGCATACATTTTTGGTAGATCAAAGGGAGATAACTCTGGGGTCAAGGGACACAATAGACAACGAAACTCTAACTTAACAGTGAAAGATAACTTTACACGCGGAAGCGAGATAGGCAAAGCCTGTCGCACACAGCTTGTGTAATGGTTGTTTAATATTATATGGGGGACATGAAGCAATTCATGTGTTGACCCTAAGAAAGTCAACTTTGTATGGGTAGTGAGTTAATTTACTATTTGAGGGCAGGTCTTATAAGACAACGGTCCGGTTCAGACATACCTCTAATTAATATAATATTGCGATTGAGAAGAGGGCTCACGCCAACCAGACAAGTTTGTGGCGATTGCCAGTAGCCAAGTAAAGTGATACTACATTGTGACAATAGTCAGTAGAAGTCTATTCAGTTACCCAAAACCAGGTTATCAGCAGTCTTTGACAAAAAATTAGATACACTATTTTTTAGAAACCTCTTGCGTCACACCCAATGAGTCAAAGTTGATGACGCAACACAGGAGGGGAGGGTGTGTGTCAAAGACTGAAGTATAGAGGTCTGAGGTCTGCCTCAAGATAGAAGACCACCGGGAAGAGTGGTCAACCTCAAGTAGATCAGAGGTAACACAGTGCCCCGATATGAGGGCAGGGTAGGTGATAGGAAGGGGGACTATTAACTAGTTCTCTCATGAGACACGGAGGTATCGACCAGATAGTTAGTACTTTGGTCACGGCAGAATCACGCCTACGTGATAGCCACGGAGAAGTGGATTGCCACTCAATAGGATCGATAGGGGTTTTCTGTAGCCAAGTAGATAGAGATTAGCAATAGGGTTAGGAAACTAGTGATAGGCAATTCTGTGGCTTTGTGTGTGATTTGATAGCGACTGTTTTGTAAATGTAAAGAGCCAACGGCAATAAAATGTATCATCAATTTCCTCTCACACGACTTGCAAGTTCCTTGTGTGGTGCGAGAGAAGTAATCCTGTGATGCCTGAAACATCGGTTGCTGACAACGAGCCCTGACGTCGAACATTATCATAGTAGTTCGATATCAACCACGCTAGCACGCCTGCTAAACAAGTATACCTAGCTACCTTAGCCACATACTACAGCTGCCTAGTCACCAGTACTAGCTACCCGCATCCATCTAACAGTCTATCCATCGATCCGCCTGTCCGTCCACCCGCATGCCAGTCTGTCTTGCTGCATGTCTGTCTGGCTGCATGTCTGACTGCATGTCTGACTGTCTGGCTGCATGTCTGTCTGGCTGCAAATCTGTCTGGCTCCTTGTCTGCCTGTCTGGCTGTATGTCTATCTGACTGCATGTCTCTCTGTCTGGCTGTATGTCTGCCTATCTGGCTGCATGTCTGTCTGGCTGGAAATCTGTCTGGCTCCTTGTCTGTCTGTCTGTATGTCTGTCTGACTGAATGTCTGTCTGGCTGTATATATGTCTGGCTGCATGTCTGTCTGGCTGTAAGTCTGTCTGTATGTCTGGCTCTATGTCTATCTGGCTGTATCTCTGTCTGGCTGTATGTCTGTCTGGCTGTATGTCTGTCTGCATGTCTGTCTGGCTGTAGTCTGTCTAGCTATATGTCTGTCTGCCTGTATGTCTGTCTGGATGCATGTCTGACTGACTGCATGTCTGTCTAAATGCATGTTTGTCTGTCTGGATGTAGTCTTTCTAGTTATATGTCTGTCTGGCTGCATGTCTGTCTGGCTGTATGTCTACCTGGTTGCATGTCTGTCTGTCTGGCTGTATGTCTACCTGGTTGCATGTCTGTCTGGCTGTATGTCTACCTCGTTGCATGTCTGTCTGGCTGCATGTCTACCTTGTTGCATGTCTGTCTGGCTGTATGTCTACCTGGTTGCATGTTTGTCTGGCTGCATGTCTGCTTGGTTGCATGTCTGTCTGTCTAACTGTATGTCTACCTGGTTGCATGTCTGTCTGGCTGTATGTCTACCTGGTTGCATGTCTGTCTGTCTGTATGTCTACCTGGTTGCATGTCTGTCTGTCTGGCTGTATGTCTACCTGGTTGCATGTCTGTCTGGCTGCATGTCTGTCTGGGTGGCTGTCTGTCTGGCTGATTGTTTGTCTGGCTGCATGACTGTCTGGCTGTATGTCTACCTGGTTGCATGTCTGTCTGTCTGGCTGTATGTCTACCTGGTTGCACGTCTGTCTGGCTGTATGTCTACCTGGCTGCATGTCTGTCTGTCTGGCTGGATGTCTACCTGGTTGCATGTCTGTCTGGCTGTATGTCTGCCTGGTTGCATGTCTGTCTGGCTGCATGTCTGTCTGGCTGTATGTCTGTCTGGCTGCATGTCTGTCTGGCTGTATGTCTACCTGGTTGCATGTCTGTCTGGCTGTATGTCTACCTGGTTGCATGTCTGTCTGGCTGCATGTCTGTATGTCTGTCTGGCTGTATGTCTACCTGGTTGCATGTCTGTCTGGTTGCATGTCTGTCTGGCTGTATGTCTACCTGGTTGCATGTCTGTCTGGCTGTATGTCTACCTGGTTGCATGTCTGTCTGTCTGTATGTCTACCTGGTTGCAAGACTGTCTGGCTGCATGTCTGTCTAGCTGCATGTCTGTCTGGCTGTATGTCTGTCTGGCTGCATGTCTGTCTGTCTGGCTGTATGTCTACCTGGTTGCTTGTCTGTCTGTCTGGCTGTATGTCTACCTGGTTGCATGTCTGTCTGGCTGTATGTCTACCTGGTTGCATGTCTGTCTGTCTGGCTGTATGTCTACCTGGTTGCATGTCAGTCTGGCTGTATGTCTACCTGTTTGCGTGTCTGTCTGGCTGCATGTCTGTCTGGCTGCATGTCTGTCTGGCTGTATGTCTGTCTTGCTGCATGTCTGTCTGGCTGTATGCCTACCTGGTTGCATGTCTGTCTGTCTGGCTGCATGTCTGCCTGGTTGCATGTCTGTCAGGCTGCATGTCTGTCTGGCTGCATGTCTGTCTGTCTGGCTGCATGTCTGCCTGGTTGCATTTCTGCATGGTTGCATGTCTGTCTGTCTGCATGTCTGTCTGGCTGCATGTCTGTCTGTCTGGCTGCATGTCTGCCTGGTTGCATGTCTGCCTGGTTGCATGTCTGTCTGTCTGGCTACATGTCTGTCTGCTTGCATGTCTGTCTGTCTGTCTGGATGCATGTCTGTCTGGCTGCATGTCTGTCTGTCTGGCTGCATGTCTGTCTGGCTGCATGTCTGTCTACAAACAAAACTTGAATACACTAAACATATTCATTGCTGATCTTCTGCCTACTGAAAACATTACGACACACACGGAGCAACACCACCCCCCCCCCAACCCCCCGTCCACTCCGACAGACTAACAGTATCAGCCTCCCCTCATACAGCCCGATGCTGTCTACCTTGTGTCTGCGATCATCGTTCTGGCGCCATTCTTCCCTAGGGACCACAGATTTATTACCGCCTATCTGTTTGTCTGTACGCCAGATCACGTGACATGTTTCTCGACCCTTCATCTGGAAATATAAACACTTTTAAAACGATTACTGGATATCTCTTTCTTTCTTCTTAGCGTTCTTTCTCATCTATTGTTTTAATTCAGTAGCTTTCCCCCCACTTGTCATTATCTGCACACGCATTCATATTCTTACACCTTCTATACGTCTCGTTTGTGTGTTTATTTCTCTTCTCTCCATTTTTCTTCTGCCCCTGTTTCTTTCTCTCCGTCTCTTTGATCTCTTGATTATTTTGTTTCCCCCAATAGAGGGCAGCAAGGCCGAATGGATAAGAACACTCGTTCTTAAACTTCCATTGCGCTGATGACGAGGTAGGGGGTTCAACTCCTACATCGATCAGTTGGACTAAAATGTTGACTTCTCGTCCTTGACTTGGGGACGTAAAGTACAAGTACCTTTGAAGTCGGAGTGGGTACTCTTCATGGTGAGGGACATTGGTAATAGGGAATGCTATTCCACAAACAACACTCAGTCTAGTGCTACTAGAAGTAGCGTGTATGCACTACACTTGAGTTCTTCTTCTTCTTCTTCTTCTTCTTCTTCTTCTTCTTCTTCTTCTTCTTCTTCTTCTTCTTCTTCTTCTTCTTCTTCTTCTTCTTCTTCTGCGTTCATCCGGAGTTTTTTTTGCGGACGTGATTGCGTTGGGCCTGTTTTCAGCAGAGCTGCGTTCTTGCGCCGTTAGGCCGACACATCCGACTTCTGCGGGCATTTGTTGACCGGGTTAACCTTCCCGGGGACACTTGAGTTCAAAAGCAAGTGTGCGCAAAAAAATAAAAAAAAAATAAAAAAATAAAAAGAAATAAAAAAGAAATTTCCTCAATGGATTTCTGTAATTTTCTCACTGCGTCTTTTCCCACAACTCTGTACCCATAAAACTGTATCCCTTTTTTATTAGCTGTGTCGTCATCTAACCCGGCATTTCTCCGTCTCTCGTTCCATCCATGTTTCTAGCTATTATTTCACGAACTCTCGTTTTGTCTTCATCGTTCTGATCATCTTTCTCTCCATATATCACACTTCTTATAATGCTATATTTTCAAGGTCATATCGTTAAGGTTGTCTCTATCTCTCTATTTTAGATTTATGTCGATTTTCCCGTTTCCAATTTTATCTTCATCTAATTTCTCTTCACCTCTCGTAAATTGTCACACCATAGTTTTATCAAGATCTCAACACCTTCCTTCCTTCCTTCCTTCCTGCCTGCCTGCCTGCCTGCCTGCCTGCCTGCCTGCCTGCCTGTATGCCTGCCTGCCTACCCGCCTTCCTTCGTCTATATTTTCTTTCGCCTCATTTAACATCTGTCCACATCTTTATCGTTCTCTCCACACAATTTCAACTTGTTCATCCGCTCCTTGTTTCTCCTACACTGACCCTCATTGGAAGTAACCCTTACCTACTTCATAGAAAGCAGCGATAGCTCAGTGACAAGACGCTTGTCTTTCAGCTCAATAATCATGAGTTCGGATCGCACCCTGGGGATATTTGAAACTGACCTGGGCTCCCAGACGTATCCAATTTTGGATGAGTACCCGTCAGTGACTGGGGAAGTGAAGACTGCCGACTTAATACAGGTGACACCAACCGCAGTATGTCGGCTGCTCTATACAAATACTGGTGACATCAACCGCAGTATGTCGGCTGTCTGCTCTATACAAATACTGGGGACATCAACCGCAGTATGTCGGCTGTCTGCTCTATACAAATACTGGGGACATCAACCGCAGTATGTCGGCTGTCTGCTCTATACAAATACTGGGGACATCAACCGCAGTATGTCGGCTGTCTGCTCTATACAAATACTGGTGACATCAACCGCAGTATGTCGGCTGTCTGCTCTATACAAATACTGGGGACATCAACCGCAGTATGTCGGCTGTCTGCTCTATACAAATACTGGGGACATCAACCGCAGTGTGTCGGCTGCTCTATACAAATACTGGTGACATCAACCGCAGTATGTCGGCTGTCTGCTCTATACAAATACTGGGGACATCAACCGCAGTATGTCGGCTGTCTGCTCTATACATATACTGGACACATCAACCGCAGTATGTCGGCTGTCTGCTCTATACAAATACTGGGGACATCAACCGCAGTGTGTCGGCTGCTCTATACAAATACTGGGGACAACAACCGCAGTATGTCGGCAGCTCTATACAGGTACTGGTGACACCAACCGCAGTATGTCGGCTGCTCTATACAGATACTGGGGACAACAACCGCAGTATGTCGGCCGCTCTATACAGATACTGGGGACAACAACCGCAGTATGTCGGCTGCTCTATACTCTATACAAATACTGGTGACACCAACCGCAGTATGTCGGCTGCTCTAAACAGATACTGGGGACAACAACCGCAGTATGTTGGCTGCTCTATACAGATACTGGTGAAACCAACCGCAGTATGTCGACTGCTCTATACAGATACTGGGGACAACAACCGCAGTATGTCGGCTGCTCTATACTCTATACTCTATACCAATACTGGTGACACCAACCGCAGTATGTCGGCTGCTCTATACAGATACTGGGGACAACATCCGCAGTATGTCGGCTGCTCTATACTCTATACTCTATACAAATACTGGTGACACCAACCGCAGTATGTCGGCTGCTCTATACAGATACTGGGGACAACAACCGCAGTATGTCGGCTGCTCTATACTCTATACAAATACTGGTGACACCAACCGCAGTATGTCGGCTGCTCTATACAGATACTGGGGACAACAACCGCAGTATGCCGGCTGCTCTATACAGATACTGGGGACAACAACCGCAGTGTGTCGGCTGCTCTATACTCTATACAAATACTGGTGACACCAACCGCAGTATGTCGGCTGCTCTATACAGATACTGGGGACAACAACCGCAGTATGTCGGCTGCTCTATACTTTATACTCTATACAAATACTGGTGACACCAACCGCAGTATGTCGGCTGCTCTATACAGATACTGGGGACAACAACCGCAGTATGTCGGCTGCTCTATACTCTATACTCTATACCAATACTGGTGACACCAACCGCAGTATGTCGGCTGCTCTATACAGATACTGGGGACAACAACCGCAGTATGCCGGCTGCTCTATACTCTATACAAATACTGGTGACACCAACCGCAGTATGTCGGCTGCTCTATACTCTATATAAATACTGGTGACACCAACCGCAGTATGTCGGCTGCTCTATACAGATACTGGGGACAACAACCGCAGTATGTCGGCTGCTCTATACTCTATACTCTATACAAATACTGGTGACACCAACCGCAGTATGTCGGCTGCTCTATACAGATACTGGGGACAACAACCGCAGTATGTCGGCTGCTCTATACTCTATACTCTATACAAATACTGGTGACAACAACCGCAGTATGTCGACTGCTCTATACTCTATACTCTATACAAATACTGGTGACACCAACCGCAGTATGTCGGCTGCTCTATACAAATACTAGTGACAACAACCGCAGTATGTCGACTGCTCTATACAAATACTAGTGACAACAACCGCAGTATGTCGGCTGCTCTATACAAATACTAGTGACAACAACCGCAGTATGTCGGCTGCTCTATACAGATACTGTGGACAACAACCGCAGTATGTCGGCTGCTCTATACTCTATACTCTATACAAATACTGGTGACACCAACCGCAGTATGTCGGCTGCTCTGTACAAATACTAGTGACAACAACCGCAGTATGTCGGCTGCACTATACAAATACTGGTGACACCAACTGTAGTATGTCGGCTGCTCTATACAGATACTGGGGACAACAACCGCAGTATGTCGGCTGCTCTATACAAATACTAGTGACAACAACCGCAGTATGTCGGCTGCTCTATACAAATACTAGTGACAACAACCGCAGTATGTCGGCTGCTCTATACAAATACTAGTGACAACAATCGCAGTATGTCGGCTGCTCTATACAAATACTAGTGACAACAACCGCAGTATGTCGGCTGCTCTATACAAATACTGGTGACACCAACTGTAGTATGTCGGCTGCTCTATACAGATACTGGGGACAACAACCGCAGTATGTCGGCTGCTCTATACTCTATACAAATACTGGTGACACCAACCGCAGTATGTCGGCTGCTCTATACAAATACTAGTGACAACAACCGCAGTATGTCGGCTGCTCTATACAAATACTAGTGACAACAACCGCAGTATGTCGGCTGCTCTATACAAATACTGGTGACACCAACTGTAGTATGTCGGCTGCTCTATACAGATACTGGGGACAACAGCCGCAGTATGTCGGCTGCTCTATACTCTAAACAAATACTGGTGACACCAACCGCAGTATGTCGGCTGCTCTATACAAATACTAGTGACAACAACCGCAGTATGTCGGCTGCTCTATACAAATACTAGTGACAACAACCGCAGTATGTCGGCTGCTCTATACAAATACTGGTGACACCAACTGTAGTATGTCGGCTGCTCTGTACAGATACTGGGGACAACAACCGCAGTATGTCGGCTGCTCTATACAAATACTGGTGACACCAACCGCAGTATGACAGCTGCTCTAAAAAGATACTGGGGACAACAACCGCAGTATGTCGGCTGCTCTATACAGATACTGGGGACAACAACCGCAGTATGTCGGCTGCTCTGTACTCTATACAAATACTGGTGACACCAACCGCAGTATGTTGGCTGCTCTATACAGATACTGGTGACACCAACCGCAGTATGTCGGCTGCTCTATACAGATACTGGGGACAACAACCGCAGTATGTCGGCTGCTCTATACAGATACTGGTGACACCAACCGCAGTATGTTGGCTGCTCTATACAGATACTGGGGACAACAACCGCAGTATGTCGGCTGCTCTATACAGATACTGGGGACAACAACCGCAGTATGTCGGCTGCTCTATACAGATACTGGGGACAACAACCGCAGTATGTCGGCTGCTCTATACTCTATACAAATACTGGTGACACCAACCGCAGTATGTCGGCTGCTCTATACAGATACTGGGGACAACAACCGCAGTATGTCGGCTGCTCTATACTCTATACAAATACTGGTGACACCAACCGCAGTATGTCGGCTGCTCTATACAGATACTGGGGACAACAACCGCAGTATGTCGGCTGCTCTATACAGATACTGGGGACAACAACCGCAGTATGTCGGCTGCTCTATACTCTATACTCTATACAAATACTGGTGACACCAACCGCAGTATGTCAGCTGCTCTAAACAGATACTGGGGACAACAACCGCAGTATGTCGGCTGCTCTATACTCTATACTCTATACAAATACTGTTGACACCAACCGCAGTATGTCAGCTGCTATAAAAAGATACTGGGGACAACAACCGCAGTATGTCGGCTGCTCTATACAGATACTGGGGACAACAACCGCAGTATGTCGGCTGCTTTATACTCTATACAAATACTGGTGACACCAACCGCAGTATGTCGGCTGCTCTATACAGATACTGAGGACAACAACCGCAGTATGTCGGCTTCTCTATACTCTATACTCTATACAAATACTGGTGACACCAACCGCAGTATGTCGGCTGCTCTATAAAGATACTGGGGACAACAACAGCAGTATGTCGGCTGCTCTATACTCTATACAAATACTGGTGACACCAACTGTAGTATGTCGGCTGCTCTATACAGATACTGGGGACAACAACCGCAGTATGTCGGCTGCTCTATACTCTATACTCTATACAAATACTGGTGACACCAACCGCAGTATGTCGGCTGCTCTATACAAATACTAGTGACAACAACCGCAGTATGTCGGCTGCTCTATACAAATACTAGTGACAACAACCGCGGTATGTCGGCTGCTCTATACAAATACTAGTGACAACAACCGCAGTATGTCGGCTGCTCTATACAAATACTAGTGACAACAACCGCAGTATGTCGGCTGCTCTATACAAATACTAGTGACAACAACCGCAGTATGTCGGCTGCTCTATACAAATACTAGTGACAACAACCGCAGTATGTCGGCTGCACTATACAATTACTGGTGACACCAACTGTAGTATGTCGGCTGCTCTATACAGATACTGGGGACAACAACCGCAGTATGTCGGCTGCTCTATACTCTATACAAATACTGGTGACACCAACCGCAGTATGTCGGCTGCTCTATACAAATACTAGTGACAACAACCTCAGTATGTCGGCTGCTCTATACAAATACTAGTGACAACAACCGCAGTATGTCGGCTGCTCTATACAAATACTGGTGACACCAACTGTAGTATGTCGGCTGCTCTGTACAGATACTGGGGACAACAACCGCAGTATGTCGGCTGCTCTATACAAATACTAGTGACAACAACCGCAGTATGTCGGCTGCTCTATACAAATACTAGTGACAACAACCGCAGTATGTCGGCTGCTCTATACAAATACTAGTGACAACAACCGCAGTATGTCGGCTGCTCTATACAAATACTAGTGACAACAACCGCAGTATGTCCGCTGCTCTATACAAATACCAGTGACAACAAGCGCAGTATGTCGGCTGCTCTATACAAATACCAGTGACAACAACCGCAGTATGTCGGCTGCTCTATACAAATACCAGTGACAACAACCGCAGTATGTCGGCTGCTCTATACAAATACTAGTGACAACAACCGCAGTATGTCGGCTGCTCTATACAAATACCAGTGACAACAACCGCAGTATGTCCGCTGCTCTATACAAATACCAGTGACAACAACCGCAGTATGTCGGCTGCTCTATACAAATACCAGTGACAACAACCGCAGTATGTCCGCTGCTCTATACAAATACCAGTGACAACAACCGCAGTATGTCGGCTGCTCTATACAAATACCAGTGACAACAACCGCAGTATGTCGGCTGCTCTATACAAATACTAGTGACAACAACCGCAGTATGCCCGCTGCTCTATAGAAACAGGAGTCTATCGGGAGTCGCTGAGCTGAGCTGCCGGAGTCGCTCCCAATCTTGGGAGTCTTCGTTTGGAAGTGGTCAAGTCGTTTAACTCGGGCTCAGAAGGTTGTAGGTTCGATGCCGGGCCGCGTCCTTCGGTTCACGAGTTAAATTTTTCGGTGACTCCTGTGGGTCGTCGCTAGAGCTACGGAGTTCGTGCTTTGTGCGAAGCTTTCCACGCTGCGGAAAGAGACCGAGCCATATGGTATAAAACCCGGTGCAATGAAGTCGACCCTGTCGACTTTTAAGCAACTTTTAAGGAGTCTATGTCTACTGGGTCTGAAGGCGTGTCAATTGTTGTTTGCTTGTCTCTACTTCGCTTGCCCTTGTTTTATATTGTTCTAATGCTCAGTCTCCACCCTTTTAATCATCAACATCTTCATCTGTCTGTCTGTCAGTCTCAGTCTCTCTCTCTCTCTCTCTCTCTCTCTCTCTCTCTCTCTCTCTCTCTCTCTCTCTCTCTCTCTCTCTCTCTCTCTCTCTCTCAATGACTTTTTCTGTCTGGGTCTCTGACTGCCTCTGCCTGTCTGTCTTCTCTGACACTATGTGTATGTCTGTCTGTCTCTATGTCTATCTGCCTAATTGTACGTCTCTCTTTTACTCTATCCATCTTCATGTATGTCTGTATATCTCTGACTCTGTCTGTCTGTCTACCTCTACCTATCTTTCTCCGTATTTCCAAACTTCCCTCCCTCCCCACCCGCCATCTTGTGCATGTTTAACACAAACCTGCTCACCACTTGAGCCCATCAATATAAATCCCAACACAAACAACACTCGTCTGCTAATCCGACAAAACGTTTGTTTATTCACCAATTATTGAGAGTCTTGAAGCCAAAATGGCCGACACTTTCATGTTAAATAATCCTGACTGACTACGCGAGAACAACGTGCTGTCTGAGATCAGCTCAACAAGAGATGCCCCAACAACAAGTGCAGTTAATAACGTTTTTGTCGGTAATAACTGCCGCGAGAGAACACAAATAAACAGCGTGGAAGTCAGGCACTCGTTGCACGCGGGTAGTGTAAACATCAGTAAATGAGTTGCTCGTGTAAAGTGCCAGTGCTTTACAATTAGAACAGAGTATTAGAAACATTCATAAAACTTCCATACTTGCTGACAAGTGTAGTTGGGAGGAATAGTTGACATTCTAGCGCCCGACAGTGGCACTAGATAGTGTCATTCCGTGTGATTGTACAAGGTCTTTGATGTCGTTAATTCATTGTCTTCTCCAATTCCAATTCCAATTTTCAAAAACAAAAATTCCGAATTCTGCCTCGTCTAACCTGCTTCATCAGCTGTGGTTATTGTTGAGGTCCGTGGTTTTTGTCTTGTGAGTCCTATCTCGGACTGGTTATGTATCGTTTGTGTCTGTGACGTGAGCTGTGGGATCGGTCGGCGGCTATCCTTTGTGCTCGTCTTTTCTTCTGGTTTTCTTTGTTGGTGTAGGCTCCTGGCTCGTCTGGCTGCAGTCCTTATAAGGACTTTTTATTAGGTCTTTTAGTCTCCTTTGTTGTGTATTTTCTGTAGTAGCTTTTCGACGTTTCTATTTTCCTTCTTGTACTTCTTTTCATCTTCGAGTTTTAGCTTCGGCCATTGGCTTTTTTTCCTCCACGGTCAGCCATGGTTTTCTCTCTCCGTCTTCTATGTAGTACGAGTAGTCGGTATCCTGTTCCAAGATTACAGTTGGGTAATCTACCGGTCTCCTGAATCTTTTTAGTTTCTTCTTTTCTCTTTCAATCCAGCACCTTTTGAATTCCTGGTATCTGAGTTTCTCCTTCCTTGCCGACTCTCGTATCTCCTCCAAGGTAAGCTCAGTGGGCCTCTCCGTGTCGTCCTCAGAGTGCTCGTCTTGGTTTACTTCAGATGTCTGGCGGGATAGTGTCGTGGCTGGGTTGCTAGCTTTGTCTAGAGGTTCCGGCTCGTCCTCTTGTTGGATGTCTGGCGGGATAGTGTCGTGGCTGGGTTGCTAGCTTTGTCTAGAGGTTCCGGCTCGTCCTCTTGTTGGATGTCTGGCGGGCTAGTGTCGTGGCTGGGTTGCTAGCTTTGTCTAGCGGTTCCGGCTCGTTCTCTTGTTGGATGTCATCTTGCGGTTCCTCTGTGTGCTTTTCTGTTGCTTGTGCTGGTTTGTTTTGGGTTGGCTCCCTTTCGATTGTTAGCATTTCTCTTAACGCTTTGATGTCTCGCAGAATCTCTTCATTTATCTTTGTCATCTGCCTCATATTCTCCACCTCTTGTTTGATATCCCGCTATATCTCCTTTATTTTGGCAAGCAGTTTCCCATTGTCGCTGGTTAGTGCCGATGTTTGCAGTAGCTTGACTTGCTTCATTAGCTCCTCAATCTGGCTTTGCAGTTGTTCTTTCTCGGCTTGTGAGATGCATGTTGCTGGCTCGCACCTCCGCATTGCTTCCTTGAATGGTGTCTTTGTGATGGTGGCGATCTTTAAGACGTCTCTGTGTCTTTGCAGGTACGGACAGACCAGGTATCTTGCTCCATGTTTGCCCATGCAGTTGGCGCACTTTCTTTTGTTGTTGGGTGCCCGGAAGTCCGTGTCCAGCTTGGCCAGCGGACACTCCTTGAAGGCGTGGTGATCGGCGCAGTATCGGCATATTTCCGTCTTACTGCGACACGTATCTCTACTGTGGCCGGCCTTCTGACATCTGGAACATTGCGTGATTCTTGGTATGAATCTCTCTGGTTGCTGCATTCTCTTTTTGAATGATGCTGTGGTCGGCATCTCGCTGCCCTCCGACGTCACTACTGCCAAGGTTATAGGTATCTTGGAGTAGGTGAGAAGCCGCTCCGCCTTCAAGAATCGGATGTGAAGATTCTCTTCACGTAGCTGCTTCAGGATTTCTTCATTTGTCAGCTCCACAGGAATCCGCTTGACAACCCATCGGACTGTTTTCGAGTCGGTGTTTCCGACTCTGGTGTCTTTCTCCTCCTTCTTCTCTGCTGTCTTGGTTCTTGACTGTGTTGGGCTGTCAATCTTCTCCCTCGTAGTAGCTTCAGTAATGGCTGTAGTATCAGGCTCTTTGATGCAGCTAGCAGGTGGGCTCTCGACGTTCTTCTTCTTCTTGTCGGCTCCCACGCTGCACATCTTGGCAACAGCGTGTTTCTTGTTGTTGGACTTTCCACGTGGCATTTTCCCGCGAATCAGGCTTCTTGACAGAATAGTGCGACTTGACTGTTAGCGCTCGCAGTGCGAATAGAACCATTTTCGCACTGTCTTCTCGCGCGTCTTCTGGCTCTTGTATCAGATGGTCCTCAATGTAGGGCCAATACTGGTAGTTTATGGTGTTGCATTCTAACGAGATGGCCGAACCATTTGATCGTCTGTCTTTCAATATATGTGACACAAGGTCTGTCTGATAACATCATTTCTTACTCGATCTAGGATAGTTAAGATGGCAGCTCTCATCAAGCATCTCACCCACAGGTGTTGATATTCAGGAGCGTGATTTGGATAATGTTCAAGGCTGACATTGACAGCATAAGATTGGTGTGAATATGCTATTTATTATCTGTCGTTTTGCGGACATAGGTATATAATTGGATGTTTCAGTATGGGTGATAGTTGATATAATTGGATATTTCAGTATGGGTGATAGTTGATATATAAACGCACATGCATTTTGACATCTGATTTCGATTTCTCTGTCTATTCTGCCATATTCCGTGATCATTCTTCCTAGATATGTAAATTCTTGAACTTGTTTCATGGGTACCATTGATCAGTATACTTATTGGACCAGGAGATATGTTAACCTGCATTAGGGCTTTTAATAGACAGCCATTTGAACTGGAGCTCTCATGTTCACGCTCTTACCAAGAAAATAGCACAAAAAGTTTACCAACTTGCTAAAATTCAGCACTTCCTGGACGAAAGCACACGAAAAATATTCTATACATGCTATATCCAATCACATCTCGATTACTGTTCCACAGTTTGGGATGGTTGCCCTAAATCTAATTTAAAACGACTATGTTCTCTACAAAACCGCGCTATTCGTCTGGTTTCTGACATAAAGCACGTTGAAAGTAATAATTTGTACAGTCATCTAAGACTTCTACCACTACAAAAGCGCTTCCTTTTCAACAAAGCCAAATTAGTGAATAAAATTATATCTCAAAATACCCAGAGTATCTTCTGCCGCTGATTCAATCTAATGCAATGAACAGCAAGCGCCTAAATTTGTTACATGTCTCAAAGCCTAGATTGGACCTATACAAAACATGTTTCGCCTATTCTGGTGCTCACTTATGGAATGATCTGCCTCCAGATCTGAAAACTCCAATGAGTCCCTACACATTTAACCGAAAACTCTTTCACTACTTAATCCATACCGACTATATGCCACCATAATTAATTTACTGGTATAATTGTTCAGTATAATTGTTCATTATAATTGTTCATTATAATTGTTTAACTATAATTGTTCACTATATATGTGTGTGCGTGTGGGAGCGAGAGAGAGAGAGAGAGAGAGAGAGAGAGAGAGAGAGAGAGAGAGAGAGAGAGAGAGAGAGAGAGAGAGAGAGAGAGAGAGAGAGAGAAAGTGGGTGTCAGTGAGAGGGAGAGAGTGAATGCGTGTGTGCGCACGTGCATGCGTGTGTGTGGAGAGAGTGATTGAGCGAGAAATGGTGGGGGAATGTGTCAGTGCATGCATTCGTACGTGTATGTGTGAGAGTGAGTGAGGGAGTGTATGCGTGCGTGCATGCGTTCATGTGTATGTGTATGTGTGAGAGAGTGTGATTGAGAGAGTGAGTGGTGTGTGAAGGATTGTGTGTTAGAGAGTGAGACAGTGGGAGAGTTGATGTGTTAGTGTGTGTGTGTGTGTGTGTGAGCGCGCGCATGCGTGTGAGTGTGTGTATATGAAAGAATACAGAGAGAGAGAGAGAGAGGAGAGAGAGAGAGAGAGAGAGAGAGAGAGAAAGAGAGAGCTGAGCAGATGCATGTCATGTAACAACGCATGTTATGTAACACGCGAATCCATATGCTTGTGTATTCTCATCTGTCATATTATCAGTTAAATACCATTTGATTTTATCATGCATAATATAACTCATGTTCATTACTATAGTTTGAGTGAGTGAGTCAGTGAGTGTGAATGAGAGACAGAACGAGTGAGCGTGAGAGTGAATGAGTGAGCGGGAGAGTGAATGAGTGAGCGGGAGAGTGAATGAGTGAACGGGAAAGTGAATGAGTGAGCGGGAGAGTGAATGAGTGAGCGTGAGAGTGAATGAGCGGGAGAGTGAATGCGTGAGAGTGAATGAATGAGCGGAAGAGTGAATGTGTGAGCGTGAGAGTGAATGTGTGTGTGTGTGAGAGAGAGAGAGAGAGAGAGGAGAGAGAGAGAGAGAGAGAGAGAGAGAGAGAGAGAGAGAGAGAGAGCATCACTATTTTTACGTCACATACATTTTATGTACACATTTTTCTCCATGTTTAACATTTTTATGAGACTGCTCATGACAAGTGTCAGTGTATGTGTGTGAGTAAAGTGTGGGAGTTTGTTCATACTAGTTTCAATACTAACGTGAGACATTTTGTATGTGTCTAAGATGTGAGGAAGTGTGAGTGTATGTGGAGGATGTGTGTGAGTGTGGGGATATGTGTGGGTGGTGGGTGTGGGTGGGGGTATGCATTTGATGGGTTGGGGTGTGTGGGGTTTGGTGGGTAAGTGGTATTTGTGGGTGTTGGTGGGATGTGTGGATGGATGTGTGGGGGGTGAAAGTACGGGTGTTGGAATGGGTGGTGGGGATGTGTGTATGGGTGGAGGATATGTGTATGGGACGGATGCAGGGGATGTGTGTTTATGTGGGTGGAGATGTGTGGATGGTTTGAGGAAGTATGTGTGGGAGGCGGGGTTGTGTGGGTAGGGGATTGTGTTGGGTGGATTTGGGATGGAAGGGCCGGATGGGGAGAAGTGTATGGTGTGTGGGTTTGAGATATGTGTGCGGTGTGTTGGTGGGGGATGTGTGAATGATGTGTGGGTGGAGGGGATGTTTGTGGTGGTATGGGTGGAGGATAGTGTGTGGTGTAGGGGATGTGTGTGATGGGTGTGGGGAATGTGCGTATGGGTGGGGTATATGTGTGGGTGAGCAGGGGATTGTGGTGGTTGGGGGAAGTATGTGGGGGAGTGTGTGTGGGAGATGTGTGTATGTGGATGGGGAATGTGTGGTGGGGGTGTGTGAGTGGCTTAGGGATGTGTAGGTGGGTGAGGGAGTTGTATGTGTCGGGTGGGATGTGTGAGTGGGTGGAGGATGTGTGTGGGGGTAGGGGTATTGTGATCGAGAGATGTTTGGTTGGGAGTGGGTTGGTGGGGGTGTGTGGGTGCGTAGTGGAGGATGTGTGAGTGAGTGTGTTGGTGGACGGGTAGGGAATGCGTGTGTGGGTGGGGAGAGGTGTGTGGTGTGTTGGTTGGTGATATTGTGTGGGTGAGGTATGTGTGTGTGGGTGGGGGGATTTTTGTGTGTGTGAGTGGGGGTATGTGGGGTGGATGAGTAAGGGTATCTGTGTGGGTGTGGGTGGGATTATTTTGTGGTATCTGGGTGGGGGATATGTGTGTGGTGTGTAAGTGGGGATGTGTTGGTGAGGGATATGTGTGTGTGCGGTGCGTGGGTTGGGAATAGTGCGTGGTAGGAGGTGTATGTGATGTGCGGGTGGGGGATTGTGTGGTGGGGGATTAGGTTAAGGCATGTGTGGGGTGGGTGGAAGTTGTATGTGTAGGTGGTGGTGTGTGTGTGAGTGGATTGGGGATGTATGGGTGGTTTGGGAGATGTGTGTGTGTGTGGTGGGGGGGGGGCGTAGGGACATGTCAGTTTGGTGGGGATGTGTGTGTATGGTTTGGGGCTGTGTGAGTGATGTGCGATGTGTGGGTTGGTGGGGATTGTGTGTGTGGGTGGGGATATGTTGTCGATGGAGATGTTGGCTGGGGGAAGGGTGGTTTTGAGTGTGGGTGGGGAGAGGATGTGTGGGGTAGAATGTGGATGGGCGTGGGATGTGTGGGTTGGTGGGGAATGTTTGTGGGTGCGAGTGTGTTTTGGTTGGGGGATCAGGCGAGGGCAGTGTGTGTGGGTGGGGATGTGCGGGAGGGGGATGGTCGGTTGGTGGGGTATGTATGTGTCCCTTGGTGTGGCGTGTGTTGTCGGTAGGTGGGGGTGTGTATGTGTCCCTTGGTGCGCATGTTGTGTGGGTAGGTGGGGGGTGTTGTGGTGGGTGGGGTGATGGTATGGATAGGTGGGAGATGGGCTTCATACCATGGTAATTAGCCTTGTTTATGTTTACAACATTCATTTCACAATGTTTATTTTTCTTCCTATGCAAATGTATAATGCTCTTGATGAACGAAAGACGAGTGATTGGAAGGGCCGAATGTAAGACGGGCCTGCGCGCCCAATTTGTGACCCTAATAAAGTTGATTTGATTTGATTTGATTTGATTTACTTCAGATGTGGTTGAATTTATATTCATATTGTAACAACTGCATGTTTAACTTAGCTTACTAAAATGTATAATTGCATGGATATGTTTTTCACATACCATTTAATAGAATTCCGTTAAAACAGTTATCTATTTCCCCCAGTGTCTTTAACATTTTGTCCAGTTAATCTGTCCAACGAACTCTGTGCAACTTGCCACCACATCATATGCTGTATATCAATCATATATATAATCATATATCATCAACTTTCGTGTTATTTTCGAGTATTTCGTCCAGTTTTCTTTAGAGCTGTGTTGTTGGCGTCCTATTAGAGTTGTGGTTTATTGTTGTGTTAACAGATATCCAAAAGGTTTT
>JACEFZ010000549.1:0-26704 GCA_014155875.1 Cepaea nemoralis | reverse complement strand
AAAATCTTAGAATTATCGCCCTTAGATATGACCTAGATACCACCCCTTACCCTTTACCCAACTACATGACCGAGGGGGAGTGAAAATCAACCGAGGTCAAGGTCAATCCGGATTAATCCGGCAAATCATACCCGATTTGCACATTGTATACTACTCACAGTCAGGATTAACTCCGTCATCACGATTACTAGTACTGGTCCCTGCGTCACACTCTTCCCCAGTGTTATCTGATCTGCCTGGCCTGGGGGTCTCGCCACCAGATCTCTTTCTTATTATGTTTTCTTTCATGGTTGTTATGGTTTCTTGGCAAATTTTGCAGAAGGTAGTTTGCCGTTGCTTTCCTTCTGGGCAGTGACTATACTAGTCGGTGGCCATAGCCATTGTCTCTACTGATGAGATCATCTGCCTATCGCCGCAGAGTGCAAGACCATAACCAACAACAATCTGTCGGCTGCTCTCACACTCCATCCACCACCTGCTTCCATGGCTTCACGTAACCCTGATCGGGGGGCTAAACGGGTACTTCACCTTGCCCAAGGGTGTCCCGTAGACTAACGGAGGAAAGGAGGCGTCTTACATCTCCTTTGATAGGGGATACCCCTACCCATCTAACCCAGTGATCTATTGTCTGGAATGTGCATTAAGGCATAGTACCCAGTTAAGAAGTCCCGGATGTCTTATGTCTTAAATCTTTTCTTATCTTGTTAACTGTGGAGATAAGATTAGGTTCTCTTTGTCTTCTTTGTATTCTTATCTTCTTCTATGGCCCATAAGCAATCAGTGTTGTGCTTTATATCTATACCATCTCTTTAAGCGGTTACATATATATATATAGTATATGCGACTGTATGTCCTGGTGGAATACCACGATCATATACGTTCTGCTATGTATTCAACAGCCCACCTGTTCTTATTTGCAGGTACCTCTAACTCAAAGTTTGAGCAGAAATCTCAGGGACATGAGTTTGAATCCCAACACCCCTATCATTGCACTTCCACCCATATGTTTCATCATTATCGTGTCTATCACCTCTGGTATCGTCTGGTACCGAGTTAAAGGTAAGCATGTCTGATTCTTTGCCGACGACGGAACGATAGTTGCAAATTATAAAAACACCCAGTTTAATAGTGAAAGGCAGAAGATCAAACTTGTCGGCCATCTCATTAGAGTGTAACACCATCAACTACCATCACTAGCCTTATATAACAAACAAAAAAACCATGATCTGGTACCAGAGCAAGATAAAGTCCGAGAAGAAAATGGTTTGACGACATCAAATACATTGTACAATCACACGGAATGACACTATCAAGTGCCATTCATGAGCACTGGAACGTCAACTAACTCTTCCCACGACGCCGCTTGACCGCAACTGTGGACGATGATAATGATGAGTAAAAATAAAAAGAGTATGGTCGTTTCCGAGAAAAAAAATATAATTAAATGATACAATTCTCAAACACTTAAATCTGTACAACTATCTCAGACAAGTCATAACACCTTATTGGAGCTACTATGTGGATATCAGAACAAGTGTTGCTATGACAAAGGCAGCCTTTTGCAAAATGGACAACAGAATGACACTAAGCAGCTGTCATACAATGAGACAAAAAAGAGAGTTGAAGTGCTAAACAGAAAGTATATTGTTGTATGAGTTTGAACGATGGACAATAAGCAGACCAGCTGAGAACCATTCAATGATAGTGGGGATGTGGTTGCTCAGGAAAATGCAAAGAATATCATGGGGGTCATACAAGAAATGAAAATCATAAAGTGAACCAAGAATTTAGACATGGACAGTTTACATTTATTGCACACTTTATGAGGTTAAATAAGCTGGAGAACTCAGTGACAACTGACAATACTGAAGGGGAAAGAAAAATAGGAAAGCGGAGAGGTAAACATCTGGCAGGTTTGACTACAAGACATATCTCCATAACATAATCGATACTGGAACACAGACATGTTCCAAGACTCTGGATGGAGAACCATGACTGCCGACGTTTATCAGCAGGGCACACTATGATGATGAAGAATCTTCTGGAAAGTACATGAACTTGTTATATTGAAAACACCAATGTTTTATGCCGATTGGCCTAAAAACATTAGGATTCTAGCACCATATGCCCACTATGTTTCGAGGCAGGCATAACGAAAGGTCGTTACCTTAATGTTACTTACAAATACGACAAATAATAAACAGTGCATATTAAATTATGTGAACAACAGCATATTAATATATACAAGAAATGCACTGAACATATCATTAGTTTTCTTGGTAAATATTTAATTAATTAATTAATCACATGATGTGCGTTAATATAATGAGTGCAGTGATGTCGGTTCTTAGCTCAACTGAACTCAATTCAAATTATTAATTAATTCTACATTGAGTATTTTCTCTTATTAAAACTAGAGTTGTATGTCCTTATCTATGGGTTTATTTATGTATAATTATACACTATCACACAGACGCAGACAAACTCCCAAGGTGTTGAACCAGGCTCTTTACATCAGTCTGTTTACCACCACTTTACAATAGTAATCGCGTCTCAGGCGTATTGAAATGAGCTCTTTTCTTTAGTCCATTTAGATTTAGTTAGTTTAGCTTAGTGGATGGATCAACATCACGGCACATGAGTGTAAACCATAAGTGCTCCGTTCAACTCCTAACTCAAGCCTGAGTCTGGAGAAACTCAGCGCGGTGCACGAACTCCGTAGCACCGGCGGGGATCCTGCAATACTTTGGGTAGATTTTTAACTCGAAATTTTGCCCGGGCAGCGCCGTTAGGCTACTCTTTTTCGATTTCCAACTGCCACGGGATGTTTTACGTGCGTAACAATACACATGGGCCATCGTATCTCACTACCCAGGGACCAGGGGAAATTTTAAACCAGAAGTCCACGTGAAATAAATCCCGGTTCTCACCGGGGCCTGAACCTGGGACCTCCAGCACTCGAGGAGGACACCATACCTCGAGACCACGCAGCCACCGATTTAGTCCATTTACCACCCATTTACAACGGTAAACACGTCGCAAGGTGTTGAACTAGGCTCTTTACTTCAATCTATTTACCACCACTTTACAATAGTAATCGCGTGTCAAGGGGTTGAACTAGGCTCTTTACTTCAATCTATTACCACCACTTTACAATAGTAATCGCGTGTCAAGGGGTTGAACTAGGCTCTTTACTTCAATCTATTTACCACCACTTTACAATAGTAATCGCGTGTCAAGGGGTTGAACTAGGCTCTTTACTTCAATCTATTTACCACCACTTTACAATAGTAATCGCGTGTCAAGGGGTTGAACTAGGCTCTTTACTTCAATCTATTACCACCACTTTACAATAGTAATCGTGTCTCAAGGGGTTAAACTAGGCTCCTTACTTTAGACATTTACCACCACTTTACAATAGTAATCGTGTCTCAGGGTGTTGAACCAGGCTCTTTACTTTAGTCTATTTACTACCACTGTACAATAGTAATCGTGTCTCAAGGTGGTGAATTAGGCTCTTTAATTTAGTCTACATACCACCACTTTACAATGGTAAATTATCTGTTGTCTACTACAAATGTATATTTACAATGCATCTGACTCCACGATTTATCTTTTCACAGGCGCATGCACCGCCCGCTCAAGGTAGGCATTTATTAATTGTTCTGTTTATTGTGTATGTGTTAGACAGTGATCACACTTTAGCCATGGCTGCCTAATTGTACCATTCACTTTAAACAACAGTTATACGTGTCTGTCTGACTGTGTCACTGACATTAAACAACTGGGTATCATCATCATCCGTTTAATTATTTCATTAACATTAAATAACTTGTATCATTCATCGCCTAATTTTGTCATTCACATTAAATAACAACATTATCTCCGTCTAAATGTGATACTGACATTAAACAACGTGTATCATTATGCGTCTAAATATGATACTCACATTAGTAACTTCAATCATTGTCCGTCTAAATATGTCACTCACATTAATAACTTTTACAATATCCCTCTAAACAACTGCTTTCACACTCTGTCTGATTGTGTCATTCACATAATCAACGTTTAACACTCGCTGTCTAAATGCGTCATTCACATTAGACAACTTGAACACTCTCAGTCTAATGTGTCATTCACAGCAAACAATTTTAACACTTTCTGTCTAACGGTGGCATTCATATTAAACACACGTTATCTTCCCCTGATTTCATTCAAATGCAAATTAATCGTAGTTCCTCATTAGCGTTAAATGCATTAGCACAATGCCTGTCATAGAATCTGTCTAATTTTCTCAATGGTATTAAACATAATCAACACGAATTTCACACCGAACTAGAGTATTCCGAAATCTAGCGGAGAGAAGGTAGCGCCTTACTTCTTCTTTGAAAAAGGATATTCTTGCCCAGCGACATCTCTTTACAGAAAATCAATAATGAGAGAGATCAAAGACACATCAGCAATACAATATGTAGGCTTCAAAGAAGAAGAAGACAACGCAGACGTGGAAGGGTAGGAGAACGAAGAAGAAGAGGAGGAGGAAAAGGAGGAAGAGAAATGGCGACACAGAGGAAGGAGAGGGTGACGTGGAAGAAATAGAATATACTGTAGAGGAAGAGGACTTTGATGTATACTAGGAAGACGTAGTAGTAGTTGTTGTTTTAGTAGTAGTAGTAGTAGTAGTAGTAGTAGTAGTAGTAGTAGTAGTAGTAGTAGTAGTAGTAGTAGTAGTAGTAGTAGTAGTAGTAGTAGTAGTAGTAGTAGTAGTAGTAGTAGTAGCAGCAGCAGTAGTAGTAGTAGTAAAAGAAGAAGAAGAAGAAGAAGAAGAAGAAGAAGAAGAAGAAGAAGAAGAAGAAGAAGAAGAAGAAGAAGAAGAAGAAGAAGAAGAAGAAGAAGAAGAGGGGGAGTTGCACGGGCAGGGGGATGACGAAACAAGAAACAGTAGAAGCACAACAACAACAACATCAAGAAATAAGTTGTAAAATAATGATGCATAAATAGTATCCTCGAGTTACACAGAAATGTCTAGAACATAGTAGAAGATAATACATTTTCCTGAGGTGTTGTAATACAGTGTATTACTTTTTGTTGTCAGCGCTGAGGAAACAGATGCCAGTAGCAGCGGTAATAAGGACGGCAGGAGAGGTACGTTGCTTAGGTAGAAGCCATTTGAGTATACTAAGATGGCGAGTTACGTAGCGAGAGAGTGAGGGAATTGGTCAGAGAGTTAGTGTGTGTTAGAAGTAAACGGGGTTTGGAAGTTCAATAGTTACGTGTAAGGAGGGCAAGTAGCAGGGCTAGCGAAGTTGACAGCGAACTACACTGGTAATGTCATGAACACGATCCCTAGAGGGTTCGACTACTGAGCTCGTAGTTTTTCAAAGTAGAGCAAAGATGGGCCACCTATACCTCCGCGCTCTCCGGCCTACAACATGTGATGGCGCTAGCACGTTACAGACACATAACAGGAAACTACCTCTGGCGAAGACAACAAACAACCCAAGAACAACAGAAGTACTAACGGGCGAGTTAGCGTTAGTGTCAGGAAACAGCGCTGATAATGTCAACGCTGAATTGGTCGGGAGAAGGCTTGACACCAGGGCTTGTAGCTTGCTAAGAGAGGGCAAGATTTGTCACCTATTCACCGGTGTATTCAGGCCTACAGCATGTGATAACCCTATGTCATTGCCGACCTACAGCAGGAAACTTCTCTGGGACACATTTGTACATTCTTTTTCTAAAGTCTCGAGGTGGTTCGATACGTATCAGAGAGGTTTTAAATGTGTAATAATGAGCATGCATTTTTCCCATTGCAATAAACTCCTGCGAGACTTGGACACTTACTAAACAAGCTGAACAGCGTATAAAATGCCTTTGAATATAAATGTTACAGACGGGTTCTAAGAATATCTTGAATAAAGAACAGAACAAATGCATCCATACTTCAAGAGCTGAATATTGAAGAAGGTTGCCTATTAAAGACGATAAAACAAAGACAACTGAAATATTTTGGTCACTTGAATCGTCATGAAAGTTTAGAGAGAAAAATAATGGTGGGGTATATGCCTGGGAAGAGAGGAAGAGGAAGGCCAAAGAGAAGATGGGTGCAGGATGTGGCGGATGATCTCCAGATAGGTGTCTCGGACGCGGGACATATTACTTATGATCGAGAAGTTTTCCGGATGGTTTTTATGAGAGCGAGGATCTGCACAGGACATGCTACTGAATGAATGAATTAATGAATCTTCACCTGGACTCACTGGTCGACGTAGTCTAGAAAATTATCTTCGAAGTGAAGGCGGCCGGCGAGATACTGACCAGATCACTCACAGACTGGACCATAGATATGTGGGTCTGGCACCTTTTGTACAATGTGTCGTCAGGCGTGTACAGGTGTCCGTTACTTTATTGTGAAGTCAGGCTGTGAGAGGGTGAGAGACTGAAGCATACAGATTTAGCATGTGCAATGGTTATTGATGTGTGAATGAGCGAAATAATGACTGTATTGAATGAGTGGTTATTGTGTTAGTGAGTGAGGTATAATGAATTCGCAAGTACAATAGTTATTCGTGAGTGAATGTGTAAGTATGTGTATTAGGTAGCGAGTGCGTCTATTAATGAGTAAGTATATTAGAGATTGAGTGAATGAGAGAGCGGGTGAGTATATTAGAGAGTGAGTGAGTGAGTGAGTGAGTGAGTGTTGAGTGAGTGAGTGAGTGAGCGAGCGAGCGAGTGAGTGAGTGAGTGAGTGAGTGAGTGAGTGAGTAAGTAAGTGGACGGGTGGGTGAGTGAGTGAGTGAGTGAGTGAGTGAAAACAATGAAAGAATGAGTCAGTGATCGAATAAGTTATTGAGTGAGTGAGTGAGTAAGTAAGTGGGCGGGTGAGTGAGTGAGTGAGTGAGTGAGTGAGTGAGTGAGTGTATAAGTGAGTGAACGAGCGACTGAATAAGTGGATTAGTCCTGAGTGTGTGTGTCTGTGTGTGTGTGTGCGTGTGCGTGTGTGTATGTGTGTGTGTGTGTAAGATAGTAAATATATGCTTGAAGGATACAGATTGTGCGAAACCAATTGTTATTAGTGAGTTAGTGACATTGTCAGGATGTGAGAACTGCAAATTAAAAGAGGTGTGGCCAAGGAAGAACACTACTCAGAAAGCCACAGAAGATTAATACACCAACACAGACAGGTGTCGTTAGCCTCAACACGCTGCGGAATTTACTGAGGAAAGCTCTCTTTTACTGATCGGTTCGAAGTGGTGACACGATTATACATCGCCTGCCACTATACGGAAAGAAATGCATCACCCTCCACTCTGTAACGCAGCAAGTGGTTCAAACACCATCCCATGCAATCCTCTTTTTGGTGTTCGTTCAACATTCGTGGTACCCACTGTGAACACACCTTCCTATATTGCAGTTTCCTACGAACGACCTTTTGAATTGTCCCAATTTGACACATCAAATCCTTTTGCTAGCGAACGTATGCTTCGACATGGGTTCGTCTGTACTGCTGCATTAAGTTTGGTGATGGTTTTTTCTGTTGCAACAATATGCGCTTGACCCGGCCGTCAAAGATCTGTCGTGAACTGACGTTCTTTCCGAAACATTCGTGCCCAATTTGTCACTGTTGTCTTCGACACGCATTTGTTACCGTACGCTGCCTGCATTCTTCGATGAATGCGCACTGGTCGACATCCTTCAAATAAAAGAAACTGAATCACCGCTCTTTGAGCTTCTTTGGACGGATTTTGGATCAACCATGGCCATTTTCCCAACGGTCAGAAACAGAACCTATGCATCATGGGACGATAAGCACGTGCTCTTTTATTCATTGGTCAGTACTTATCACATGACTATGACATGATCATGTTCAACGTACGCAATTACGCGCGGTGCGGCACGAAAGGATTTCAAATGAACGTCCCTTATTCTTCACCTCGACATCGCAAGGTGGAAGAGGAACAAGATGAGATGAAGTGATGAGGACTATTGTCAAACCACAAATGTTAATTGTATGTACAGGTTCAGATAACTGAATTAAGTATTCTTTATCCAACATTAGTAACCACGATGATTTCGTTACTTGTTTCCTAGCAGGCCATTATGAGAACAGTTCACCAGACATGTCATCGAATAGCAGAATACGAAGAAGCAGCCGGATTGCAATATGAAAGTATCATACTGAACACAGGTGATATGGAAGACCTCTCCCAAGCTGAGTATGTAGAGATAGATGATGTCCAGTATGAAACGCCAGTCAAGTTCATTGACAGAAAGTAGACAGCTCAAAGTATGCACACACCATTACTTATTTTTAACCCTTCATATACGAGCTCACAGATAGCCTGATTTTAAGGTCATTCATGTGGCTAAATATTATTGGTAACTTGATTATAATAGCATTGGTGAAAACATTATTGGTACTATGATTACTAATATGATTGTTGAAAACATTGGTAAATGTATTTTAGAGCTCAGGTCACACGCCAGTGATCCGGGGTTTATTTCCGGGTCCGGTCAAGAATATGCACTACTGACGAGCTCAGACGAGAGCGAAACTCGAATCTAGTGCTTCCACATTGACGTGGATAGGCTTTAGGATTTCATACCAGAATACGATCAGCGTTGACAGTAGTGGGTTGTGCTCAATATTTAAATCTCAAATCCCGAAACAACCAATAAATCAATTTGATTATTGCTCGCTGGATTTAGGCGGCCTGGTGTGCCTTGCCAGTGAGAAGACCTGATCGTTCGGGTCCACATCGATTGACAGACGTCAGTCGCGACGATAGAGGAAATCTTGAGCTACTGCCTACGATGGGTGACGTTGTAATATTATGTTGTGATAATTTGGCCGTGTCCAGCGTGTGCCGCGTGGTCTAGTGGTTACACACCCGCTTCACACGCCAGTGATCCGGGGTTCTGTTTCCGGATCCGATCAAGGATATGCACTACTGACGAGCTCAAACTAGAGCGAAACTCAAGTCTAGTGCTTCCACATTGACGTGGATAGGCCTTAGGTTCATACCAGAATACGATCAGCGTTGCCAGTAGTGGGTTGTGCTCAATATTTGAATCCATTCTGTTAATGCACTTGTAGTCTCAACATATAGTGTCAATTTAAGTGGCCTTTCGTAATTTCCAGACGATGATTGCGTAACTGTGCACGATTTTTTTTGGTTTTAAGAATACAGATTATCAGTGTCATATAGCAAGCCGTCTGACGGACATTGCCCTAGCTTGCATGAAACATGCTCGATCATTCGCCAGTTCGCTTGCCTCATGCATGCCCATGCAGGTGGCTATTTCAATCTAAAGCGGCTGTTGCAGTATTCATATATGGAGGGGTGCTCGCTTCAGAAGCGGACAGTAAACGTGATATGAGAATGTTATGAGACGGGTAAGGCTGGAGTATGTGATCGCATCGGGACAGGTGGGGGTGGGGGAGACCAAGAGATGGATGCTTAGCAGTTTGGTATAGTGGAATGGAGGATACGTCAGTATCCGAATTATTTGCAGTGCACGAGATAGAAGGCTGGTGACGGACATGATCACCAACGCCACACGGCGAGGACTATTAGAAGATCTTGAAGAAGCGTGATGATGTACACATTATTATTATTATTATTAGAACTATTTATATATATATATATATATATATATATATATATATATATATATATATATATATATATATATATATATATATATATATATATATATATATATATATATATATATATATGTATGTATATATATATATATATATATATATATATATATATATATATATATATATATATATATATATATAAAGTAGTTCTAATAATATATATATATATATATATATATATATATATATATATATATATATATATATATATATATATATATATATATATATATATGTATGTATATATACACATGTGTGTGTGTGGTGTGTGTGTGTGTTATTATGCCCAGAGAAGAAAAAAAATTGTCACGTGATGTCATATTGTAGGCAATGAATGAATCACCCAAAAAAACGAGAAGTAGATTGTGAGCTTTAATAAAACACGACTACAAGAGACAAACTGGACGTTGCGGCCAAAGCCTCCGTCAGCACAGGACAAACAAATACAAACCAACACAAACCTACATGAAACACACTATGACAATATTAAACTATGAAACTAATAAAATGTACTCATCTGATTCTGTGTCCTTGCTTGTCATATTGTAGGTAATACGATTATGACTGCTATTTACACTGTTATTAACATTGTAAAATAGCACAGACTGTTTTGAAGATGTTACTATGCACTATGTCTGAACAACGACCACGCCTAAATTGTACGCAAAGATATATCTTGCAATGTCCGTCGGACGGCGTAATACTGACACATCATCCACAGCGTGCCGATTGTTCTATATATATATATATATATATATAAGGGTGGGCAATATACACAATACTCCGCAAGGTGTGGCTACGATATTAACAATATAATGTCATATATGCTGCGGAATGTTAATTTACTTACATTTACAGAACCAATGCATAAAAGACATCTACGTTCTTGAGGTAATGAAAACGTCAAAGAAAAAGGCACTGTTCCCATACGCACGCCCGCCACCTCATTGACTCACACAGCTACAGACCCATCTGCCTTTCTTAATTGTTATCCAAATCGCTTTAAAAACATGTCTAGTACGTTGCTACGTACAGACCACTCGTTGACAGCCAATAAGGCTTCCTTCCGAAACAATCTTGTCATATCGCTACCACTAAAGTGATAGACTGCAAGGGAAAGGGGCGGGGTGGAGGCGGGGAAGGGGGGGGGGGGGGAAATCATACATATTTTTAGGTAGCGATTCGGACAAAGGTGGGGAAGCAGATGTGTGTGGCAGTAACAACATATGAAACATAGCACTAAACTTAAATTATTTTACTTTAACGCTAACTATGGTGTATGGATCAGAAACATTGAGCACGTTGTAGACAATTACTAATTTATTACAACATTCATTATATGACAGTCAATTGTTCCAGACGAGGCAACTTTGCTGTAGCAATATACGAGAGAAGGAACTTTATTTCCAATGTGTAACCCGTTCAAAAATAAAGCTAGTTCGTTCAATCGTTCGTATATTACTACAGCAAAGCTACGTCTGGTGAAACAATTAACTATCGTGTATTTGTTGACATTGTGCGATGGGGTCTTAATACTGTTCAACCTCTGTACTACGATGGCGTACTGCTTCTGATTTCGTTTGAACAACCCTCATTGCCGTTGCCATTGATTACATATGTTAGAACTTAACTATTTGTAAATTATCTATTTTTCATTGTAGATTGTAATTCTGCACTGGCATGTAGGTTTTTAAAATGTTTTGTATTGTTTTGTTTGTTTGTTTGTTTTGTTTTTTTAAATGTTTTTTATTGTTTTGTTTGTTTGTTTGTTTGTTTATTGTGTTTTGTTTTTTTAATGTTTTGTGGACTATTTTTATATGTTGATATTCACTGTGTATCCTGAGAGAAAGGATCAACTTGTCTAAACCGTTAGCATTAATTCAGAGGAGGACCGTGTCATCTGAATATCTCAGTTCGTGGATTGAATGCCTACCAATTATTCAAGGATAACCATCGTCTCTGGTCTCAGAATGTCGACATTTCACGTTACATTTTCTACATAACCGTTGAACAGGTACGGGGAGAGAACGTAGTCCTTTAGCACCTCTAACAAGTTTATGTTTCACCGGCTACTCTACTGTCTACTTGTTGTTAATGATATAATTCTTCAATGACGCAAACTTCTAAACCCGGTATCTCTCTCTAGGTTTCACAATGTCTTATGCTGGACACAGTCGAATTCCTAATACCTATGAAATAATAATCAGAGGTTTCAATGCAATTTATGCATTTCTCAAATATCGTTCTCATGTTGAAAATATGGTCTTTGGTCACTCTGATCTGTTTGAAACAGTGAGTTGAAGTACTTCTTATAACTCACATTCTAGTTTACCTTCTATTAGCTTCATGCTGATTCACAGGGGAGTTTTGCTAGCATGACATATTAATGCGATAGTGCGAGAAGTGATGCACGGTTTTGCATTTCTTTTCTTTGATAGATGGATATTCAATAAAGTATGCCTAAATGCACAATGTGGCAACTACAGTAGTGAATCTTATTTTGCATGTTTAATATGATTAATTAAATAAAGGCAAATGTATTTCTAAAACAATCCAAAGAAAAAAAAAGCTGTGTGCCCATTTTAAATTATAGTTCGTCTGTTCGTTCGTTCTTTCTGTCATCAGCGATATTGCCTGAACTCTACGTATAAGTGGACACCTCTGGGGTTTCCTTTGCTGTTAGAGAGAGTACTACAGAGCAGGGCACATCTTAAATTTTGGGGACATTGTCCACATCCATATGGATGTGGAATGCAAGGGACAACTACCACATCATAATCCCAAGACACACGATAGTTGGATAAAGTGAACACTTCACAATTGTGAATATCTTGGCTCCATGGTCGATAACAATGGGGTATGTTCAAAGGTAATTAGTTCCCATAGTTGTCATACTGTTGCTTACGTAGATTTGAGTATACTGGCTCGTAGAACAAATCACAACAGTAGACGATTCTGATAGTTCACAGCAGAGACAGAATGACTCAGAACGCTTGCGTCTCAGTTCACAGTAAACTCTAATGGTGACTCGCGGTGACCAAAATCCCATGCACCACCATGTCTCATCCCATTCAACGTGTTATTCTGCATGTTACGTGTTTACATTCATGCCAATTCGTCCCGGAGTCCCTAGTCATCGTGTGCCCCTGTCGTCAAAGCATTAGTTGCCATCCTATTCTGTTAAGCAGAATGTAAATAGTCAAAGATGTAAAACGTATATCACTTCTGTTTGGGTTCTGATCAGAACACACCTACCAAACATTGAACCCACGTCCTGTGACTCTAAGTTAACAGTGTCCACAAATGCATGATCTGATTGAAATTGCGGTCAGATGGTTGTTGATTCACTGGCGAATTCAGACAACTTCGTTAACTAGTACAATGATTCTTATAAGTCCATTCTTTAGTAGATAAAGTATAATACAATTTTGTCTGAAGATGTTTACACATTTAAGTTCCCCAGCCGAATGTGTTAAGCTTCTGGCTTGCCCGTGTTCTGTCTGATAATCCAGAGGTTTAGGAAATTTGCAACACACTTCATGATTATGATGTAACAGTGTGAAAAGTTTAGCCTTATTCTTTTAATATTCTTGTCAGTTGATTATTCCGTTATGGTCTCTAATTAATTTCAAGGCACAGTCTGCTTCGTATGTCAGCTAAATTATTTTCTTTTTCTGGGATGTGACAGATGTCAAAGTCATAGTCGTGTAGGTGTAGCGACTATGTATCCTAGAATTTTCCGGATAACCTTCTTTAAAGACTTTAAGAGGTTTGTTATCTAATAGCACAAGAAACTTCCCACCTAAAAGATATTTAGTAAATGTGTTAACACTTTCCACAAATGCCAATGCTTAGAGTTCTGTTGTAGAATAGTTTCTCTGTAAGTCCGATAATTTTCTACTTGAGTATAGTATTGGATGCAATCGTCCGTCGTGATATTGTAAAAGAATTGCTGAGACGGCATGGAAGCTGGCGTCTGTCTGCAAAATGAAGTCTTTAGTGGTGTCAGGGAGTTTTAATATAGGTTGTTTACTAAATAATTCCTTAATCTGTTGTAGAAGATATTCATGTTTTTCAATCCAATTAACTTTTATCGGTTGTTCTTTCTTAAGTAGTTCTGAAAACTGTGATTTCATGTGAACGAAATTAGGAATGAACTTTTGATGGTGGTTGATGTGTCCTAGCACGCTCCTGACTTCTATTTGTGTGGTAGGAGCTTTAATCTGCAAACGTTTGGTGACCAAATTTGGGTCAATGTTTCAAAAACCATTTGAAATATGATATGAATTCATTAAAAGTTCGACAGATGATTATTGCATCAGGGTACCGGTTGAAACAATTAGATAAGCCGACATCTGGATACGTATGTGGCTAGTGAAGTCTAGTTTACCCAATAGGTTAGAAAACGCCAACACAGCTGGAGCAAGACAAGGTGCAGACGCTGTCGGGTCAGAAAAAGCAATGCTGTAACTGTCCGCCTGTCAGAACCTCGATCCTGGACCCGTTGCCGAAAAAGGCTTAGGGCCTACTCTACATTGATTTTACATTTAGTTTTTAGGCTGCATTTTTTTCGCACTAGGATTCAGGACTTGTACCTTCTCTAGCTCATGTTCAATAAGGCACCCAATACCTTCACCGTTAACTGTATGAAGAATGCATCATTCGTCTTGTTCTCTTGTAAGTCTTCTTCTGCCTGTCTTCTTCTCCTTGTTGTTGCTAATCATCTTCTTCTTCCTTTCATCTCCCATTGGATAATAGCCCCCCCCCCCCCCCCCACAATCAACTCATTCCAAACACAATGTAGGTTTGTTCATTATTGGTTGGAGTTTGAAGATAAAGTTGTCACCCGATCAGGTGGTGAGTCTCAAACCAAGCCTAATTAGTCGTCTCTTGCGACATGTATGTTCTCTGTTTTACTTATCCGTCCTGTTAAATCAATGATGAACTATAAAACGTAATATTGTCTAGAAAATCAACTTCGGGTTGACCACAATCATCATGAGGTTGATCACAGCATTCCGCAGATGACATGCAACACCTGACATTCAAGTTGTACAGTTAAATAGCAGACACTTTGTGTACTGATGACAATTACATTAACTCTGTGACAATATCTTACCTGCACAGGACGCCCTCCACAAGCAGGCAGACACAATAAAGATCAGGGTACATCTTATTTCCATTGCGAGCAATGACCACACAATGTCCGATGTTGGGACTAAACTTTCATTAGCGATTTGGATCCTGGTGTCATAGTTTCGATTTCGATTTTATCATTACCCCTACCCCGTTCCAATTCAAGGAGAAGTTATATTAGGATCCATCCCTGTCTCAGATTACGTCTTGTGACTGAATTAGCCGCAAATAGCAGCTGCCCATGGTTTTACCCTCACAAGCTTATTAATTTGACGGTGATCGTTGTCAAAACGAGGTAACGGCGACGTGCTATTTTTGAGCTCGGCACTAAATATAGACACGCCATTTCGCAGTATGATACTGAGCGTAGATACTTCTGCGGGGATGATTACAATTACAACCGTGAATCATGTCCGCTCTAGGCTGCAAACCGTTTTGTTTTTCTGTTTGCGCTCGTTCGATTTGAATTCAAGCGTGCTACTATTTCTAGTTCATGTTACTGATTTTTGCTTGTGTATTAGCTTTCCCTATTACCAGTGTTCATTGCCATCAGAGAACCTGCTCCGACTTCAGAAGTTCTGTTATTTACGTCATCAAGTCAAGGACGAGATGTCAACATTTAAGTCCATATGACCAGTGTACGAGTTGAACCTGCCACCTAGACATCACCATACTAGATGTTTATGAACAAGCGTTCGTATCGTAGCCCTTTTCACATAAAGGATGGGTCAATGACCGTATTGTAGTTCGACTGGTTCTACATACATATTTTAAAAACCAGTTTAAACGTGTTTTTTGCTCGAAATGGTATATAAACCCCAGATTGGTCGCAGTCGTTCAGTGTGGACTGAACCGAAGATGACTATAGAATGGAAGATGATGCCTGCTAACTCGGACTATATGAACCGTGGTAATGAGAATGTTAGACCCGTGAATGCTGGTGTCAAGGCACTGTTTGTATCATCTTACAGAGGTATGACAACATTGCATATACGCTTCTTTGGTGATTCAGAAACAAGGTTCCCGCCAAGATGGTTACGACACTTAATCGCTAAGAATATGAACAGTTGATACCTATGCTGATTGATATTCTAGCCAATCAGACCAACCAAGTCACCAAATTTTCTCAAGTCACTAACTGCATTCAAGCCAACCACGTCATTCCAGTCATCACCATTTGTGATCAGACGATACCATATTAGCAGATATGTGATGCAGAAACCTACAATAGTTATTATACTGAACCAAACTGCATTGCAAATTACGGGACGTTAACTTGCCAAGACATCAACATCAGCAGTAAAATGCTGGTGTTGACAGTGATGTCCTTTAACTAGGATATGCGGGAAAAAAAACACTGCATTAGATAGTCAATGTGTGACAGTGGCGTGCAGAGGTACTTTGAACCCCTTGAATTGATGCCCCTAAATTGTTCTTTCCCTAATTCATTCCTTTTCCCCTCCCACTGCACTGTGCTGCCCCCTCTCCCTAATTGGATGCCCCCCTCCCGACTGGATTCCCGGGGCCGTCGCACCCGTCACACCCCTGCACCCCCCTCTGCACGCCACTGATGTGTGAACGAACGAACGAACAGACTTTATTTTCAAAGGGTAACAATGAGATGTTAGTCTACCAGCCGGGGAACAAGCGGAAAACTTTTTTTCCACTGAAGAATCCAAGAAAAAACACACACACACACACACAAAGAGACAATGTGGACAGAGTTTATGTGCAAATAAAGATTATACAAAGTTCACGTTTCCTTTTGATGTCTTTTTGTTTTACTATATGCTTTGATTGCTATAACTCTGTCTTTATGCTGCGTGTGTGTGTGTGTGTGTGTGTGGGGGGGGGGGGGGTTACTTGCGCCATCTCCAGTAAATCCGTACGAACTACCCTTCTTCTCAGCCTCTGCCCACATGTAACATAGACATTATCGTTTCAACATGTAACATCCTCTCGCCACGACAAGCATCAAGAACAGTGAACAGCAAACGATATAAAGATAAATATGTTTTAGAGGTTAAGTTATGATTGATTTATTGTGAGTCAATGAGTGGAGGTTACGATGTAATAGCAGTATTGCGAGTCAATGAGTGGAGGTTAACTTTTAATGGCTGTATTGCGAGTCAATGAGTGGAGGTTAAGTTATTGTAACTGTGTTTTGAGTCAATGAATGTAGGATTAGTTATTATTGCTATATCATAGTTCAATGATTGGAAATGGGTTATAACAGTTGAATGGATAACTGTTGGGAAAGCTATTATCACTGTAGCATTATCTACTAACTGGTGTTTGCCTTATAACAATGTCCATACTGTAAAGAAATGTGCATTCTCTTAATCGCACCGTCTTTTCTGAGAAACGAAACACAATACCATTTTAGTAGGCCATTATGCCACGGCAACAATTAGTGCAGGGTCACTTGAAGTAACATTGCCAGGCCTTCCAGACGATACACATATGCGATATTCTGACATTTCAGAACTAAAAGTGTGGTTGATCCCCCAAGCCTCTTATCCACTTGACAGTAATTGTGGTAAATGTTTCTCCATCTCTGGAGCGGTTACGGCTGGCCAGGATTAGTTTCATTGTCATGCAAGGCATGCGGGTGTGCAAGGAAATGAGCAGGCTGACAAGCTTGCAGGTAAGGCTTTCTGTGGAGGGCGGACGAGGCATGGATCAGCCTGATATACTGAATGTTCTACGAGAAGGAAGTCTTTTCCGTGAACAAAGTGATGACTGCGAATCTACAACCATGGCCTGGCCACGAGAACAGCATGTTAAAAGAGGCGTGGCGAAACAAGAACACTGCGCGTGAAGACAAAGATTGGTACACCAATACAGACCTGAAGTTGTTAGCCGCAACACGCTGCGGGATTTACTGGGGGGGGGGGGGGGGATCTAAGCACTTATGGACTGAATGGTTCGATGTGCAATGAGGATGATCTGTCGACTAACTAACTAACCATCATCTTCACCGTGAGCTCGTTGGCATCTCGTGATCTTGATCAACCTTTGCACAGTGTATTCAAAACAGATATTGACTCACTTCCGCTTGACAAATAATCTACACATGATCTTGCCATCGCAACAAGCAGAAATGGACTTCCGAATAACACAAAGGGACGTGGCACCTCATGGAGCGGCTTCGGCCCCTGGGGAACCGTAAGCTCTTTAAAAAATTTACAAGGCTCAAAACAAGGTTCTTGATGTGACTATAAATGTTGTAACTGTAAATTTTGCAACCATAAATGTTGTAACTGTAAATGTTGTAATTGTAAATCGTGTAAGTTTAAATGGTGTAACTGTAAATGTTGTAACTTTAAATGGTGTAACTGTAAATAGTCTATCTGTAAATGCTCTAACTGTAAATGTTGTAACTGTAGATAGAGTAACTGTACATGGTATATCTGTAAATGTTGTAACTATAAATGTTGTAACTATAAATGTTGTAGCTATAAATAATATAGCCAGCTTACCGTCCGGCTTGTTGGTCTAATGTTCCAATGCCCATCAGGCGACTGTTGCTGGTAGGCACAGGATGATGCAGGCGAAGACATACCTCAGAGTAGTTGCAGACACAGATCACCCGTTGCATGAGGCGCTGGGCGCATTTAAGGGTCAGAGACTGATAAGAGGGATATCATGGATGGCTCATGGATATCACAACATCTAACTTAAGAATGTAGGTGGAGGTGGTCAGTGCAGCTTTCCGCTGGATGGAGAACACGAAACGTACACACATCGTGATTGTAACTGACTCAGAAAGCATGCTGAGTAGTGTGAGGACAGGCAGGCTTCGTGCAGAGTGGTTTGCTTCGCTTCGGAGGTCACGGGTGGCAAGCATCACCTGGATCTTTTCTCCTGGGCATGCCGGTGTGCTGGGGAATGAACCGGCGGACAGATTGGCTGGTTCGCAAAACTTAGTGGAGTATTGATGCATGACAAGGCAGACGTGGTTGCGGCCTTGTTGGAGCACGTGTACACCTCCGAGGAGCAAATGGATCACCATATTCTGGCAAGAATGAGGCAGCGAGGAGTGACGAGGGGATCTGGCCGACGCTCGACGCACAGAGGAAAGGCGAGACGGACACATAATCAGATTGGTACTGGAATTATTGGAGTTGGAACTCTTCGCTGGCTGCTGAGGATGGGGAAGGGGCGCTTATGGGAATGCCCCGAATGCTGTGTTGTCGGTTCCTAAATCAATGAATCAATCAATCAATCAATCGTACAAACGCTATCCGCTCAATGTAACTGTCTGACGTGCAGTCGGGAATTAAGGAAACATATTTTGCTCTCCTTGCAAATTCCTTGGGGTTGTTTTTTGTTTTTTGTCGCTTGCTAAACCATATATGATGTCACTGTGAAAAGCATGTCCCACGTAATAAGTCAAACCACTTTTAGCAGGTTGAGATTTTGTTATGCTACTGACAATCCGTGAGGCAACGGGGTCAGATTTTGCTAACATTTCCATAAGCCTTTAAGGAGTTCCCGTTGGTTGCTTCATATAGTTTTTCCATGATCACTCCTGACAGCCAAACACTGCCCTGCTCAAAACTGGAACTGCAATCAATATATCAATACGGGTGTGTTCTTTTTGGATTCTAGTTTCTGATGTTGTTCTTTATCAATTGTACAAGGTTTTCGAGAATTCGCTAGACGGTGACGCGGTCATCTACATAGATGGGTCGGTCGTCCGACATGTGAGAAGCTCATGGGCCTTTACAGCTCGGGCCGGAGGGAGAATTGTGAAGGAGGACTCTGGTGCTTTCACTGAAACCACAAGTAGCCTGACCATGGAAGTCATGGCAGTAAGTAAAGCAATAACATGGCTCGAGACACAGACATTCACTAGGGCTTGTTTTCTTAGCGACTCAATGAACATGCTCAAGAGGATAGAGGAGGGGTCGATCCGAAGAGAATGGTTGCTGCCTCTGAAGCGGTCTCGGCTGGCAAAGATTAGTTTCATCTTCGTGCCAGGGCATGCGGGAGTACAAGGGAATGAGCGGGCTGACAAGCTCGCAGGTGAGGCTACTGTGGAGGGGGGACGCGCCATGGACCAGGCTGACATTCTGAATGCTCTACGAGAAGTGAGACTTTTGCGAGAACCAAGTGATGACTGTGAATCTACAACAATGGCCAGACTGCGAGAGCAGCAAATTAAAAGAGGGGTGGCCAAACAAGAACACTACGCAGGAAGCCAAAGAAGATTGATAAACCAACACAGAACTGGCGTCGTTAGCCGCTACAAGCTGCGGGATTTGCTGAGGAGGGGATCCGAGCACTTATGGACTGAATGGTTCGATGTGCAACGAGGATGATCTGTCGACTAACTAACTAACTAACTAACTAACTGTACAAGGGTTGTCGAAATGTGTGGTTTAATTCATACAACATTCTTCCATATCTTCTATACATGCTTCATGCCGATATAACTGAGTAGCTAAATGTCGTCATTTCGAGCCCTGACTATCAGTTAATACGTTTTTGTGTCAGCAAACGGTTTGCAACAAAAGCAAACGAGGCGATTGAGTTTGCAGAATACAATAGCCAAGCTGTTTAACTATTGTCACGGTTAGGTACAAGTCTGATACGCTGTAATTCAGAAAATGGCCGTCCGATGGTCACATAAAATGGCCGTCCAATGGTCACAGAAAATGGCCGTCCAATGGTCACAAAAATTGGTCGTCCAATGGTATATGTAGTATAATTTATATTTTAAAGCATGGCCAGTCTCTTCTCAGTTATATGTTCTACAAACAAGTTAACTGCATTTCCTTACAGGACGCAGCAGTCAACCCCTGCGTTATGTTCTGTTTGTTATTTATTTGCGAATTTAAGTTTAGCTGTTTCCCATTGCTTTCTGAACGACGGGCACTGATACATTTGATGAGAAACAACGCAAGGCGGTCTGCTTCTAAATTACCGGCAGTTGTGTTTCGAATTGCATTCGGAACCACTTCGCCACAGAGAAAGCTAAGTTCTAAGAACCGTCCAACAGGTGGCCAGCTATAGGAATCTCCTATAGCATATTCCGTCGTGGAGGTCAGCTTGGCCGTATGGATAAGAACGCTCAGTCTTAAACATCCGGTGTGCTGATGCCAGGGAAGGGGTTCAACCTCTACAACGGACAGTTGAACTAAAATGTTTACTTCCTGTCTTTGACTTGGGGACATAAATTACAACTACCTCTGAACTCGGAGTGGGTTCGCCTGATGGCGAGGGATTGGCAATAGGGAAAGCAAATCCACACGCAAATTTAAGTCCAGTGGTACTAGAGTAGAATTATGGACTACATTTGAGCTTAAGGCAAGCGAACGCACACACACAAATTCCCAAATTAATTCAACACTGTTATCCAGCGAATTGTGTTCAACGCATCTTGATTCAGTCACTGGTACCTTTTGGCACAATTTCTCATGTGACGTTTCATTTTCTGTCTGATCCTTGGTCACACAACTCAAACTATGATTGTTTTTGGGGCTGTTGTTTTTGGACAGTGAGTGTTCACACGTCTTTGTACCAGACTCACTCACACTAGTCTCACAGGTGAAATGTTGTTGTAGTATAATACAATGACGATGCAGGTTCAGACTGACAGTATCACAGGTAAGTAATATACTCGTAGATAATAATCACATGCTGCTTGGATGTAGAACAATGACTACACGGAAGTAAAACATGTACGTGGAAATAATATATGTGCATTTACACTCTTCTATAAATAATGACATTTTATATATATATATATATATATATATATATATATATATATATATATATATATATATATATATATATATATATATATATATAAAACAGAGTGTATGTGGCTTTGTGTGTTGTGTGTATTGGATGCGTTCGGTAACGGTACATCCGATTGAGATGAAATTTTCTACACGTCTTCCTTTCATTCCTGTGCAACCGACTATAATAGTTTCTGAGTGTAAAATCTTCTACTTATTTAATAACATTTACTTTTTCATTTTTCATTATATAATTTCTATATAGCAGGGGGACTTCACTCTAGAAAAGTTATTTCAAGGGGCATAACTTTTAATAACATTTCTATATACTTTATAGTCATATTGTTGGACTTACTTGCACTATTGTTAAACTCTTTGTCTATAGTTATTTTCAGGCATATGAGTTATAATAAATAATGATATAATCTTTAAGGCATTTTCAAAGTTTTCATAAAAATAATGCATAATGCATAACATTGTAACCCATCTTTTTCTGCTTAAAGAACTTATCAACTGTCATGTCGGTGATTAAAAACAGTTTTCATTAAAAATAATGAATGGTGTGTGGAAGGACATTCTTTTAAGTTACTGTGCGCCAGGAGCTGGGCGAAACCACGCCGGGTCAGATAGATAGACAGACAGACAGATAGTCGGGAACGGAAGCTTATTTGACTACTTATATGAATTAAATGACATGCTCCCCACCAGGGACTGGGTGAAGCCGGGCCGGGTCAGACAGACAGACAGATAGACAGACAGACAGTCGGGAACGGGAGAGCTTATATGACTACGTATATGAATTAAATGAGATGCTCCCCACCAGGGACTGGGTGAAGCCGGGCCGGGACAGACAGACAGACAGATAGACAGACAAACAGATAGTCGGGAACGGGAGAGCTTATATGACTACGTATATGAATTAAATGAGATGCTCCCCACCAGGGACTGGGTGAAGCCGGGCCGGGTCAGACAGACAGACAGACAGATAGACAGACAGACAGATAGTCGGGAACGGGAGAGCTTATATGACTACTTATATGAATTAAATGAGATGCTCCCCACCAGGGACTGGGTGAAGCCGGGCCGGGTCAGCCAGACAGACAGACAGACAGACAAACAAGCAGACAGAAAGACTGATAGATAGATAGATCCCCTCCAGGGCCTGGGCGAAGACGGGCCGGGTCAGCTAGTTACTGTCTCTCAGTTACTGTCTCTCAGTGTGTATATATATATATATATATATATATATATATATATATATATATATATATATATATATATATATATATATATATATATATATATATATATATATATATATATATATATATATATATATATATATATAATTATGTGAAAGAAACAATGTTTAGTCGAATAATGTAACATATCCTCTCTTGTGTGATGTCGTTCTTCTCACTTTTAAGTCTGCCGCTTTATTTGTATTTCCGTTTGTGTGTGTCTGCCGTCTATCAGTTTCTCTGCCTGTCTCTCAGTAAGCCTAAATGCCTCTCTGTGTTCTTGCCTGCCTTTCTGCCTGGTTGCCTGCATACAATAGCCTGTGCATGTCGGTCTGTCTGTCTGACTGCCAGATTCACGGTCTATCTCTCTTTCTTTCTTCGTGCCTGCCTGCATACCTGCATGCTTGCTTGTTTGCCTTTCCATTTATCTGTCTGTCTGCCTGCCCGTCTACCTGTATGTCCGTTTTAACTGTTAGTCTATCTGCCTGCTTAGCTGTCTGTTTGCCTGTCTGTCTGTTAATCTGTTAGCCTGCATGGCTACTTGCCTACTAGCTATTTTGCATGTCTGTCTGTCTGTCTGACTGTCTGTCTGTCTGTCTGTCTGTCTGTCTGTCTGTCTGTCTGTCTGTCTGTCTGTCTGTCTGTCTGACCCGGCCCGGCTTCACCCAGTCCCTGGTGGGGAGCATCTCATTTAATTCATATAAGTAGTCATATAAGCTCCCGTTCCCGACTGTCTGTCTGTCTGTCTGTCTGTCTGTCTGTCTGTCTGTCTGTCTGTCTGCCTGTCTGTCTGTCTGTCTGTCTGTCTGTCTGTCTGTCTGTCTGTCTGTCTGTCTGACCCGGCTTCGCCCAGCTCCTGGTGGGGATCATCTCATTTAATTCATATAAGTAGTCATATAAGCTCCCATTCCCGACTATTTGTCTGTCTGTCTATCTATCTGACCCGGCGCGGCTTCGCACAGCTCCTGGCGGGGAGCGTCTCATTAAATTCGTATAACAAAAAAAAATTAACTTAAGAATGTTCTTCCACACACCATCCATTATTTTTCATGAAAACTGTTTTTAATCACCTACATGACTGTAGACAACTTCTTTAAACATGAAAAGATGAGTTAGAAAATTTTCACTTTTTAAATAGATGCTTTATTTTTATGAAAACTTTGAAAACGCATTAAAGATTATATCATTATTTATTATAACTCATATGCCTGTAAATAACTGTAGACAAAGAGTTTATAAATCTTTGAAAACAATGCAACAATCTATATATAAAATATATAGCAATGCTATTAAAAGTTATGCCCCTTGAAATAACGTTTCTTAAGTTACGTCCCCTCGCTATATATAAATGATAATGTAAATTTAAATATTAAATGTTAGTAAGTAAATAGATGATTGTACACTAACAAACTATGACAGTTAGCTGCACGGGAGTGAAAAAAATACATGTAGAAAATGTCATCTCAATCGGATGTACCATTATCAAACGCATCAAAAACATCCCCACATACATACATTGTCTTTTATATATATATATATATATATATATATATATATATATATATATATATACTATATATATATATATAATTAAATGAAACAAACAATGTTTAGTCGAATAACGTAACATATCTTCTCTTGTGTGATGTCGTTCTTCTCACTTTTAAGTCTGCCGCTTTATTTGTATTTCTGTTTGTGTGTGTGTGTCTGCCGTCTATCAGTTTCTCTGCCTGTCTCTCAGTAAGCCTCCCTGCCTCTCTGTGTTCTCGCCTGCCTTCCTGCCTGGTTGCCTGCATACATAAGTCTGTGCCTGTCTGTCTGTCTGACTGTCAGATTCACGATCTATCTCTCTTTCTTTCTTCGTGCCTGCCTGCATACCTGCATGCTTGCTTGTTTGCCTTTCCATCTATCTGTCTGTCTGCCTGCCCGTCTACCTTTTTCAATGCCTGTATGTCCTTTTTAACTGCTTAGCTGTCTGTGTGTCTGTCTAACTGTTAATATGTTAGCCTGCATGGCTACTTGCCTACTAGCTATTTTGCAGGTCTGTCTGTCTAACTATTTGTTAGTCTGCATGGTATCTGCCTACTGGCTATTTTGCCTGACTGTCTGTCTACCTGTCTATCTCTTAGTCTGCCTGCCTGCATGCCTGTCTGTCTATCTGTTAGTATGTCTGCCTGTTTGCCTTCTGGCTTGTTAGTCTGTCTACCTGTCAATCTGTTAGTCTGTCTGTCGGTTTTCTGCTGACTAGTTTACCTTTGTGGTTGATATTCAGTCTAATGATGATTTCACTAGCCACATACGTATCCAGATGTCGGCTTATCTAATTGTTTCAACCGGTACCCTGATGCAATAATCAGCTGTCAAACTATTAATGAATGCAACCTGATTCAACCATCAGCTGTCAAACTATTAATGGATTCAACCTGATTCAACCATCAGCTGTCAAACTATTAATGAATTCAACCTGATTCAACCATCAGCTGTTAAACTATTAATATATTCAACCTGATTCAACCATCAGGTGACATACTTTTAATGAATTCGACCTGATTCAACCATGAGCTGTAAAACAATCAATGTATTCAATCAAACATTTATCAAGCATGCGTCCTCTTCTTCTGGTGTCCAGTCTTCCCCCATCGGGAATAGGCCCTCTGACAGCCTCACCCCAATGTCTCCTGTCTGTAATCATGCAGAAATATACCTTGCACAATCAAATACAATCACCAGAGTTATTTTAATGCGTGAAAAACAAAGAACAAAAATTACAACATAGATGAAGTGGTGGTAAAACATGAGCAATTATATTAAGATACGGTAAACACCTTATTTACTAACAATTTGTAAACCAAAGTGCAACATCAAAGTGCTTAGAATCAGTCTGAAATAAGCCATTGTATTTAATTATTTGGGCACTTTAATAACAGCGGATGGAAGATGTATTTAGGATGTTAGATGACGGAAAAATAGTGACATCGGAACTACCTACTGTTATAAATGCGTCACTGTGTTTAGTGATCAACGAACAACAGGAGGACGCAATTGTCGATACATCCCAACTCCAATAATTATAGTCTTGATAGCTGTAAAACAATCCAGATAAACCAAAAACTATCACAGAAAGATTGAATAAAACTGGAAACAAAACGTCAAAAATGTTAACCAATATTCTCCGCTAAACCAGGGAGAACCACATTATTTCAACGTTACATAAATATAATATCAGATACACCAATAAAATAAAATAGTCCCCCTGCATATTTTCGTGAGTAATAAATGAAATATGTCAACTAGAAAGTTCACCTCTAATTATTGTTCCCCTTTGGTAATTGTCAAGAAATAAGAAAACACACTAAGAATTTCTGTTGACTATTGTAAGATCAAACGCATTAACATTGTTAGATCAAATCAGTCAGAAGGCCACCAAACCCTAGTCAAGACGACTACCACGTTATGGACAGACCAGAACAGGTCATTATTCTGCGCCTCAGAACAGGACACAATAGATTACGCAACTACCTTCATAGACACCATTATCTCCGGTACTGTTCAACGCCTACACAGTGAGAATCACCAGTGAGCAGATCACTGGACCTGGCAGGACATTGTCGTATGCCGATGATGTTTTAGTGTATCGTCAGGGTAAGGATAGAGAGGAGGTTGCTGTGGAACTACAAACCGAACTCAATCGCATAAGTACTTGGTGTGATGAAGCTGGGGCAATGGTCAACCCAACAAAGGCAACAGTGACTTGGTTCTCGTTGAATAATCATATTGTCAACAATCCAACACCAACTGTAATGCTGTGTTCAGAGACGGTGGAAAGAACGCAGGCAATGAATTACCTGGGATACGGTTTGATCGAAGCCTTGCTTATAATGTGCACATAGACCAGGTGATAACAA
>JACEFZ010000548.1:265000-312212 GCA_014155875.1 Cepaea nemoralis | reverse complement strand
ATTGGTCATTACGGAGGATGATAATCCCAATGGATTAGCCGTTATGAAATGATTATTGATTTTTGGCAACACCTGTTTGAGGTCATATTCTGATTTTTAATTTAGTATATTTTGTGACTCGTAGATGCAATGGTGAAATCTGCCTTCCTGTGTTTTTCAGCAGCGTTGGGGTGACCTTGGGGCGTGTGGGGCTGCGACAAGGCCGGACAAAGAGACCCTAACCCCTATAATCAACTAGACACCCACACATTGATTACTGGAAATCTTACTAACGACAAAGTTTCGAGCTTCGAACCTGTCACTTCCACGGTTTCTGGGGGCCCCCTAAACATACTCCGCAACCAGCACACCACCTCTCCTATTCTAAACATAGCCGGGTTAATAACACCAGAGCTCGAAATCACAACTAAGTAACCAGATATTATAATATTTCTTCTACCACTAGACCGCCCCAATGGGATTCGAACCCGATGATAGCTGTTCAGAAGCGTTTATCTACTACTCATCCACTCACCCCACCCTTAACAATGAATATCACAAAGTCATACCCACTAAAACCATCTGCCATCTTTACACTTTCAAGGTTTTCATTTGAAGAGTTGTAACCGGTATGATGATAGTATTACATCCCCTTAACTACAGATAATAGTAACCACGTTATAATAAACAGTCGACCCCTTTACAATAGACATATAATAAAACTATCCTAGGTCTTCTGACGACCGACGCCGCCATTATGCGTTGAATTTACCAGTGGTAGACCTCCCTGCCTTTATTTACCCACTTATCCACTCGATCACCCTAGCTCTTACCAAGGAACGGGCGTAATTATCTAACCACTCCGTCCCTCGCCCACCTCTTAACAAGGATCAGAAGCAGTTATCTAGCTATTTTCTACACCCACCTACCCCTTAACAACGACCTGGAGCCTTTATCTAGCAACTCCTCTGTCTCTTAGCAAGGAACCGACGCATTCATTTAGCTGCTTCGCCACTCGCCCACCCCTTTGAAATGTTCCAGAAGCACTTCTCTAGCTAATTCTCCGCTCACCTACTCCTTAATCAACGAATACACTAAGCCACACCCACTACAACATTTACTATCAGACCATCTTTACTTTTTAAGGTTTTCATGTGAAGAGTTGTAACCCGTATGATGGTAGTGTTCGGGAGCTGTTATATAGGTACATCACCACTCACCAACCCCTTAACAACGAATATCACGAAGCCAACCCCACTTACAGCCGTTACTACAGCCATCTTTACTGTTTTAAGGTTTTCATTTGAAGAGGTGTAATCTATATGATGATAGTTTTATAAGCCACTACTGACCCACTACAGATCATATACACGCCATATATACTTTTTACTTATTACAATTTTCATATGACACCCTGGTGCGCCTCGAGGGTTCGAACCATCCTAGCCCCACCACCCGCACTCGTCACTGACCGGCTTGTGGTCACTCAGAAATGACTGGCCACTGTGAGTTACTACAAGACACTGATTACTGGGTTCGACCGCTACACGCGACCGAACGGCCGCGTTTGCTCCTGCACCCGCCGACCGCCCCCGCGCGCCTTTGGTTGTTGTTTAATTTTATTTTATTTTTAACAATTATTTAAAATATGATACACAAACTCAGTTATCTCTGCCCTTAGAAAACAGCTCTTTTATTATAATTATCACCCTTACATATGACCCTAAGTACCTACCCTACCCAATCGCCTGGTCCCGAGCTGGATTGGGGGCAATCCAGCGAAGTCAATCCAGAAAGTATAATTAGTTAGGAGAAGACAAACCCCTAACCCTAACCCTAACCCCTACCCCTACCCTAACCCCTAACCCCTAACACCTAACCCTAACCCCTAACCCTAACCCCTAACCCTAACCCTAACCCCTAACCCTAATCCTAATCCTAAGGATTGGGGCCAATCCTTAGAGGTCAATCCTGAAATCATAATCAGTTACCACCTAACCTACTACTGTGGCAAACAAGAACACTACGCAGGAAGCCAAAGAAGATTGATAAACCAACACAGAACTGGCGTCGTTAGCCGCTACACGCTGCGGGATTTGCTGAGGAGGGGATCCGAGCACTTATGGACTGAATGGTCCGATGTGCAACGAGGATGATCTGTCGACTAACTAACTAACTAACTAACTAGTTGCATGTACGCTTCATTCATTCATTCATTCATTCATTCATTCATTCATTCATTCATTCATTCATTATCTCAGTAGCATGTCCTTTGCAGAACCTCGTTAGCATAACAACCTTCCAGAAAACTTCTCGGTCACACCCATCTTCTCTTTGGCATTCCTCTTCCTCTCTTCCTGGGATACAACCCTCCATTATTGTTCTCGCCAAACTTTCATGACCTTTCAAGTGACCAAAACATGTCAAATTTCTCTGTTTATCGTCTTTAGTAGCCAACCTTATTCAATATTCAGATCTTGACTGTTCGACTTGTTTAGTAAATGTCCAGGTCTCACAGGATATGTTGCAATGGGAAAGATGCTGTCGTTCATTTACTGCTAATATAGTACCTTGTGGTATATGACAGGGAGTCTTGAGCCTGAGGAATTAAGGCCGCTTGACTAGTGCAGTCGCCGCGAACTGTGCAGGTTAGAGTTAAGATGCATGCTCTTAAAAATCTAATTTGTCTACGTCTATCTGTCCCATGCCACAATTTATTCAGTTGTTTTAGTTTGTGAAGAGCAATAGATATTCATCTGTTAATTTCTTTCATGGTGTCACAATTGTTGGAAATAACGACCCAGGATATTCGAAATTTTCCAACCCTCCAATTGTCCCCCATTAACATATATTTCTGTCTCCATATTAGTTTTATCTGTATGTATTATCGTTGTTTTTGCTATGTTAAGATAGGGATTGTGATTTTCGCTATTCTTTTGGGTTGAGGTTATTAGTTGTTCTATACCAGCCAGGATCCCTGACCAGCGTAGGGGGTTGAACCCGCTACCTCGGCGGCATCAGCCACCAGATATTTAAGAACGCGCGTTCCTATTCATTCGGCTATGTTGACCCTCAAAACAGAATCTGACCGACACAGAAGGAAAGAATCTAAAACTGCAAAACATAGCACCTAAAATATATATAACTAACGCCACAAGGGAGGTTGAACGAGGTCGAATTTTGTCCAATCGAATCGAGCTTTTATTCGTTTTCAGGGGCAAAGGGACATAACCAATGTTTTGATCCGAGCTTTATATGGAAAAAGTGAAGTTTATAGGGTGTATTTTTAATGATTGTGCAATATTTTCAAACAGTGCAGTCATTAAAAACAACCCCTGTAAGACAAGTGCGTGGCTCAAAGGATAAAAGCGCGCCAGCTCCTCAATTTCCTGTGCGCTGATAATGGTGTCTCTCGGAACATTCATAACATCTGATGGAAGATGCCTTGAAGAGATTAGAACAAGAGTCACCTTGGCAAAAGTAGCCTTTAGCAAGATGAAAAACATACTGACCATAATTAGAAGTCAATTGAAACGAGAACAAGAGTGTTGAGGTGTTACATAGAGCCTGCACTTTTGTTAGGATGTGAAATTTGGACAATGAGCAGTCAAACTGGAAAACATCTGATGGCGACAGAAATGTTGTTTCTGAGGAGAATGAAAATAATACCATGGACAGACAGAAAACCCAATGATAAAGTACTGCAGGAAACAATGAATATCGTAAATTGATTAGAGAAATTAGACGCAGACAGTCAAATTGTTTGGACATGTTATGAGAAAAATATACTGGAGAACTTGGCGACAACTGGAAGATCGAAGGGAACAGACTAAGGGGAAGACCGAGAAGTAAATACCTGGATGGCTTGGCCACATGACATGGTCAAGATAGGAACACTTAATTGATCCACGTCTGTGGTGATCGAGTGAAATGGTGAGTCATTACTGCCCAGCTGCCCACGCTTTCCGGCATAGCACACGATGAATGGATAGTGTGTAGGGAGTTCGATCCTTGAAACGGTCAGTTGAACTGTTGACTTTTTGTTCAGCAAGCAATGGCAAACTACCTAACGTAAACTTGCTGAGAACATGAGACTTCTTACAAAGGATTGCAACATTTAAAAAAAAAAACACGCTAGTTGCATGTCCTTTATATTGGCTGTTACGATTTAATCGGAAATGTTCATTCAGTAGTTTGCCAAACCCTTCTAAACGACGACGCTCATATCGATAACGTAAAGCATGCCCTCTGCTCCCAAATAGACTGATTTGGCACCTGGACCCGTTAAATCCGTGAATAGTGAAACTGCGTTTCTTACGACGACGGTGGGGCGTGTCCTGGGATGGGCGTGTTTCAGGGAGGGAAGTGTACTGGAAGGCAGCATGTACTGGGAGGCAGCATGTACTGAGAGGCAGCATGTACTGGAAGGCAGCATGTATTGGGAGGCAGCACTGGGAGACAGCATGTACTGAGAGGCAGGATGTACTGAGAGGCAGCGTGTATTGGAAGGCAGCATGTACTGGGAGACAGCATATACTGGAGACAGCATGTACTGGAGACAACGTGTATTGGAGGACAGCGTGTACTGAGAGACTGTGTACTGGAAACAGCATGTACTGGAAGACAGCGTGTACTGGAAGACAGCGTGTATTGGAAGGCAGCATGTACTGGGAGGCAGCATTCTAGCAGCATTCAGGCGGTAGCGCAGTGGACTGGACGCTCGCCTGCCAATCCGTTTATCAGGGTTCGATCCACAGCTGGACGGATTAGAATTGTAAAAATTTGATATGGACTTCAGACCCAGCCTTAAATATGTACAAAGAAATGTCTTGGAATATAAAGGCGATCGGTGGGATACAGCGTCAGCACCCACCAAGTGCCTACTGGCCTGTACACATGGGGTCTAGCATCTCGTATTCCTAACTCACCTTAAGTTACAAGAGCACTTAACAGACACACAGACAAACACACACACATACACTCTCAGAGAAAAATACACACACGGAGATAGATATATACCGTACAAACACAGACAAAGACACTATCTTACAGCCACGCACACAAGAGTGTATACACACACACACACACACATACACACTTACAGCACGGACACACTCTAAGGTAAAGACACACCCACACAATCTCTCTCTCTCTCTCTCTCTCTCTCTCCTCTCTCTCTCTCTCGTTTTCGCACAATCACTCTCTCTATCTCGCTTTCACACAATCACATACAATCTCTCTGTCTCTCTGTTTCACACAATCACTCTCTGTTTCACACAATAACTCACTCACTTTCTCTCTCTCTCCTCTCATCTCTCTCTCTCTCTCTCTCCCTCTCTCTCTCTCTCTCTCTCTCTCCTCTCTCTCTCTCTCTCTCGCCCGCTTTCACACAATCACACACAATCTCTCCCTCCCCCCTCTCTCTCTCTGTTTCACACAATGCAGCTCCCCCCCCCCCCCCACACACACACACACACATACTAACACCCATACACACACACACACTCAAGCCACATCATCCAGAAAATGTAACAGATGCTCCAGGGATGCCCATCCAGGAATTAAAGAACTGACATCCCTTCAAGACAAACTGTCAATCATTCTCACTCTATCCCTTACACCTCTACACCCCGCCCAGCTACCCATGTCCTCCACACCCCAGACCAGTTATCTCCGGATATTTGTGCGAATTTTTCCGCGTCTGGTCACAAATAGCGGGAGAAATGGAAATAGCAACAAGGGAATGCTGATTTCCGGTTCCGCTTATTGCACGAGGATGAATTAAACCTCTAAAAACTGCTTGCTGGAAAATATAAACCCATATTTTGTGAAGAAGAATAGTTTGACTTCATAAAAGCATAAAAATGTTCGGCACCAAATTTGATGAAATTGTACCCCACGGATGTCTGTCTGGCCTGATAAGTCTGGTCTGATCAAATGATTTATATTTTCTGGCAGACTTCGTGTTTTTCTGTTTTATTTGTACTGAAATGGCCTTAATGTAGTCATCTGAGTGTCTTCTCCGTGATTATATGTTGTGTTTTGTGTATGTATTTGTTTGCTGATGAAGAAGGCTAGTCGCCGCAACTTTCTGTGGTTTCCGTAGTTTGTTTCTGCACATATGCATTACTTTGTGTTGCTCTGTATTGTTAACATAGAACCTGTAATTTTGGATGGACGTGAAACGTGAACGATGAGCAGAGAAGCTGATAACATCCTATGGCAGTGGAAATGTGGTTCTGAAGAAAATGAAAATAAAACCATGAAAAGAAAGAAAAACCAATGAATAAGTCTTCCAAGAAATAAATGAAAATGTGTGTGTTTATTGTTGTTATTGTTGTTATTGTTGTTGTTGTGATTTTATGGCAAGTTTACATTCAGTAATTTGCCATTGCTTTCTGAACGATCGCCACTCTTCATTTAATAAAAATCAACGGTGGTCTGCTGCCAAATCGTCCACAGCCATATGAACTCTTCAATAGCGGAAATTGTCTTGGGATGGGTGGTGAACCCTCTAAGCTAAGGTGAGGACTGGCAAGCTTCGTGCCGAGTGGCTGCTTCGCTTCGGAAGTCACGGGTAGCAAGCATAGTCTGGATATTTTTTTCCGGGGCATGCTGGTGTGTTGGGGAATGAACGGCAGACAGATTGGCTGGCTCTGCAAAACTGGTGGAGTATTGATGCATGATAGGCAGACATGGTTGCGGCCTTGTAGGAGCACGTGTACACCTCGGAGGAGCAAATGGATCACCATGGTCTGGTAAGAATGCGACAGCATGGAGTGACGAGGGGATCTAGCCGATGCTCGACGCTTAGAGGAAAGGCGAGACACACATATAATCAGATTACTACTGGTACTATTGGTGTTGGAACTCTTCCTGGCTTCTGAGGATGGGGACGAGCGCTTATGGGAATGCCCCGAATGCTGTGATCGGTTCCTAAATCAATCAATCAATCAATCAATCAATCAATCAACCCTCTAAGAGTGGTGATTGTGCAAGGCGGTGAGCCCTCCAAGAGTGGTAATTGTGTAAAGTGGTGACCCTTCCAAGAATGGTGTTTTGTGTGAGGTGGACGAATCCTCCAAGAGTGGTGATTGTGTGAGGTGGTGAACTCTCCAAGAGTGGTGATTGTGTGAGGTGGTTCCATATATTGGTGCGGGGTTAATTCTCCAGCTCGTTTGTCGAACATAAGGCAATTCTAAATGAATAATGACGCACTGAAGACAACTGTCATATGACTGCGCTTCACGTAATTAGACTTTATTCGACCACCTCAATGCACACTCCCCATGACGACCAAATTATGCATTGCTTCCATACGTTTACACTCCCAGACGTCAAACTATAGCTAGTCGTCTGTCAGGTTGTCCTTATTCTAGATTATCAAATCCATGATCCCCCTCTGCCGTGCGTCCACCTTGACGAGGTAGAGGGGCTTGAGCGTTCCAATGACCCCAAGAGCTATGCCGACGGTAGCACAGCTACTGGTAGGGTCACCCATTTCGGACAGGTCAAGGGAGAGGGACCAGACGAAGTGACGCACAAACCTGCTGCCTTGTAGGTAGACTGGGGACAGTCAAAGGCTAGGGAAAGCATCCCGAACAAATGCTTGTCGAAATCGGATGTACTGAGCCACAGGCTTGACAAAGAAGTGCAACGTAACTTTATCATTTCATGATGCCACAGATGAAAATTAATCGTTATGGTGCTAATCCCGTGAAGTCCCATCAGGCGGTGATAGTGCCGGGCCCCCTGCCTCGAGGGGGTCCACCCATGACTACTGGTGGTCACCTTCCCCTGTGCTGTGGAGTCAAGGCACAGAGAAGTAGGTTAAGAGCTATTGACCAAATTCCCCGGACACTCAACATACTACAATGGAATGCAGAAGGAGTTTATAACAAGAAAGCCTCCCTAACACAGCGTCTTCATAAAGATAGAATAGATGTGGCATGCATTCAAGAGACACACCTCAACGCCAATCGCAATTTTCAGTCGAGGGATATCAGGCCACACGTTTCGACCGCGAAGGACACAAAGGAGGAGTTGTAATACTTACACGAAATACAATACCTTGCAGCGAAGTATCTGTGATCTCTGACAACCAAACGGAAATTATAGGTGTTGATATTATAATGATAAAGGACGTGAAAATAAGAATTTACAATCTGTATAGCCCGGCAGATAAGGATCTTACACTCTCAAACATGAAATAACTGACACAAATTGCATTGTTGTCGGAGACTTTAATAGCCGTTCAGAAAGATGGGGATACCCAGATACTGACAAAAGAGGAGATGAAGTGGAGGACTGGGAAATAGACTCAAATCTCCATCTACTCAACAAAGCGGATGACACACCGAGCTTCTACTCCAGAAGATGGATTACCACTTCTACTCCAGACTTAGCTTTCTGCACAGGAGACATCCTCCACAAAATCGATCGCCATGTGCTGAACCAATTAGCAGGTAGTGACCACAGACCAATCAAGCTTGTAATAATATGGAGTATGTTCCACAGGAGCAAAAGCCTTTGCCCCGTTGGAATTACAACGAGCAGATTGGGACAGATTTGCCATACTAACAGACAAATATTGTGAAAACATAAATACACGATATGGCAACATGAAGCAAATGGTGGAAAGTCTAAACAGAGCAATAATACAGGCGGCCACTGAGTCTATTCCAAGAGGAGCGAGGAAAAATTACAAACCATACTGGACTGAAGAACTACAAATTTTGGAGGACAAAGTTGAAGATGCTAGGAAGACCGCAGAGAGAGAACAAACAACTGAAGCGAACATCTCTCTCAAAGCCATCTCAGCAAAATATAAAAGAACAGTAAATCAAACAACAAGAGATTGTTGGAGGAAAAAAACAGAAAACCTGAATTTTGACAGGGATGGAAACAAACTATGGAAACTAGTGAAAGCCATGAACAATGAAGGACCTAGAAACAAACAAATAACAATTAAACAAGGAAATGCCTTGCTTACAGGAAAAAAGGCTGCAAATGCACTAATGGAACACTATGCCAGTGCAAACCACATTGATATTACAGCCGAACAGAAGAAAGCAATCAAAGATAAACAGATACATCATAGATATACAGAGACAGCAGCAGAATATATGATGGCAAATCTAACAATGGAAGAAATGGAACAGGCAATGAATACCCTAAAAAAGAACATCACCAGGAAAGGATGGAATCACAAATGAAATGCTAATAGGACTAGGCACTAAGGCAAAAGAAACTACTAGCAGTCCTAAATTACAGCTGGAAGAGGGAATAGTCCCACAGGCATGGAAGGAAGCTATACTAATACCAGTCCCAAAGAAAGGAAAAGACCTGGAAGAACCAAATGGCTATCGACCTATCAGTCTTCTTAGCTGTGTAGGAAAATTAATGGAACGCATTATCAATGGCAGGCTAACATGGCATCTGGAAGAAAACCAACTCTTAACACCTCACCAAGCAGGATTCAGAAAGTACAGATCCACTGAAGATCAAATAACCTATATAGCTCAGGAAATAGAGGATGCCTTCCAAGAGAAAAAGCACACACTAGCAGTCTGGATAGATTTAGAAAAAGCATTTGATAAAGTATGGAAGGAAGGACTGAAAGTAAAACTGCAAAAAATGCATGTTTGCGGAAAAATGTACAAATGGATCAGCCACTACCTTGAGAACAGAACTGCCAGGACAAAAGTACAAGGACAAACCAGCAAAATGATGCTGTTGGAGCAAGGTGTCCCCCAAGGAGGAGTTCTTTCACCAACATTATTCCTAGCATATATAAATGACATCACGGAAAATTTTCCAGCCAGAGTACACACATCATCCTTTGCAGATGACCTAGCCATATGGACATCTGAAGAATATATTAGTACAGCTAACAGCAGAATACAGCAAGCCCTATTAGCGCTAGAGGACTGGTCAAAATCATGGCTAGTGAAGATAAGTGAGGAGAAAACAACATGCACAGTGTTCTCCCTCTCAACTAAAACTCAGCAACCTAAGCTGGTATTGAATGGAAAAATATTGCGCCATGAAGAAAATCCAAACTATCTAGGAGTCACCTTTGATCGTCGCCTGACATGGAAGACACAGGTTGAGAAAAATCGAACAAGAGCAAGGCAAAGAATGGCAATCATGAAAAAGCTTGCTGGTACAACGTGGGGAGCAGATGAGAAAGTTCTCAAGAAGTTATATACTGGACGGGTGAGGCCAGTACTGGAATATGGCATTGCAGCTTGGGCAACAGCAGCTAAGTCAAACTTTAACAAATAAGTAGAGTCCAAAATCAAGGAATGCGAATCATAACTGGAAGCCTGAAGACAACGCCTATTAATGAATTAGAAAAGATCACTTGTTTACAACCAATGCAGGATAGAAGAGATAGCAGAGCCCAGCAACAAGCAGAAAAATTTAGAAGATTGACAGACCACCCTATGTACAACAGATTTAATGGTTTTGGAAAGGGAAGACTGAAGCGTAGCAACTTTGTAGAAACTGCAAAACGAAGGATTAGGGCAGATCCTATTCTTAACATATCAACAGTCAAGCCCATACACAATGCACACAAGTTCCCAGCTTGGAGACAGCAGCAACTGCCTGAGATGATAGAAAACATTCCTGGTATTGAGAAAAAGAACACTCAGCATGAAACCGAAAGAAGAGAAATAACCCTAAACTACATAAAAGAACATTACCCAAGCAGGAATTGGACCCATGCATATACAGATGGATCAGCCAAAATTCAATAGAGAATGGAGGAGGAGGAATTCTCCTAAATTTAAAAATGGAGTGAAAAAACCACATTCAATGGCAACTGGAAAATTTTCAAGTAACTTCAAAGCGGAGGTAGAGGCTCTGAAAACTGCAGCAGAAATGCTCCTGATGGAGGAAAATAAAGAGAAGCAAATAGCTATCTTCACAGATGCAAAGTCAGCTGTCTCAATACTGAAGAGCAATAACAGCACAGAACTAACTGACCTAAGAGCAGCACTCCATGGTCTATGCCAGAAATCCAAAAAAGTTGTAATACAGTGGATCCCATCACATTGCAGTATACCTGGAAACGAAGAGGCTGACAGACTGGCAAAAGAGGGCGGACGACTACCACAGCCTGACATAGACATAACCTATAATGAGGCAAAGAGGTTGATAAAAAGCACTTATAGAACCAAATGGGAATCAGAGCATCCAGGCCATCAGAAGGATGATGCATATTACAAACTCGACCGAAGAGAACAAGTAGCAATCTTCAGACTCCGCACAGGACATAACAGGCTGAAATACCACTTGTTCAATAAACTAAAGATAGGAGATACCGATGAATGTAATTGTAGAACTGGAAAAATGACAGCAAAACATTTGCTGCAGGATTGCCCAACGTATGCAGAACAGAGAAAGATATTTTGGCCCACACCTGCTTCATTTGAGGACAAGCTCTATGGAGATATCAACAAGCTAAAGTTGACCGCAGATTACTTTAACTATATACAGGTTGACATTTAAAGGTGCATGAAGACCCAGAGGCATGAAATGGAATATTGCTTGGATAGCAAATCCATTACGTGGAAAGTCCAAATCAAAGCCCATTGTGTGGGCTTCATAAAAGGTGGAAAAGTGTCCTAGTTCACGAAATGGAATATTGCTTGGATAGCAATCCATTACGTGGAAAGTCTGAATCAAAGCCCACTGTGTGGGCTTCATAAAAGGTGGAAAAGTGTCCTAGTGGCACGAAATGGAATATTGCTTGGATAGCAAATCCATTACGTGGAAAGTCTGAATCAAAAGCCCACTGTGTGGGCTTCATAAAAGGTGGAAAAGTGTCCTAGTGGCACGAAATGGAATATTGCTTGGCTAGCAAATCCATTACATGGAAAGTCCGAATCGAAAGCTCACTGTGTGGATGTCATCTGCAGACTGCATACTTCTGGTTTCCAGAAGAACAGCCTATGGTGAACGGAAGGCCCATATACGGAAGTGAAGCTTAGCAGCCATGTGCAGGACGTGACGATTCCTTGGGTGAGCCCAGTACCAGAGCGCTATGTATCGGCTCTGCAAGTATGGAAGCCTCCTTGGATGGCGGGGAATGCCCATGGTCTGCCCCTGCCTTCCCTTGAGGGCTGACCAGGATCTTTGCTGTTCTATATGGACCAGCTGGGATGGGGGATAACACCACAACAGTGAGAGTCAAACGTCCTAAGAAACCCCCGGGAGGTTAACCCGGTCAACAAATGCCCGCAGAAGTCGGATGTGTCGGCCTAACGGCGCAAGAACGCAGCTCTGCTGTAAACAGGCACAACGCAATCACATCCGAAAAAACTCCGGATGAACGAAGAAGAAGAAGAAGAAATCCATGATCATTTGTCAGAGTTCTACCACGACGCTATAAATAGACTGTTAAAGGCCAACTTACAATTAGTGTCGAGTGTGAAACTTACACCACATCCACTGGGCCAGTCGAATACACATGATTACTGAGCGTCACGCCAATTACGATGAAGGCCTGGAAGTCGTCTATTATGACGTATTTCTGGCTGGCGTTCTATGATCTTCGGTCGTCAATTCTATCTAACAAAGACTTCTGATCCATCATCGGATATTCACTGCAGCTGGGGTTAGAATTAAATTGTAAAGGACTCAGGTTATGGTCGTCAGTAGGAAGGAAGAAGTGCCACAATGTAATATACAAGTAAATGGAAATATTCTTCAACAGTGAATCGGTACAATTATCTTGGAACAGTCATAACATCTGATGGGAGATGCCTTGAAGAGATTAGAACAAGAATCGCCATGGCGAAAGTAGCCTTTAGCAAGATGAAAAACATTCTGACCAATAAAAAGATGTCAATTGAAACGAGAAAAAGAGTGATGAGGGGATACATAGAGCCTGTTCTTTTGCATGGATGTGAAACTTGGACAATGAGCAGTCAAGCTGAAAAGCATCTGATGACTGCAAAAATGTGGTTTCTGAGGAAAATGCAAAGAATACCATGGACAGACAGAAAAACCAATGACAAGTACTACAGGAGACAAACGAACATCGTAAACTGATTAGAGAAATTAGACGTAGACAGTCAAAAAATTTTTGGACAAGTTATGAGAAGAAATGGATTGGAGAACTTAGTGACAACTGGCAAGATCGAGGGGAACAGACCAAGAGGAAGACCGAGAGGAAAATACCTGGATGACTTGGTCACATGGCATGGACGAGACAGGAACACTGACCTGATCCACGACACTGGTGATCGAGTGAAATGGCGAGTCATGACCGCCCACGCTTTCCGGCATGGCACATGATTGATTGATTGATTGATTGTCAATGATTCAACGTAACTTTATATAAGCTGCTTCGTCAGTGTGGAACGACCGATGTTACTTCTTGCCTACCCTGGCCCTGAAAAGACGTTTTCAGCCTAACACGGCTGTTAGTTCCGTGCAATCACGTGCTCCTCTCCGTGATTCTCCGAACGTTTCGTAACTCTGGCTTGTGTTGAGCTGTATTCGATTCTACTAAATGACCCTGAGTTCTTCTTCTGCGTTCATCCGGAGTTTTTTCTTTTCCGGACGTGATTGCGTTGTGCCTGTTTACAGCAGAGCTGCGTTCTTGCGCCGGTTAGGCCGACACACCGACTTCTGCGGGCATTTGTTGACTGGGTTTAACCTTCCCGGACCCTGAGTTCTAATTTCTGCCTTGCCCTGTCGCTTATTTATTTACCTTTTATATATGAATTAACTCTTGTCCGACCTATCTTTGTGTCACGGCAGTGGTGAACCCTCAATGAGTTGTGATTGTGTAAGGTGGTGAACCTCCAAGAGTGGTGATTGTGTGAGGTGGTGAATCCCCAAGAAGTTATTGTGTGAGGTGGTGACCCTCCAAGAGTGGTGATTGTGTGAGATGGTTGTAATATACTTTTTCACAAGCCGTAACGTTGCTGTAAATATTCTCCGTACAACAATCAAGTTGACACAGCATTAGCGTTGGTTTGTTCCCTACTTCTACAATCCTAAATTTACAAGGACAGACTCATGGTCCACGGGAAAGCCAAAACTTGAAGCTGAGATAAAAACAGCAACAACCGGTTTCTTCTTCTTTTCTTCTTCTTCTTTGCGTTCATCCAGGAGTGTTTTTTTCAGATGTGATTGCGGTGTGCGTTAGGCACCCTTGGGTCGAAACCCTTAGGTCAACACATCCGGCTTCTGCGTGCATTTTTGACCAAGTTAGCATTCCTGGGAGACTCTCACTCTTGTGGTACCGTCCACCTCCCAGCTGGTCGAGTTGGAACAGTCGAAGACTTCGCAGTCATCCCTCAAAGGAAGGCAGGGACAGTCCATAGCATTTTCCGCCATCCTGGGTGGCTTCCATAATTGCAGAGCCGACACATAATGCTCTGGTGCTGGCTCACCGAGGGAATCGTCACGTCCTGCTCATGGCTGCTTTAATTCCTCACTTCAATATATTGGGCACTTCGTTAACCCGGGCCGTTCCCGCACAAACCAGACAGGTCTGCAGACGGTATCCACTCAGCGAGTTTTCGACACGGACATGTGCTTGTCGTTGCGCCCGTCAGAGCTGGTCCAGGCACGACTGACATTCGGAAACTACCTAGTCAGAGCTGTTCCGAACAAGAGCGGCATTCGGAAACTAGGTAGTCAGAGCTGTTCCTAGCACGAGAGACATTCGGACGAGACATTTCACTCGGACGTAAATGCGTAGTGCCAATTTTATTTTGCCACCCGTAGGACGGCAACTTCCGGCTTCGGCGGGCATTTTTAGTGAGGTTAGCCTTCCTCGGGTTTCGAGGCACGTTAGACTTTTTGTTGTGATGTCGCCCACATCTCAGCTGGTCAAGATAGAACGATCCTCGACATCACGGTCATCCCTCAAGGGAAGGCAGGGGCAGACCATGGGCCTATCCAAAGCTATCCAAGGAGGCTTCCATAATTGCAGAGCCGGCACATATTGCTCTGAGACTGGGCTCACCCAAGGAGTTGCGATGTCCTGCTCATGGCTGCTTTAGTTCCTCACTTCATGTGTTGGGCATCTCGCTTGCCACTGTCGCTCAAGCACACACCAGGAACTGTCAGACTGCGGGAGACATCCACTCTGTAAGCTTTTGCTTTTGACTTCGGACCACGCAATGGATTCGCCTAGCGTGCGTTCCATTTCGTGTTATTGAGACGTTTTTTCACTTTTGTCTACACTCTATGAGTTAGAATACAGACAGTTTTGTAACCATTTCATTCGACTGCGGACACTTCTGCCTTTTAGTACTCGCTCACGAGGTAGGCTACATGTGCTGCGGCTCAGCACCTTACCTCCGTGCAGCAGTGAACGAGAAACAGGCCAGGCCCTCTCATCCGGAATCCCTCATATCCCCAGCTGAGAGCTTCGAACAAGTATCAGAACTGGGCATGTAGCGTGCTCAGTCTGCCACCTCTATTTTTCGGTAGGTGGGTATCGGCCGGCTCTCACATCCGAGGTTTGGTCGGGCTTTAGAGCCTAAACCCTCGACAGAGAGCCTTAGAGTATTGTCGGACAAGAACTTCTGTCTTCGTGCGCCTGATTTAAAATTTTGACTGCTATCCTCAGTCTACCTGCAGAGCAGCAGGTTGTGTCTCTCTTAGTCTGGCCCCTATCCCATAAGATGTCCGATATGTAGTATTCATCCATCGGCAAGCACATGGGGTCGATGGGACACGCAAGCTCCCCATCACGGCAAGGTGTAGACACATAGGGAGAGCAACAACCGGTTTCATGGCCTCATTGCACAAACCACAACTCGTCATCACGGACCAGAAGAAAGGCCGACTGGAAATGGTAGCTTCTCAAACTCGCTACGATCATGTTAGAAAAATTAAAGTGTAGAGATAAAGGAGGACCAGAAAACCAGCAACCAGTTTATAGGGAAACTCTGTCGCGGAATGTTGACTATTTTGATAGACAAGGATCAGAATAGCAACCAATAGACTTTCAGAATTCCGAAAGACTAATCACTGTCGAAGAACCCGGGATGGTTAACCCGGTCAACAAATGCCCGCAGAATGTCGGATGTGTCGGCCTAACGGCGCAAGAACGCAGCTTTGCTGTAAACAGGCACAACGCAATCACATCCGGAAAAAAAAACTCTGGATGAACGCAGAAAAAGAAGACTGTCGAAGAAGAGGCCGAAATGGCTCGAACTAGGATGTATGATTTGGAACAGTCCCAGGAATGACCACGTTTTCAGACAGTGTTCAGGCACAGATAGGTAAAGCGAACAACCGTACTAGTAATACATCTAGACAGTAGGCTTAAGGAATCTGGCGACGAATGCCTGCAAAATTAAAGAGCCCCCTTTACTGATCCTTTCCCACAACACGGAGAAAGAGTACAAATATACAGTTACAACTCTCATTACTCCACTCTTAATATTAATCCTTAATTTATAACAGACGTTACAGTGTAAAATATAACAATATCATTTAATGAGTAATGGCTGGATAAGTATCAGTGTAGACTTAGCTAAGGTGTCTGCAAAATAATCATGACTAAGATGCTGGGTTTATGGTGTCAGCCCTGGTGGTGTTGGACTTATCTTCCAGGTTGTAGACTCGGATGAGGTTCACAGGTAGGTTGCTGATTCACACTCTCCGGCAATATACATGGTGTTCAAGACAGATACGTATTCGTTGCTGCTGGTTGATGACTCAATGGTACCAACAATGAAGGCGCAGAACCTCTGGAAGTTAATCAGAGAAAACAGCACCGGTGAATGCTTGTCCTACACTGAGGATACTGATTGCTCATCTCGCTCTCAGACTCATATTCAGGACACGACTAGTATCACAAGACTATCACCTCTGTCACAGACACATCACCAGTGGTATAAAAACAATGACAAATGGCTAAAGTGTACAACTATCCCTCTGCCGTGTGTCCACCGTGACGAGGTAGAGGGGCTTGCGCGTTCCAATGACCCAAGAGCTATGCCGACGGTAGCACAGCTACTGGTAGGGCACCCATGTCGGACAGGTCAAGGGAGAGGGACAGACGAAAGAGACACACAAACCTGCTGCCTGTAGGTAGGATGGGGACAGGTCAAAAGGCTAGGGAAAGCACCCCGAAGAGATCTTGTCGAAATCGGATGTACTGAAGCCATAGGTGGACAAAGGAAGTGCCAAGTAAAACGTGCCTTGTAGTTAGACTGGAGACATTCCAAAGGATAGGGAGCACCCGAAAAAAAAATTGATTGCGAAAATCGGATGTACTGAGGCCCACCAGGCTTGACAAAGCAGGACAACGTACACTTAATTCATGATGTAACAATCAAATTAATCGTTTATGGTGCTAACCCGCGAATTCTCAGGCGGCGATTAGTGCCGGGCCCCCTGCCTCGAGGGGGTCTACCCATGACTACTGGCTGGTCACCTTCCCCTGTGCTGTGGAGTCAAGGCACAGAGGAGAGGTTAAGAGCTATTGACCAAATACCCAGGACACTCAACTTACTACAGTGGAATGCCGAAGGAGTTTACAAGAAGAAAGTCTCCCTAACACAGCGTCTTCATAAAGATAGAATAGATGTGGCATGCATTCAAGAGACACACCTCAACGCCAATCACAAATTCTCAGTCAGAGGATATCAGGCCACACGTTTCGACCGCGAAGGACACAAAGGAGGAGTTCTAATACTTACACGAAATACAATACCTTGCAGCGAAGTATCTGTGATCTCTGACAACCAAACTGGAAATTATAGGTGTTGATATAATGATAAAGGACGTGAAAATAAGAATCTACAATCTGTATAGCCCAGCAGATAAGACCTTACACTCTCAAACATGAAAATAACTGACACAAACTGCATTATTGTCGGAGACTTTAATAGCCGTTCAGAAAGATGGGGATACCCAGATACCGACAAAAGAGGAGATGAATTGGAGGACTTGGAAATAGACTCAAATCTCCATCTACTCAACAAAGCGGATGACACACCGAGCTTCTACTCCAGAAGATGGCTTTACCACTTCTACTCCAGACTTAGCTTTCTGCACAGGAGACATCCTCCATAAAATCGATCGCCATGTGCTTGCACCAATTAGCAGGTAGTGACCCAAGACAATCAAGCTTGTAATGAATATGGAGTATGTTCCACAGGAGCAAAAGCCTTTGCCCCGCTGGAATTACAAACGAGCAGATTGGACAGATTGCCATACTAACAGACAAATATTGTTAAAACATAATACACGATATGGCAACATAAAGCAAATGGTGAAAGTCTAAACAGAGCGAATAATATAGGCGGCCATTGAGTCTATTCCAAGAGAAGCGAGGAAATAAAAAAATATGGACTGAAGAAACCATACTGGACTGAAGAACTAACACATTTTGGAGGACAAAGTTGAAGATGCCTATAAGACAGCAGAGAGAGAACAACAAACTGAAGCAAACATCTCTCTCAAAGCCATCTCAGCAAAATTATAAGAGAACAGGGAATCAAACAACAAGAGATTGTTGGAGGGGAAAAAACCGAAAACTTGAATTTTGACAGGGATGGAAACAAACTATGGAAAACTAGTGAAAGCCATGAACAATGAAGGACCTAGAAACAAACAAATAACAATTAAACAAGGAAATGCCTTGCTTACAGGAAAAAAAGGCTGCAAATGCACTAATGGAACACTATGCAAATGCAAACCACATTGATATTACAACCAGAACAGAAGAAAGCAATCAAAGATAAACGATACATCAATAGTAATACAGAGACAGCAGCAGAATATATGATGGCAAATCTAACAATGGAAGAAATGGAACAGGCAATGAATACCCTAAAAAAGAAGGAAATCACCAGGAAAGGATGGAATCACAAATGAAATGCTAATAGGACTAGGCACCTAGGCAAAAGAAGAAACTACTAGCAGTCCTAAATTAACAGCTGGAAGAGAGGAATAGTCCCACAGGCATGGAAGGAAGCTATACTAATACCAGTCCCAAAGAAAGGAAAAGACCTGGAAGAACCAAATGGCTATCGACCTATCAGTCTACTTAGCTGTGTAGGAAAATTAATGGAACGCATTATCAATGGCAGGCTAACATGGCATCTGGAAGAAAACAACTCTTAACACCACACCAAGCAGGATTCAGAAAGTACAGATCCACTGAAGATCAAATAACCTATATAGCTCAGGAAATAGAGGATGCCTTCCAAGAGAAAAAGCACACACTAGCAGTCTGGATAGATTTAGAAAAAGCATTTGATAAAGTATGGAAGGAAGGACTGAAAGTAAAACTGCAAAAAATGCATGTTTGTGGGAAAATGTATAAATGGATCAGCCACTACCTTGAGAACAGAACTGCCAGGACAAAAGTACAAGGACAAACAAGCAAAATGATGCTGTTGGAGCAAGGTGTCCCCCAAGGAGGAGTTCTTTCACCAACATTATTCCTAGCATATATAAATGACATCACAGAAAATTTTCCAGCCAGAGTACACACATCCTTCTTTGCAGATGACCTAGCCATATGGACATCTGAAGAATATATTAGTACAGCTAACAGCAGAATACAGCAAGCCTTATTAGCGCTAGAGGACTGGTCAAAATCATGGCTAGTGAAGATAAGTGAGGAGAAAACAACATGCACAGTGTTCTCCCTCTCAAATAAAACTCAGCAACCTAAGCTGGTATTGAATGGAAAATATTGCGCCATGAAGAAAATCCAAACTATCTAGGAGTTCACCTTTGATCGTCGCCTGACATGGAAGACACAGGTTGGAGAAAATCGAACAAGAGCAAGGCAAAGAATGGCAATCATGAAAAGCTTGCTGTACAACGTGGGGAGCAGATGAGAAAGTTCTCAAGAAGTTATATACTGGACGGGTGAGGCCAGTACTGGAATATGGCATTGCAGCTTGGGCAACAGCAGCTAAGTCCAAACTTTAACAAAATAAGTAGAGTCCAAAATCAAGGAATGCGATCATAACTGGAAGCCTGAAGACAACGCCTATTAATGAACTAGAAAAGATCACTTGTTTACAACCAATGCAGGATAGAAGAGATAGCAGAGCCAGCAACAAGCAGAAAATTTAGAAGATTGACAGACCACCCTATGTATAACAGGTTTAATGGTTTTGGAAAGGGAAGACTGAAGCGTAGCAACTTTGTAGAAACTGCAAAACGAAAGATTAGGGCAGATCCTATACTTAACATATCAACAGTCAAACCCATTTACAATGCACACAAGTTCCCAGCTTGGAGACAGCAGCAACTGCCTGAGATGATAGAAAACATTCCTGGTATTGAGAAAAAGAACACTCAGAATGAAACCGAAAGAAGAAAAATAACCCTAACTACATAAAAGAACATTACCCAAGCAGCAATTGGACCCATGCATATACAGATGGATCAGCCAAAAATTCAATAGAAAATGGAGGAGGAGGAATTCTCCTAAATTTAAAAAATGGAGTGAAAAAAAACACAGTCAGTGGCAACTGGAAAATTTTCAAGTAACTTCAAAGCGGAGGTAGAGGCTTTGAAAACTGCAGCAGAAATGCTCTTGATGGAGGAAAATAAAGAGAAGCAAATAGCTATCTTCACAGATGCAAAGTCAGCTGTCTCAATACTGAAGAGCAAAAACAGCACAGAACTAGCTGACCTAAGAGCAGCACTCCATGGTCTATGCCAGAAATCCAAAAAAGTTGTAATACAGTGGATCCCATCACATTGCAGTATACCTGGAAATGAAGAGGCTGACAGACTAGCAAAAGAGGGTGGACGACTACCACAGCCTGACATAGACATAACCTATAATGAGGCAAAGAGGTTTATAAAAAGCACTTATAGAACCAAATGGGAATCAGAGCATCCAGGCCACCAAGAAGATGATGCATATTACAAACTCGACCGAAGAGAACAAGTAGCAATCTTCAGACTCCGCACAGGACATAACAGGCTGAAATACCACTTGTTCAATAAACTAAAGATAGGAGATACCGATGAATGTAATTGTGGAACTGGTAAAATGACAGCTAAACATTTGCTGCAGGAGTGCCCAATATATGCAGAACAGAGAAAGATATTTTGGCCCACACCTGCTTCATTTGAGGACAAGCTCTATGGAGATATCAACAAGCTCAAGTTGACTGCAGCTTACTTTAACTACATTCAGGTTGACATCTTAAAGGTGCATGAAGATAGTATTTAGACTGCCACACTTCATACCACAGGTATGTCGGTTACAAAAGCGTCCCAGAGGCATGAAATGGAATATTGCTTGGATAGCAAATCCATTACGTGGAAAGTCCGAATCGAAAGCTCACTGTGTGGGCTTCATAAAAGGTGGAAAAAGTGTCCTAGTGGCACGAAATGGAATATTGCTTGGATAGCAAATCCATTACGTGGAAAGTCTGAATCGAAAGCTCACTGTGTGGATGTCATCTGCAGACTGCATTCTTCTGGCTTCCGAAGAACAGCCTATGGTGACCGGAAGGCCCAATATACGGAAGTGAGGCTAAGCAGCCATGTGCAGGACGTGACGATTCCTTGGGTGAGCCCAGTACCAGAGCGCTGTGTGATCGGCTCTGCAAGTATTGAAGCCTCCTTGGATGCGGGAATGCCCATGGTCTGCCCCTGCCTCCCTTGAGGCTGACCAGGATGTCTGTGGCTGTTATATATGGGCCAGCTAGGATGGGGGATAACACCACAACAGTGAGAGTCAAAAGTCCTAAGAAACTCCGGGAAGGTTAAACCCGGTCAACAAATTGCCCGCAGAGTCGGATGTGTCGGCCAACGGCGCAAGAACGCAGCTCTGCTGTAAACAGGCACAACGCAGTCACGTCCCGGAAAAAAGAAACTCCCGGATGAACGAAGAGAAGGAAGAAGTGTACAACTACTTTTTCCTAGCCACATATTATCAATCTCATCAGACTCAGATGCACATGTACTCCAGTCTACAGACACTGACACATCAATGTATATTTCTAAGTATGATCACACCCTACAACATTCTTACCATGATGCGTCACATATATTATAAATCACAGCAATTACATTTAACACTATGAAGTGTACACAATGAGTATGAATCCCAGATTACATTTAACTACGAAGCACGAACATCGATTATAAATCGCACAGATTATATTTACTTGACCACGTATCACCATTGATTATGAATCACAGATTACCTTCACGTGACAAAGTACTAACAGATTATGAAGCCCACAAAGTCTCTTCATTCGAAGTACACCACAGGTTTATAAATCATACAGAGTACATTCAATCGACGAAGGAACACCATAGATTATGAAGCACACAAAGTACATTCGCTTGACGAAATATGAGCAAATATTATGAATCACACAGATTCTATCTCAGTACATGAAGATTATTGTAAATTATCATTCTGATTCACTTCAGACACCCAAATTAATTCTATTGGAGGTTGAAGCATAAACATAGATGTAGAAGGTAGGCAGTGAAGGACTGCGTTGAAGCAAGGATACTGATGTGAATGGAAGGCCTGTCCCACGCTGTCATGAGGTGACCTCTGGTCTCCAGTAGACTATATGAAAGAATTATTTCACAATTAATTAATCAGTATTTCCTATCACCATTTATTCCTCCGAATTACCCATCTCTACAATTATATTCTTCACTGGTGATATATTATTCTAATATATATTATATTAGTCCCTAGTTAAATATCAAGCTTCATTGTCTAACCATTCTTCGATAGTCCAGTGCCCGCCTGTTAGATTTCGCCATTTTGTGTGTCGTGTCCTTCATTATTCCTTCCTCTATTTTGGTTTTTAGTATAAGCGGCGTCTCCATTATTTATATATTTATTCCGGCTGTAGGTTACGATCCCTGTTCTCTAACATTGGTTATCGCTTAGTTCACCCTGAATCTACACTACAAATACTGTTAAATATATACATGTAAATTCGTACTAATTAATTAAAGCAACGTACCTTCCAAATTGTGGTGATGAAACCTCTCCACGGGGGAAACAGTGCCACTAGCAATATAAATATTAATTTTGGGTTTCAATTGGTTTCTCAAATTGTTTTCCCCAAATATAGGCTAACTAGCGCCTGGATTCTTTTGGTGCAAGGTGTCTTTTTAAAGCTAGTATCGGCCCCTGTGTCCTCACCGCTTCGGGTCCATCATCAAAATGGACGATCTGCTGGCTGACAACAATGGCCAGGCAGGTTCTCGTGTTGCCACCAGGTTTGCAGGCCACAGCTGAATATGTTATTCAGCCAAACTTGCGCTGGGGCCATATACACAAACAACAACTGTTCCTATACTATAATGTATAATATATAGTTTAAAAACCATAGAATATTCACTAGGTTTATAGGAGATAACTTCTCGCCAATTATACACGCATATAGATATATAATATGAACATAGGAAAATAGGAAAAGATAGTTTTTCTAGATATATTTATAATGAAAAATCCGATCTGCAATGTAATTTAAGCAAAACTAAAGGGGGAGACTGTCTATTATGCCACAGATGTCCACCGTTAAAAGAAAGTTTGAGAAACAAACTTTTCTCAAGCGGAATTCCCCTATAGTTTGTTAGCACTCACTCTAACATCCTTGGGTCATCTGGACTAATCTCTCCCTCTTCATAATTAGAACATTGTCTACTCAACCAGGTTTCTTCATTCTTAAGACTTCTTCTAAGAGCCCTTCTCCCCTGGTGTTGGTTCCAGAGAGATCTACTCTGTGGATGTTGTCGTCTAAAACCATCCGCCCCTAAGTTATGATTTCTAGGAATGTAATCTATTCTAGAAGCAAAAGGGTTTCTCAGTTCGCATACGAACAGGATAATGCTTTTGTGGGGCTGAGTCCTTAGTGTTAACATTCATATCGACCTTGACAATATTAGTCCGACCAGGCATATCTGTACGCATCGGTGCACGAGACACTGAAATTCGTCTACTCTTCTCCGACTCAGACGTCTCCGCGTCAGGGTTGAGGAAGACATCATTCCTGGTCTCCTGAGGTTTTAGAAGATACTCCACTACCGAGTCATCTCCACCTTTGACCTCAATTACACCGAGAATGTCATCAGATGCACCGGTGACTCTTCTACTCCTTCAACATGCTTCCTTAGCAAGTGGATATGAAACACTGTGGGTTTACCCCTAATATAAATTTTATACTTAGTCCGGGACACCTTCTCTAATATTGGAAAAGGACCCTGCCAACCACGTTCTAACCTATTATCCCTCTTTGGTAATAGTACAAATGCTCTGTCTCTTAAAGTAAGTTGAGTCTCCCTATGTGTGGGTGGAAATTGGTGACACCCCTTACATGACCTGACATATTGTTTAATATCTCTGGTCATCCCCGGCCAGAAATAGGAGAAAGCAAGCCTTCGGATTGTAGCTTTTATCCCCATATGCCCACTGTCCGAGAGTGAATGTCCCATTTCTAATATAGGTGCACGATACTCTTTGGGTAATATGACCAGCTGCTCATGGACGAATCCCATAGTTTCTTGCCCTACGGAATAACAACTGATCTTTACATAGAAATCACCAACTCTGGGTGGATTTCTTGCCAAAGCAAGATTGTAAGGTTGGACATTCTGCTTGGGCAGCCCTAATGTTCCCTTGTAATGGGGTGATAGAACGTTCATGGTCACTCAAAGCGGTGGCCTTATTATGGGTCTGCATTGCTGCCATTATTATAGGTGATGAGGGTTCCCCTAAATATATATTTATATTCGAGGATAAATGGATATACGGGATCTTCAATCACACCAGCTGGAATAGCCCAGTGACATACTTAGATGTCACATGTACCTTAGCTGTCTGAGCATAAATTGTTTGGGAGCCCCTAGTAGCACCCTTTACTGCAACTCTTTGCTTAGTCAACTGTGGTGGTTTCACTAAGTGTCTACTTATGATTGCATCACAAGTCAATCCCGTGTCATAGAGACATTGAACTGGGTTACCATTTACCAAAATAGTCTCAACTGTGGCTGGTTTACCATTAGTTCCAGAATCTAGGTTCTGTCGGGTACTCGCCCCCGTCGTCATACACGCAACATACTGGGTAGGGGGTTATTCCTGCAAAAACTAGTGTTTTGATCATTAGTTTTGCAGTTTTTACAATAGGACTTTCCCCATCCACTATTCTGTGCTGTTGTATTTTGAGCTATAGATTTTTGAAAGCCCTGGTTTTTGTGTTGACCCCCCAGGGTGTCCCCTTGTGTCATTACCTAAGGAGTTATTTTGTTTATAACTCTGATTTTGTTCTGGAAGATTATGTTGAACATTAGTACGAGTGGTTTTAGTGGTAACCCCCTCACCATGGGCAGTTAAGTACCTTTCAGCTAAAGAGAGAATTTCCTGAAGCCCATTCCCACCATTTTCAGCAATAACAGTTTGAAGTGGTTTATGGATTGTATCTTTAAGCTGTTCTGTGAGAACCATTTCCTCAAGCCATCATAAGTAGCATCGAAATCGCTCAGTTCGACCAACTTAGAAAAATAAGTGTGTAGCCGCGAGGCAAACTGAGTGAATGATTCTCCTTGTGACCGCTTGGCTGAACGGAACTGCAGCCTGCAAGCCCCTGATGTCAATTCAAATCTTTTAAGCAAAGCGGATTTTAGAGTAAGAAAATCATTCTCGAGACCTGGAGGAAGTTTAGCAAACACGTCGTAAGCCGTCGAGTTTCCTTTTCTTCTAGTAAACAACTTGTTTAATGTGTAAACATTAGACCTAGGTTGTACATTGTATTCTTAAGTAGTTAAACTCTGTCAGCAGTTATTTAGAAGTTGGTGAGTAACTTAAGATTTAGGAAGTTCACTAAGAAGAAACTATTTTACATATGCCAACATTGGTAAGAGAAATTAGTGTAATGTGTAACAGGAAAGTACATGAGCACATGAGATGTAAATAGATTTCTATATGTATCATAAATGTGTGTAGTTGGTAAAAGCATCCATGTGGTGAGGCAATGTATTCGCTGTTGTTAAACATGTGGAATTAATATTTGTGCCACATAATAATGCTTAATCAACCGCCATGCAAGAATGGTTATGATGCATGATGAATGAATGTGAATTGGGTGTATCACATAATTCTATGTACTTGATGAGAGCATGTGGTGATCCATGTGTATTTTCATTATTGTTAAACATGAGGAATCATCATTTGTGACTCTCATAATTATGCCCAATGATCACATAATTATATGTAATTGATGGAAGCATGCCTGTGGTGATTCATTGGCGATTTCATTATTGTTAAACAGGTGTGAATGTATCATTTGTGAACTACATCAGTAATGACTAAGCATCATCCAGTAAATTATCATAATTTCTGATGAAGGATGATGGAGTGATTTAGATCCAGTGTGATGTCATTGTGGTTGAATCTGTGAATGTATTCTGGGTAATGCACACAAATATTCTTAATTGACATCTATACAGATATGATTGTGTCTGAGGAACGATATATTTAATTGTGTCAGTGGTGTTAACATTTAAAGTTATCATTGGAAAATCACATAAGTATAATTACTTATCGTACATGCACATATGAATATCATGTCTGATGAATGAGTGAAATGATCATCCATGCACATATGAATGTTATGTCTGATGGGTGAGTGAAATGATCATCCATACACATATGAATAGTATTTCTGATGGATGAGGAGTATGAGTGAAGAGAAGTACATGCTAAGAGAGAGTATAAGCTAACTATCAATCTCATGATAGAAGGCAACTTTGATGTATAATGTCCTGTCTATCACAAGAGACCATGTTCGGCATAACCCAAACACCAATTAATCATTTAGTGCACTCCGACGCATGACAACACATTGTATTAAATATTCATGGTACCATAATCTCGGTTTGTGCCCTAAGCACGACACAACCTATATTACATTATGCGCACTACAAGCATCTGGTTTTGTATCTGAAGCAAGACACCCTTTGTATTTCATGTCACTCCTGTTACAACATATGGTCTAGTGTCCTGATGATTGTAATGAAGAAGATGATTGTAATGATAATGATGAGAATGATATAATGATAATGATGAGAATGATGATGATGATTGTAATAACAATGATGATATTGAGAATGAGAATGATGCTGATAAATGAAGTACTTTGTATTTCATGTCACTCCTGTTACAACATATGGTCTAGTGTCCTGATGATTGTAATGAAGAAGATGATTGAAATGATAATGATGAGAATGATATAATGACAATGATGAGAATGATGATGATGATTGTAATAACAATGATGATAATGATAATGAGAATGATGCTGATAAATGAAGTACAAGCATAGTACAGACACGGTGAAGAGGGAGGAATATACTCGCCTTAAAACTTTGGATTAGAAAAGAATTCACCTGAATACTATACAAGGATTGATACTATGATGTACTATATTGTTTATAAGCAACTACTCATTGCAATAGGGAATGATTTCTAAACCCTTTTATATATGAGACCCTTTTTCTTTAATGGAAGAAGATGTGGATAAAATAATTAGGTACAGAAGAGGATGGTCAACATAATTGTCAAATTCCAAATCAATCAATGTATTACTTAACCTGGAGACCTGATGACTAGGCATAGGTGAAGATGAAACTGCACATCTGCTAGTTTAAACCTTGAACACCTGATAGTGGAAGATTGGATGGAGATCAAATAATTATGTTGGTGATTACTAATTGAGAACACCAAGACTATCTTTCTCCTATGTTTATTTTTCTCTAGGAACAAGACTCATTTTATTGATTTCACTTGTTGTGTTCTTAGGAGTTTACAGCATTTCATTTCTAATGTCATATTAACGATGTGATTAGATGTATGATGATTGCTGAAATTTCAGGGAATGTCTAGATCCAGCTAGATCCAGACCTGACTAGGTTGAATGCAGCACTTTGTGAATGCAGCACTTTGTGAATGTAGCACCTTGTTGAGTGAGCACCTTGTTGAGTGATGCCCTTGACAGAGTAGTGCAGAAACCTATTCACCTGCAAGAGTTTCCTCTGCAAAGGACAGGTATCAAAATTTACTTAGTCTATTTAGATAAGTGAAAACTAGAGCCAATATTCTGCTCAGACCTGGAACAGATCAAAACCAAAAAAGAAAATAACATAGTCATTGAAAAATTGCTACAAGGGATCCACAAACCTAGAAGTGGAGAAAAAGGATTGTATCCAGTTCTAGTTTTCAGATTACACACATGCCAGCAGATGTGGAGCAGTACACGTAATTGAAAGACTTAATTGAAAGACAGATATATATCTGGTGATATAAATATTATATTTGGCACATCAATGATGGAAAGTTATAAATATATGTATATGACATTGTTGTATTGAATGGGATTGTCTTTTATATGTACTGTTCAACAACCCAGTTTATGTCTATTAAATCATAAAATTGAGATCAGGTCATCTATTGAGTGTTTTTCTTGTCGTAGTAAAATTGTTTTAAGTAACAACACTAGATTAATAATTATTAGTTGGTAGAGGAAGAGGCAAGGAACCATCAAAAGGACATTTGGAATACTCAGTAAAACTTCATTATTTTCTTGGAGGTATTCCTTGGTTCTCCGAAACTCTATTTAATGGTCTCAAACCATTGAGCCAGTAACAGCTAAATTAATTAAAACGAGCAGGATCACATTGAGAAATAGGAACTTAGTATCTTTATCTCTTTGGGGTTGAGCCATCAACTATACATCCGACAGTGGTGAATCCCCCAAGACGTTATTGTGTGAGGTGGTGAACCCTCAAAGAGTGGTGATTGTGTGAGGTGGTGAACCCTCCAAGAGTGGTGATTGTGTGAGATGGTGGACCCTCTAAGAGTGGTGATTGTGTGAGGTGGTAAACCTTCCAAGAGTGATGATTGTGTGGGGTGGTGGATTTGGTAAATGCGGTTGTTCTACACGGCGAGCAACTAGGGTTACAATTTAAGGTAAAATTAGTTAGTTACTCGCGGTTCCAACTTCACGGCAAAGGGTCACGCCCACAATGCTCCGTTCCTATGCCAGTTTATATTACACAAAATGCTTCTCATTATCCTATGTGAAAAGTGAAACAGACAACAGTACCCACAAACCAACAGCACGCACAGGCAAGTACATGCATAAGGCGGCTATCAGAATGCCAACACACCAGTCTGCCACAAAAATTGCAGTTCATCGTCTATAGAAGCGGCAGTCACTAGAAATGTAATACTGGTAAATTAGAATAAATTAGTACAAGAATCGCCATGGCGAAGGTATCCTTTTGCAAGAATTGCAACGAGAAAAAGAATATTGAAGTGCTACATTGAACATGAACTTTTATATTGATGTGAAACGCCGACAATGAGCAGACAAACTGAAAAACATCTAACGACAGTGGAAATGTGGCTTCTGAGGAAATTGCAAAGAATACCATGGACAGACAGAAAAAAAACAACAACGAGAAAGTCATACGAGAAACAAATGAGAACTGTAAACTGAATTACAAAAATTAGGCGTTGTCAAGTAATTTTTTGGACACCTTAAAAGAAGAAATAAAATACAGAACTTGGTGACAACTAGAAAAGTTGAAGTGAAAAAGAACCATGGGAAGGTAGAGAAGTTATCAGGATGGCTTGGCCACGTAGCATGGTCGAGACAAGACCACGGGGCCAATCCACGACTCTGGTGTGAGATGTCGAAACATGACTGCCACGCTTATCGGCACGGTACATGATGATGATGATGATGATGATGATGATGATGGTGATGATGATAATGATGATGATGATGATGATGATGATGATGATGATGATGATGATGATGATGATCGCGAGATGTGAACGAATATGATCGCCGACGCCAGTCGACAAAGCACTTGACGATGAACTGGACGCACAAAGAGTAAACAGACAAGTCAAGTCAACTTATAAACTAAATTACATTCGCTTCAACAACATTTGTATTCCTGCTCTAGCCTAATGGATACTGACACGTCTAACCCCAACAGAGACGCTATTTCCCCGACTCCACACACATCACTTCTACAGACGACTCCCACCGGAGGGCAGACTACAACCCCATCGCCCACTCGTCGCCAGGAAATGCTACAATTACCCCACGTCTGCACCAATAACCCGCATTGTCTCATCATTTTTCGGCTGATTTAATTCCCGGATCCAGTTTCACGAGTATGGCGGTTTTAATTTCGTATCGTATGCAAATCAGATGGCATGTTCTCGCAATGAGCTCCCTCAGGATGGTCGAGACGTATTAGAATAAGTATAGGAAGAATTTCAAACCTGGGCTGTATAGAACACTACATAACACACACACACACCACACACACACACACACACACACACACACACACCACACACACACACACACACACACACACACACACACACCACACACACACACACTCATATAGGAAGAATTTCTAACCTGGCTGTATAGAAAACTGCATAAATACACACACTTGTATAGAAAGAATTTCTAACCTGGGCTGTATAGAACACACACACACACACACACACACACACACACACACACACCACACACACACACACACACACAAGCACGCACGCACGCACGCACGCACACGCACACACACAAGTATAGGAAGAATTTCTAACCTGGGCTGTATAGAACACTACATAAATACACACACTTGTATAGGAAGATTTTCTAACCTGGGCTGTATAGAACACTACATAAACCTCACACACAAGTATAGGAAGAATTTCTAACCTGGGCTGTATAGAACACTGTATAAACACACACACAAGTATAGGAAGAATGTCTAACCTGGGCTGTATAAACACTGTATAAACACGCACACAAGTATAGGAAGAATTTCTAACCTGGGCTGTTTTAGAACACTACACCCCTCTGACGTGTCTCCACCTTGCCGTGGTAGAGGGGCTTGTGTGTTCCAATGACCCCCAAGAGCTATACCGACGGTATTACAGATACTGGTTGGGTCTCCATTGTCGGACAGGTCAAGGGAGAGGAACCAGACGAAGAGACACAAAACCTGCTGCCTTGTGGGTAGACTGGGGACAGTCAAAGGCTAGGGAAAGCATACCCGAAAAATGCTTGTCGAAATCGGATGCACAGAGCCACGGGCTTGACAAAACAGTACAACGTAACACAATCCATGATGTCACAAATTAAAATTACTCAGTATGGTGCTAAGTCCCATCAGGCGGTGATAGTGCCGGGCCCCCTGCCTCGAGGGAGTCCACCCATGACTACTGGTGGTCACCTTCCCCTGTGCTGTGAAGTCAAGGCACAGAGGAGTAGAATAAGAGCCCGCAGAAGTCGATGTGTCGGCCTAACGGCGCAAGAACGCAGCTCTGCTGTAAACAGGCACAACGCAATCACATCCGAAAAAAAACTCCGGATGAACGAAGAAGAAGAAGAAGAAGAAGAAGAGCTATTGACCAAATACCCCGCACACTCAACATACTACAGTGGAATGCCGAAGGAGTCTATAACAAGACATCCCCCTAACAAAGCGTCTTCATAAAGAAAGAATAATGTGGTATGCATTCAAGCGAAACACCTCAAAGCCAATCACAGATTCTCAGTCAGAGGATATCAGGCCACAGTTCCGCGAAGGACACTTACACAATATACCATACCTTGCACTGAAGTATCTGTGACCTCTGACAACCAAACATAAATTATAAGTGTTGATATAATGATAAAGGACGTGAAAATAAGAATTTTCAATCTGTATAGCCCACCAGATAAGGTCCTTACACCTCGAAATGAAAATACCTGACACAAACTGCATTATTGTCGGAGACTTAATAGCCGTTTAGAAAGATGGGGATACCCAGATACTGACAACATAGGAGATGAAGTGGAGGACTGGGAAATAGACTCAAATTTCCATCTACTCAACAAGCGGACGACACAACGAGACTCTACTCCAGAAGATGGTTTACCAATTCTACTCCACACTTAGATTTATGCACATGAGATATGCTCCACAAAATCGATCCCCATGTGCTTGACCAGTTAGCAGGTAGTGACCACAGACCAATTAAGCTGGTCACGAATATGGAGTATGTTCCACAGCAGCAAAATCCTTTGCCTCGCTGGAATTACAAACGAGCAGATAGGGACATATTTGCCATACTAACAAACAAATATAGTGAAAACATAAATACACGATATGGCAACATGAAGCAAATGGTGGAAAGTTTAAACAAAGCAATAATACAGGAGGCCACTGAGTCTATTCCAAGAGGAGCGAGGAAAATTACAAACCATACTGGACTGAAGAACCACACATTTTGAAGCACAAAGTTGAAGATGCCAGGAAGACAGCAGAGAGAGAGAGAGAGAAAACAACTGAAGCGAACATCTCTCTCAAAGCCATCTCAGCAAAATATAAAAGAACAGTAAATCAAACAAAGATTGTTGGAGTGGGGAAAAAAACCAGAAAACATTAACTTTGACAGGAATGGAAACAAACTATAGAAACTAGTGAAAGCCATTAACAATGAAGGACCTAGAAACAAACAAATAACAATTAAACAAGATAATGCCTTGCTTACAGGAAAAAAAAGGCTGCAAATGCACTAATGGAATACTATGCCAGTGCAAACCACATTGATATTACAACCGAACAGAAGAAAGCAATCAAGATAAACAGATACATCATAGTAATACAGAGACAGCAGCAGAATAGATGATGGCAAATCTAACAATGCAAGAAATGGAACAGGCAATGAATACCCTAAATAAGCAACAAAACAAATACCAGGAAAGGATGGAATCACAAATGAAAATGCTATACAGTGGTCAGTGTGTACTCAGCCGGTAGGGAATTCCCCCCCCCCCCCCCTCATGGGTAATTTTAGTGTTTCCGGGGGGGGGGGGAGATATTAGATTTTTCAAGATCGCGTTATTACAAAACCGATTCTTGATATTGTTTTTCCCTTCATCCTGTGTGCTGTTATTTCCTCGAGAGGAGATTGGAATCAACCTGCACATCTTTAACCTGATTATCTGTTGGGATTAGTTACTGACTTTTTGTCTACACTCCTCTCTTCCGTCTTATCCTCCATATATCCCTTTCTTTCACTCTCTCTCTATTTTTCCCTCAACACATACTCCGACAACAGTTCTTTTTAACATTAAATAAAAGATTTATTTATAAACTATGTCTTGTGTATGGATGGGTATTGTCTGTGTCGTTGCTAGTGTTCTTCTGGTGTGGCTGCTAGATAAGATGTAGATAGATAGTCTTCGTGTCTTTCTCTCGTCTCTTCTCTCGGCTAAAGTACAGGACGATATATAGACACCACAGAACGATCTCACCCTGACGGCTCCGTCTGCTTGAGTCTGTAGATAAATCCGTTCTTTGTAATGAAAATGTTCACCACTGTATCAATGTACTTAACTCGCTCACTATTTGCTGTCCGCTTAAAATGAATGTTCGTTGTTTTCGTATAGCGTTCTTTAATCCATTCTGGAACAACACATCGAGATTCTAAAATGTTCTATTAGTGTTCTGTAAAAGTTCTACACTCGATATTTTGTAATTGATATATGCCCTTGGTACGCACTTTGCTACTCTATGAGATTGAGTCATTTGAGCTTTTCCATTAGCTCATCTGATCTTTATTATTCTTTCTCTGTCGTCCTTAATTCTTCGGTGAGACTTCTATTCTTTCTTTTCTCCTGCACAAGTGTCGTGCTTTATTACTTTAAAGGGCTTTCTTGTGGGTTATCAACACTGAGTGATCTGGGACCACAGCATCTGTATTCTCTTATTTGATACGTCTCAGCACTGGTATGAACCTGGTTGAGATACATTTAATAGTGAGATCTGTGTCTGCTTCCTCATTCTCCCCTATTGAGTGTCTTTTCCTCCAGCCGAAATGAAAAGGCTTGCCGAAAAAACCCACTCTGACATAGGTAGAAGATTCACCCCACATCTATACTGTTCTACTAATAGAAAACATGTTAAATTGCACTTCACTAATATCTATATTCCTAGTCTAAAACTATACTCGAATATACCTTATTTAGCATCTATGTTCCTTTATAGAATTAATGTAAATCCACGAATCGAAATTTAATCCGCAGCCAAGCACTTTATCCCATTATAAGGGAGGATATTTCTTTTCCATTACAGGACACATAATTCTATCTTCTCGTCCAGTTGGGAATACACACACTAAACTGACAAAGAAAGTGGCTACTCTTTATAGGTCAGTCTATGTCGCATAATCCTTGACATTGCTGGACAAGCAAATTCAGACTTCATTATCCCTTGTCAGTGGAAAATTTCTGATCTCGAACTTTTCCGTTGTTTAATACAACCAAACCGCATTCTGCTGTCCAGTCTTAGTCGCAACCTACCTCAGAAACGCAATAGGCTGGTCCATGATTAGTTGGACTGTCTGTCTTTGTAGCAAACTAATTTTCCACGCTACCAGGTCACCTGTGTTGTGTCGACTCTCCAGCCTTGACCTACATACACATGCGCCTGGTCCAAATCCGTTGTTTATATCCTTCTGTTTCATTGACCCTTCTGCTCCCTGGGTGTTCGCTGTATACAGTCGTCGATCTGGGAATCACTAACATTCAGCATTCACGACATAGGCCCCCTCTTAAGAGATTAGACCGCGTCGAATCTTTCTCACTGTAGGTTTGATTCCCATGATCCACAATCCTAATCTTCTTCCTCCGGAGCTGGATGTCTGGATAAAATCTGCTCCTACATTCTCCTTCCAAGGATGTATTCCCGCATGTGAAGTCCAGTTGCCAGCAAACAACGGCCATCACATCCATCGTGTCGTTGAGCTTCTGCGAAGTAGCTATTAACAATCCACGTGTTGATGATAGGATTGGGATCGCTCACATGGCCTCATCTTCATTATCCAAGTAGGGGCGCTCTAATGTTGACACCCATACTTACTACTAACGACTGAAAGCTAGTGTTGGCTCCTGCGCTCCTGTAAGTTCAGTCGAACTATCTTTCGACTTGCGTCAGCGACGGCCTCACAATACAGACGGATTGTCCCATCCTGATGGTTAACAAGCTGCTTCCATGTCCTCGTTGTTCCCCGGCTTTTCCTCTGGGGATGTTCCGCCTCGTCCTCGTCGACCGAGTCGTCTTTCCCAAACCTCCTGGGACTTTTTGCTTCCAGGACCTCTTGGGCGATATTGTATCTGGTCAGCCAATCTTTGGTTGGAGTCCTGGGTAATTCTCGCTTTTCCCGACGTTACCCACCCCTTCTGAACTTGGTTACCGGTGAAACTTTCACTCTTGTCCTTTCCCTGACTTGTGATTTCCCTCCTCCTGTCGTTGGGTAAATCTGACCTATCACGTACTGTCCCATAGGCCCTCCTATGTTGTACTGGCGATCTCTGGTCTTCGTCTGGACTGGTAACCTTTGTCCTAATGGCTGCCATCACCATAAAGTGCGAAGCTTTGCTCCGGATCTCTCCTCATATTTCCTAATGAGATGTCTAGGGAGATTTTTCTTCTCTTCCCCGATCCGTATTTTGTAGATGTTCTTGGACACCACCTTTTCCACAGGATAAGGTCCTTTCCATCCTACTTGGAGTATATTGGTCTCTGCTGGACTCCACACTTCCACTTTGTCTTCCACTTTAAGAGCTAGTTTCCTCTTAATTCGCTTGTTGGGTGGTGCTCTCTGGCACTCCGAACAAGACTTCACCCACCGGCGTACATCTCCGGTCATTCCTGGCCAGCAATAATGGCCGGATATTTTCTGCAAGGTCTCTCTGACACCCATATGTCGATTCTCGCCTATGATGTGTCCACTCTGAAGAATTTGAGGACTGGTGTGTATCTGGAACCACCCACTGCTCATTGAGGTTATCCTCCCACTCCCGCTCTCCGATAGAGTAGTTTTTGAGTTCTTCGAAGTAATGTCCCCGTTCTGGTGGCTCAGCTACTTCTTTGCAGCTTCTGTAGCAGGATCAAACGTAGTACCTTCCTTCTGGGCTAGTATTTGCATTCTCCTTCCCTGAGTTGTTCGCATAGTGTCCTCTGCTCTTTTTCCTTCCATTGAATCCCTGACTGGTACTGTTCCTTTGTGGTGTTGCTGTTTGGGCTACCCCCCAAAAGAACATTATTTTCGTGCCAATGATCATTGTAAGAATCAGAGTACGATATACAGCAGCTGGTAAGTGCCTGACGGTACCGTGGATTTTAATCTCCACCACCTTGGCGATTGGTCAGCGTCATGGTAACTCACTCACTCTTGCCGCTGTATTTCTATAGTCTCCCCTGTTAGTTGGTCTGGGCTTACGCAAGCTGGACGCCCACCGCTTCCCCATCCAACCTGTATCATAGAGACCAGCAACCTGCTGGTCCATATGGACTTCAATATTCAACCCACAGGATGGTCTCCTCTTGGTCCTGAGTGTCCTTTCTCTCCTTGACCTTTCCTTGCCTTCCCTCTTTTGATTCCCTCGGGTTGGTTATGCAATTGGCTGTTTTTTGCCTTGCATCTGCAGTCCACAGTAGATGGTTTGTCGGACTGGCATGTGGGTGTCACTCTGTTCCCTCCTAGGCTGTTCCCTTGGGTCCTTTTTGTTCCTTTCTCCTTCGCCGACCTCAGCCTTGTCTGTGATCACCGATGTCGGAATGCCTTTTGGCATGCTGCGAAGTAAGAACTTTTAGGTTTCAATCTGCAGTCCTTCGTGTTTGTGGGAGGCCGCCCTACAAAATGAACACCATTTTTCAGACCACTGTCGTTTCGCTTGAGAATTCGAAGGTGCTCTGGTTTCCTACCTTCACCTTCTCTGAACTCTCCTCTGTGTGCTTTATATAAGGTTCCCCTTTTTCTCCTTTCCACAGTTTTTAGGTTTCTTTTTCTCTGTTTTCCTCGACCTTTGGTTTGTGTACTTAGTTCCTCAGTTTCAACCATGTACTTCCACGAATCGTTCAGCCAGCTTATATCACCACATCAATCCGTTCCGCCCCTTGTTCTCCCAAGAAGGTTTCTGAGAGGTTTCGACATTTGCTTTCGCATTTGGTCTACCACCACATCTCTTCGAGACTCTCATAATCCCTCTGGAATTCTGCCAAGTCCATCCATTTCGTAGATAGGATTTCAGCCTCAGACTGTAGGCGGCGAATAGTTCTCCCGGCTCTCGTCTAGACGATAAACTTTTCCGATATGTTTGTTGCGGTGACTTCATAATTTTTCATCAAAGCTGCTTTCAATTCCCGTACTGATTTTCCTGTCCTGGTGGTAGGCGTGTGTAGACCTCGTAGCCCGAACACGTAAAGACTGGGATACTTTTAAGAGCCCATCTGGTTCTATCTAGTCCCATAGCGAGTGCCCATAGCCTCGAACCGATCCAAAAACTGGAATATCTTTTCTTTACTTTCATCGTAGACCGCTAACGGGAAACTTCATGGCCTGGTAACCCTGTCCACTCCATGTAGGTTGCTTCCCAGTGTGAAGATGAACTTCCTTCTGCTGCATCTATTTCACACCTTAGTTTGTGTCTTGAGTTCTAACTCTTTCAAGCGGTATTCATGTTCCATTCCAGTTTCTTGGTCTCCTGGTCCATTTTCTTGGCCTCTTTGTTCCATTTCTAGTCGCTTGGTGTCTCCTGGTCCATTTTCTTGGCCTCTGTTCCATTTCTAGTTTTCTTGTTCTCCACCTCTATTCTTCTCACTTCCAACTCGCGCTTTCCGGTTCTTCTCTTTCCCTTTACGAATCTCTCTCTCTCTTTCTTGTATGTAATCAGTTAGCTCGGTACCACGCTAACCCAATTTCCTCCCCGTTGGCTCTCAGTTTCTGCTGTAGTTACTTTAGGAGTTGCCATAGTTACAGCAGATAAGTCAGCAAGTTGAGTAAAGATCCCTCAAGGCAGAAAAGAAGTACTCACTATACAATTATATTCCACCTAGAACCTATACCATTTATCTATGTCTATCTAATATTATAAATCTACACCACCCCACCGTACATCACAACCACTCTCTCATCCACAAGAGGAGATATAGGATAAAGACTTATGTAGACGTGTGACCGTGTGACTAGGTATGTAATGTCTTACCACCTATCACATTCACTCTGTCTGGAACTTTCTCCACTGCAAAGTCACCAGCATTAATGCAATGTTTCTACCATATATCTAATGGCACCATATATCCAATGGACGTCCTTCCACTTAAAAGTCATCAATATATACTTATATTCCTTCCAATCAGTATGTCCCAAACATGTAGGTACTCCGCTATGCCTGTGCCAATATGCAGTACCTCTCTCTATGCATATGCATCTTTATGCTTTTGGGTCATATGAGTATATGTATGTACGTATCCCGCTGCCTCCCACCATTTATGTGCTGTTATTTCCTCGAGAGGAGATTGGAATCAACATGCACATCTTTAACCTGATTATCTGTTGGGTTTTGTTACTGACTTTTTGTCTACACTCCTCTCTTCTGTCTTATCATCCATATATCCCTTTCTTTCACTCTCTCTCTAGTTTTCCCTCAACACATACTCCGACAACAGTTCTTTTTAACATTAAATAAAAGATTTATTTATAAAACTATGTCTTGTGTAGGATGGGTATTGTCTGTGTATTGCTAGTGTTCTTCTGGTGTGGCTGCTAGATAGATGTATATAGATAGTCTTCGTGTCTTCTCTCGTCTCTTCTCTCGGCTAAAGTACAGGACGATATATAGACACCACAGAACGATTCTCCCCGGACGGCCTCCGTCTGCTTGCGTCTGTAGATAAATCCGTTCTTTGTAATGAAAATGTTCACCACAGTATCAATGTACTTAACTCGCCTCACTATTTGCTGTCCGCTAAAAATGAATGTTCTGTTGTTTTCGTATAGCGTTCTTTAATCCATTCTGGAACACACATCGAGATTCTAAATGTTCTATTAGTGTTCTGTAAATGTTCTACACTCGATATTTTGTAATTGATATATGCTCTTGGTACGCACTTTGCTACTCTATGAGATTGAGTCATTTGAGCTTTTCCATTAGCTCATCTGATCTTTATTATTCTTTCTCTGTCGTCCTTAATTCTTCCGGTGAGACTTCTATTCTTTCTTTTTTTTTCTGCACAAGTGTCGTGCTTTATTACTCAAAGGGCTTTTTCTTGTTGGTTATCAACACTGAGTGATCTGGACCACAGCCATCTGTATTCTCTTTTGATACGTCCTCGCACTGGTATGGAAACCTTATTTAGCATCTATGTTCCTTTATAGAATTAATGTACATCCACGAATCGAATTTTCCGCATCCAAGCACTTTAATCCCATTATAAAGGGGATATTTCTTTTTCATTACAGGACACTAATTCTATCTTTCCGTCCAGTTGGGGAACGCGATCACTAAAACTGACACGAAGTGGCCACTCTCTTTTTCATCTTTGTCCCATCGTCCTAGACATTGCTGGACAAAGCAAATTCAGACTTCATTATCCTTGTCAGTGGAAATTTCTGATCTAGGCTTTTCGTATTCCCTACCTCCAGAACGCAATAGACTGATCCATGATACTGTCTGTCTTTGTAGCAAACTAATTTTTGCCACTCTCCAGGTCCCTTGTATTGTAGTCGGACTCTCCCGCCTTGACCTATTACATATGCGCTGGTCAGTCCGTTGTGTTTTATCCTTCTGTTTCAATTAACCCTTCTACTCCCTGGGTATTCGCTGTATACAGTCGTCGATCTGGGAATCACTAACATTCAGCATTTCACGACAGACCGAGATCTCTGGAAAGACATGAACGCCTGCGTAAACTGGCAAGGCACATGATAATGATGAATCATAATCCGAAACTGCTTGAGTTAACTTTCTTCTTGCGTTAACCGTGTGGCTTATCACATCTGCCGGTCCACACCTTAACTTGCTTATTCAGCCTTTTGTTTCTTGTTTGTGAAAAATTGTACGTGCAGCTGTTGTGATAAGTTATCACAATCTGTCAGTATAACCAATGAAAGTATCCAATAATAATCCGCCTGACAAATCAGTTCGTATACCTTTTTTTTACATAAATCAGTCTTTATATACATTTAGAGGGAATATACCATATACGTCTTTATACATAATATATACATCATATACATATGTATTTATAACCACGTAGAGGAAACATACCATGTACGTCTTTATACACAATATATACGTCATATACATATGTGTTTATAACCATGTAGAGGAAACATACCATATATGTCTTTATAACAATGTAGAGGAAACATACCATATACGTCTTTATATACACTTAGAGGAAACATACCATATACGTCTTTATAAACATGTGTAGGAACCATACCATATACGTTTTTTTTAACACGTAAAGAAAACATATCATATATGTCTTTATATACCAGTAGAGGAAACATACCTTATACGTATTTATATACCAATAGAGGAAACATACCATATGCGTCTTTATATACCAGAATAGGAAACATAACATATACGTCTTTATATAACTGTAGAGGAAACATTTCATATATGTCTTTATATACAAGAAGAGGAAACATACCATACACGTCTTTATATACAAGAAGAGGAAACATATCATATAAGTCTTTATATACCAGTAGAGAAGAAGTATCATATACGTCTTTATATACCAGCAGAGGAGAAGTATCATATACGTCTTTATATAACTCTAGAGGAAACATTTCATATGTCTTTATATACAAGAAGAAGAAACATACCATAAACGTCTTTATATACAAGAAGAGGAAACATACCATATACGTCTTTACATACAAGAATAGGGAACATACCATATACGTCTTTATATACCAGTAGAGGAAACATATCAAATATGTCTTTATATACCAGTAGAGGAGAAATATCATGTACGTCTTTATGTACTCGTAGAAGAAACATACCATATAAGTCTTTATATACCCGAAGAGGAAACATTTCCAACACATACCAAACACAAGTCAGCCGGGTGGGTTGTGTTGTGATATGGTTCCATCCTAATATGTCTACCCGCAGCCGTTAAGTCCCAGAGCCGGTCTTGTCCACCCCCGCTGGTATGTTTAGCTTAGAGAGGGAGAGAGAGTGCTGCAACACATACACCATGGAGGTACGTTAATATAGCGTAGAGAAGACTCAAAACAACCTCACTAGGATAGATGCACAATCTTCCCAGGGCTCAAATGCCATGAAGGTCTATGCATTAGATTTAAGAGATAAAACTCCCGGAGAATTCATTAACCAAGAATTCCTTCTATTGCAAACATTTGTTACTGTAACTCCTTTTATCACCTCAACTGACACAGATAAATTACAGAGAATATTTATCTTGTGACATTCTGTCTTTGCTTGGGCTATTCAACAATTCAAGATTTGCAGAGATATACGTGGGGGATTCAAATGAATACTTTATTTTTTTTTTTATTCTGAGTCTCTGTGGCGAAGGGGTCAAGCCGAAGGACTCGGGCTCCGGAGGTTGTGGGTTCGATTTCGGGCCGCGTCCTTCGGTTCAGGAGTGAAATTTTTCGGAGAATCTTGTGGGTCGTCGCTAGAGCTACGGAGTTCGTGATTTGTGCGACGCTTTCCGCGCTGCGAAATGAGACCGAGCCCTATAAGATAAAACCCGGTGCAATGAAGTCGACCTTGTCGACTTTTAAGCGACGACAACTTTTTTTTTATTCTGAAAAAGCAAAGCACAAAATATTAATTTTTCGAAGTAGTCACCACTACGTTCAATGCAAGTCGTCCAGCTCCGGTAAAGTGCTTGGATTCCTGTATAAAAACATTCTCTTGGTCGCGAGTGTAACCACTTATGCACCACCTTCTATACCTCTTTATCGGTACCGAAAAGTCTGTTACAGAAGTCATGCCGTTTTGAAACTTCCTATTCCTTATTTTTGTGGATCAATCTGCACTCCGTGGGTGTTGCGGGCAATATCGTACCGGCCAACCTTTACTTTCTCGAACATTTCCTGGTAGCCTATTTAGGCTGGGTCGACCTGGGAGACAAGAGTCATATTTTTAAAGTGCCAGCCTTGAGCGGGACTCGAACACTGGACCACTGGGCCTGCAAGTCAGCGTGCTAGTCACTGCGCTACCCCTGCTGTCATCTAGAATAGATAGACACGTAAATGTATTGTGCTCGAAGAGAATTTGTTTACTGGCTGGAGGAGGAAGGGAGTTGAGTTCAGTTCATTTGAGCTAAGAGCCTTTATCTCTCAGGACATTCCCATATGCGCTTTGTCCACTAGTTCAACAGCTAACGAAGAGTCCTACTGCTAATCGTTCCCACCGCTATGTGTTTGAAAGTTCTCCTGGTCTTCCCTCTCAGTTTTGAGATTCTTCCAGAGCCCCTGCCGATTCCTCCGCAATCTCATTCTTTTCACATACGGGTTCTCAATCTGTTCCCCCGCCTTTTCTGTCTCGTCCCTCTGGCGCACGACCACCTCTCCTTTATCCATATGTAATCTACCACCAAGAGGTGCATTACCTGCCAGCCTATCATCCTCTTCATTCCCCCGCACTCTCGTATGGCCAGGGCAAAATATCCATACAATTTTCACAATATGTGACCTCTGAAGGGAGGAAAGCCATTCCACACGAAACATCCCTTTCTCCACCTTGCTAAGCATACTCCTTGAATCCGTAATAAATACAATATATGTTGCAGTGGTCTTCTCTAACAGACGGAATTAACTCCGTGGCCAAAGGCTTGCGAACGCGGTTCGTGAGCCGCTTACCAGGCGTTCGAAACGCAACCACGACTAATTTGTGCAGCAGACCGTGTCGCGTTGTGTTATAACGTATTGGTATGGGAGACGGTCGTTCAGAAAGCAATGGCAAACTAATGAACGTAAAATTTGCTTAGTACATCAACGGCAACTGAAAAATGATGGTGTTTACTGCAACGTCCTACAAGGGATATGTAACATTTTTTTTTTAAAAGGAAGTACAACTTTCGCTGATCAGGTTGTTGTTTTTTTTACACTAAAGTTGTACTTACCAGGCAATTCAAGACATTTCCGCAGGGAGCTCTTAAAATTAGTTCTCAGCCGAGCTGTTAAAAGCCATTTGTCGTACACGGCAATGGAGACAAGACCCATTACGGCACACATTGCTACTTTATCATGACAGAGTTTACAATTCTACTCTACGGTAAAAAACAAAATGAAACGAGAAAGTCAAGGGTAGGCGGGTTTCCAGCCTCATTAGCTCTATGAATGTTTACCAGTTGGCACTCTATGGCCGTATCGATTACTGACAGTGATCATCTGGTACAGCAAGCGCGATGCCGGAATAAGGCAGACATGTTTACACTATTACTTGCAGTAGCGCCGACTACGGATTTTTCTATCTTTTGTGCCGTTATTACAGTCATACTTCTTGCTGTTAATCCCAGGTGGATATCACTTTTATGGTTTAGATGTTTTAGCAAAGGAGTTAAAGTAGTTGTATTTTATGGTGGTAAAGAAACAACTGGAATATAGTGGAATTGGTTAGTATCTTGGTTCGTTAGTTCGTTCATTTCCTGGTCGATCGACTGGTTGGTTGCGTGATTGATTAGACGTTTGATTAGTTGGGTGATTGATTTGTTGCTTGTTGATTCGTTGGAGGGTTGAATGGTAGGTTGTGGGGTTGGTTGTTTGGTTGGATGATTGACTGATTGTTTATTGATTGGTTAGATGGCTGATTGGTTGGATGATTGATTAGATGTTTGATGATTGGTTGGATAATTGATTGTTGGTTGGATGGTTGATTAGATGTTTGATGATTGGTTGGATAATTGATTGTTGGTTGGATAGTTGATTGGTTGTTTGAGTGGTTGATTGGTTACTTGTTGATTGATGGAATGGTTAATTAGTTGACTGGTTGGATGGTTGATCGGATTATTGCTTAATTAAGTGTTGGATTGGTAGGTGGGTTGTGAAACTTCTGAAAGGATGTGGATTTTAACTCTTTAAGCACTGGCATTCAGACCGTCTGAGACTTCTTCAGCTTAACGTGGGTCATGGCCTTGGAGGTTTTGCAAAGCCCTAGGCTATTGCGGGTCACCAAGGCGACCGCCCCCCCCCTTTTTTTTACCATCCATAACTAGTTCAACACCGACTGTCTTGCACTCCTGAACCTAAGTCAAGGGTCTAAAAACAAACCCACGACCTTCGGAACTCCATTTAGACGACTTAACCCCTTAGCCATGTGGGTGCATGTGGGTACATTGACAGATACGTGTTGCTCCTGACATGCTAAACGCACGTATCCTATAAACACCGTGTCCAAACTCAGTTCTCCATCTAGTACAGTGGTTCTCAACCTTTTTTGGTCCGTTCCCCCCTTCACCATATTTTTATTGTCATTCCCCCCCCCCCTCACCATATTTTTAGGACATCATTCCCCCCTTACCATATTTTTAGAACGTCATTCCCCCCCCCCCCCCTTTTTTTGTATTTCCTCCCTAAAAATTTCCCCCTGCTCCTACACAGTATACGTAATAATTGAAGCTAAATTTAATAGCGCATACTAAACCAAGTCTAGACATGTACATAAAATGTGATTTGCGGATCTACTTACGTTATAAAATGAATTTCAGAAGGGTGATGCGTACAGAAGCGTAAAGTATGAAAGGAAAAACAAGATCAAGTAATCGGTTCTTGTATTAACGCGATCTTGAAATAATCTTCATTCCCCCCCCCCCCTTTGGTAACCCCAAAATTCCCCCCTGGGGGGGAATTCCCCACCGGTTGAGAACCACTGATCTAGTATATAATGCGCTAACAGTCGTCTATTTTCCCCAACCACCCGTTATCCGAGGCCAAACTACGCTGCTATTGTACACAAACATGTTCTTACCATTCAAGAAACTAGTCCCCCCCCCCCCCCCCTTCCCACGGTGTAATATTCCTATGCATATAGTTACCCGTGGGGTTTGGGAGAAAAAACGCAGTATGAGTAGTTGTGGCATTGTCATTCATAAAATATACAATATAACCATCTGGGAATATTTTACTGGATATAATTTTGAAGAAGTAAATATTATTATAGCTATTGAAGCAGAAGTAGATACAATTATAAAGAAACGGTGTGCAAATTTGTTTATAGGAGAAAGTATTCGGACAGAAATTCATAAGAGACTTAGAAAAATATTAGTCTAGGAGTTATGAACTATGTATGAATGACGTCGGGAGAGTAAATCGATGTTTCCGAAATACTGTGCTCTTAGGTGGCCTGTTGGTCTAGTATCGGCACCTTCGGTACTGCCACATAGCAAGTGCCCAGATCACGCCATACAGAGGATGGAAGGAACTCTCATGTAAACAGTGCACGAAAACTATGGGATACGAATATACGTCACACCAACGCTAGCGTGACAACGAAATCATACGTTGTGCGACGATCAAGGTGAACGGGCGTGTATTGGATTTGGAGAAAAACTTGGTGTGGCTATTGGATCGTTCGAAGTGAGTGGACTCACTCCAAACTAACAACAGCTAGAAGCATATATTGAGAACGCCATGGATTTGAGAACGACGGGCAAACTCTAGACAGAATCGAATCGGAGGAAGATGACAGCAAGGACGACCTGAAGGAACTGAGGAAAGAAGTATTACTGAGTGACGATAAGGAAAACTCAGAACAGTTTTAACTACATAAAGGTTAGTGCACGGTTATGTTAGATGCCATCCCGGCAACAACGGGAAATCTAATGGTTCACAACAAAATGTATTTTGACGCTGTTAACTCCGTAATAAAGCGGTGTTATATTTTCCTGAGATCCGATGTTTACTTCATATTTCAAGGTTATTCAGTGAATTCATAAACTGTTGTCGTTACGCCGTTTTTAATGAGCCAGTTCCTTTCGTAGAGTTCAAACATATTCACATGGCAAAACACAGCGAAGAAGGGCTTACGACATGGCAAGTACCTTTTCAACAGGAAAGCGGGTTGACCCATGTCCTTCGTGTAAGTATGTAGGACCAAGGACCTGTTTACACGCCTTGAGGAGGACCTGGCAAATGGTGCAAGCTCCATATTTGTATAGACCAGGCGGCACTCGAGTGGTGATGTTGTCAATATCCACAGACATTTCCTGGTACCAGTTTTAGGCTAGGTGGGTCGACCTGGAGGCCCTGATCCATTGTTAAAACATCCGCCCCGATGCTGATTCGAACCTATGACGTCATAAAAACAAACAAGTAAATTATTTTCACGCGCCCCTTCCCTCGGTTGTTTGTAGTGTTGAAGCTGAAGAATTGACGCACTGGTGTAACGGTTAGCACGTTACGCTGACCATGGCATGACCGCGGTCAGTCGAGAGTTCGGTGTCAGCTTTCAACATTCGCTAAGGGAGAAAATGACTGGCCACCACTTCCTCATGCAGTCAGGCCTACAAATGCGGTAGTCCTAACATAGCACATACTCACAACACGTTCCCGATGCGGGATTAGACGATATAAACTGTTGAGTTTTAACAGCATAAGTTCTTCTTCGTGAGCTCATCAAAATACAATTATGAGACAGGCTACATTGAACTGCTGCGTAAATTTGCGTTTGGCTAAACTAAAAATCCGATCCGATTTGTTGGGAGAAAGACAAAAGTTTCTACCTCGTTCAACCGGCTTTTTCATACATGGTTATAATTCTGGTGGTTCATGGCGCAGATTTAGTTTCTTTTTTCTTCTGTGTCAGTTTGTTGACTTTATTGTGCAGCAGATTTCATGCCTGTGACGTCAGCTGAGGGTTTGACCGGTGCGGTTTCATTTGAGTTTCTCTCTTCTGGATTGTCCATCTGTTAGTGAAGGCTCCTTGCTCGTCTGTTTTGAGTGTATGTACTCCTTAGAAGGACTCTTTGGGTTAATTGCTTTGTTTACTTTTGTACCTTTTCTCTGATTTATCTGATGGAATCGATTCGCGGTCTGTAACATCGCAGCCAGTATGATGAATCAAAAACATGCGCGTCAGAGCTTAAATATGTGTGCGGAAGCGCGCGTTGGCACAGCTTTGAGACATCATTTATAGTTTGTTTACTTATGCCTTATTGACACACCTTCCTCCCTTTTTTATAACTAACCATATATTCACAAAATCACAACAATTTATAACTCCTTTAACCCACTCTCTCCTTTATCAACATCGTGTATTAATGTATTCATTCCAATAGTCACACCATCCTTCATTCGCGAACACATTCGCCTGCTGACTCATCCATCGCCTCCATCCACTCTTTCATTCATACCGTCGCCATCGCAACATAATCACCAGCA
>JACEFZ010000548.1:160000-260000 GCA_014155875.1 Cepaea nemoralis | reverse complement strand
AACTGACCTGAGGTCCAGGTCGACTCAGCCTTAAATGTATAGGGAAGTACGGGTGGCGTGTGTGATACCGACCAAATCACCCACCGAATGTCGATTGATCTATGCAAAATATAAATCTAGCACCATATACCTAATGTGTCTAGGCGTGCTAAAGGGTCCTTTCCTTTTTTTACTATCATCTCGTCTCGTTCCCCTTGTATCTTGCGGTGTCGAGGTCAAGCATACATAGTGGCAGAGTGCCCGTTTATGGGTTTCATATATAGTGATTCCTATGGACTATGTTATTCTCTCGGTCCATCGTTTAACATGGTCGGCCTCTCTTCTGGTTCCATTTGGTATGTACAGCTTTGCTTGTTGTGGTATAATGTTAGTTGATAGCCTTGTTATATGGTCTAACCATTTAACTTGCTGTTTTATAATTAAATATACCGCTTCTATAATCCACATTTTAGGTCCTGATTTCACCATTTATGATATTCTCTCTTCTTGATACATTGAGAATTACTTCTCAGGAATCTGATTTCCTTTGTTGTAATTTTTCATTTCTCTTTTTCTATCGTTGTTCATGTTTGATACTGACTTACCTTACTTTCTGTAGAAAATACCGACTTTTATTCAGGTTACATTACTTTCAGAATCAGAATGAAAATAAAAATGGAAATTATTGAAGAACAGTATCCTTCTGTGGAAGAAAATGGTACAAACAATGCAATATATATATATATTACGAACACACATAGAAAGGTTAAAAGAGACACAGACAGACATATATTTGTGATTCATAGATTATACTAAGGCATTTGATAAAGTAAAACATGATGAACTGATTAAAATGGTGGAAGATATCAACATTGATGGGAAAGATTTAAGAATAATGAAGAATATTTACTGGAACCAAGTAGCAGCAATTAAAATGAGAAATAAAGAGGGTAGTGACGAAAAGATAATGCTTGGAGTACGACAGGGTTGTGTCTTGTCACCAGATCTCTTCTCCCTCTATAGTGAAGTAATAATAAGAGAGATCAAAGAGAAGCCAGGAATACTAATCGGAGGTTATAATATATACAATATACGCTATGCAGATGACACACTGAAACGAGAAAAAGAATGTTGAAGAGTTACACAGAACCTACACTTTTGTATGAATGTGAAGCGTGGACAATAAGCAGTCAAGCTGAAAAACAGCTGATGGCTGTGGAAATGTGGTTTCTGAGGAAAATGCAAAGAATACCATTGACAGAAAGAATACCATGGACAGACAGAGAAACCAATGAAGATCGTAAACTGATCGGAGACATTAGACGTGGACAGTCAAAACTTTTTGGGCATGTTGTGAGAGGAAATAACTTGAGAACTTGGTGACGACTGGCAAGATGGAAGGGAAGAGACCAAGGGGTAAACCGAGAAGTAAATACCTGGAAGACTTGGCATGGTCGAGATAGGAACACGGAGCTGATCCACGACTCTGGTGATCGAGTGAGATGACAGAATATGACCGCCCACGCTTATCGGCATGGCACATGATGGACGGATGGAGATGACACAGTATTGGTGGCGGATAATGCAACAGACCTACAACAATTGTTTGACACTTTAGTAACAGAGAGTGCAAACAAAAGAATCTCCTTGAATATCAAGAAAACAGTAATAATGGTGATATCAAAGAAAGTGGGGACACCAAAATGTGACATAGAAATAGAAGGGGAAATTCTTAACCAAGTGGATAATTTTAAATACCTAGGGGCATTTATAACATCAGATTGGATATGTAAACAGAGATTAAGAGCATAATAGGGCAGGCAAAAGCCGCATTTCAGAAAATGAAGAGTATCTTATGCGATAAGTCACTATCAATGAATGCAAGAAAGAGAAATGCTATATAGAACCAGTTTTGCTGTATGGCAGTGAATCTTGGAATGTAAGTGAACAAATTAGGAAGAACTTAGAAGCAACAGAGATGTGGTTTTTAAGACGAATGTTGCGAATTCCTTGGACTGCCAGAGTAACTAACAACGATTGCCTGAAAGAGGCTAATGAAACTAGAACATTATATTCAACAATACGAAAGAGACAAACAGCTTTCTTTGGCCATGTAATGAGAAGAGAGACATTAGAGAACATCGTGACAACTGGAAAGATCGAGGGGAAGAGAGGCAGAGGCAGACCAAGAGAAGTGATGCTGGATGGATTGAACGGTGGCATGGAGGAATATCATCAGCAGAGTTGATCCAGAACACCAAAGACCGAGATCTGTGGGAGCCATGAACGCCTACGCCAGCTGGCAGAGCACTTGATGATGATTACTTTACTTTCTGTAGAAAATACCGATAGTGATTCAGGTTACTTTACTTTCTGTAGAAAATACCGATAGTGATTCAGGTTACTTTACTTTCTGTTGAACATACCGATTTTTATTCAGGTTACTTTACTTTCTGTAGAACATACCGATTTTTATTCAGGTTACTTTACTTTCTGTAGAAAATACAGATTTTTGTTCAGGTTACTTTACTTTCTGTAGAACATACCGATTTTTATTCAGGTTACTTTACTTTCTGTAGAAAATACAGATTTTTGTTCAGGTTACTTTACTTTCTGTAGAAAATACAGATTTTTATTCAGGTTACTTTACTTTCTGTAGACAATACCGATTTTTATTCAGGTTACTTTACACTCTGTTAGAAAATACCGATTTTTTATTCAGGTTATTTTACTTTCTTTTCCCATCCTTTTAACCATCTTACTTTCTGTAGAAAATACCGATTTTTATTCATGTTACTTTTTTTTCTGTAGAAAATACCGATTTTCATTCAGGTGCCCTGATTCCGATGCGATATACGCGACCATGTTCCTTCCAAACACATCTGTCGTTTGATAGTTTAACCATATTGATGTTAGTACAAGTGTAATTTTAAAACATTGCATGCTCTTTGCAGGACGTTGCGATTAACCCCAGGTTGAATATCCTAGGCAATGATACGTTCAATAATTTGCCATTGCTTTCCGAACGAGAAGTCAACTTTTAAGTATAATTGACCGGTGTATGAGGATAAACCCGCAACCCCGCCATCAACGAACCGATAGAGTGATCTTTTGACCAGATCGACTGCCCAACTTTTGTTAGATGCCTCGTTGCTGGAATCCGAATACAAAACACAAACTGCCACTAAAGAGCGCGACGAATGGGGGGGGGGGGGGGGGGGGGGGAGTGGAACAATTATATACCAGCGAACGTTTCGATCCATGTCTTCATCAATGAACGAGAAAAACAAAACAATTGAAACAGTTAAAATAAAATATAAAAGCTTTGTTTTATCTACAAGCAGACATGCGAGCAGACTTGCAAAGAGACGGACAAACGGTTAGACAATCTGAGCGTTCTGTGGCTTTTGAGCGCATTTTCGAATGGTAGTTCACATTTTGCCTTTTTCGGCTTTAAACGAGTTTGCAACTAAATAAAAGTCACGTTTGGCTGTTCGGAGTTTTGGGGAGATACATAACCGGTTTGATATACGGGGCTTGTCTGTATAAAAATCAATACACCAAAGAGCAAGCAGGAAGATCTTGGAACCGTTAAGTGCCGCACTTAATGTACACTACCCTGTTGAGAAAATATTCATTATGGCTACATTTATTATATTTGCATTTTAAAAAGTAGTTTCTTGTTAAGCCATTGTTGAATTACATTTCGCAGTTTTATATTATGTTACGACCTCTTACCACAGGCTTCATATGTTTAACATTAACAGTTCTTGTCATGTTTCCTATAAGCTTTCGTCGGCGCCAATCTTCCTCATGCCAGTTACCTTCCAGGGGACAGAATCCTGATCAATATTCCCTACATGCCCCGCAGTCTGGTTGTAAAACCGAGCACTCTCTTGTAGTCATCCTCTTATGGCAGTATAGGGAGTGATAAACTGTGTCCTTGAATGAGATTGCTATACATTTGCTGTACTTGTTATAACAATTATTGATCTGGCATACCCGTGGCTCTGTTAGTGAATATAAAAATAAGCATCTGCTGTTAAAATGTGTTGTGCAGGAAATATATATTGCTGTATTTATTTGTTTGTCTTTTCTGTATTTTTATGCCTGTACTCTTAGAGGTGTATTGTAAGAATATGTGGTCGAGGACCTTTGGAATTGTTGGTATAGTGCAGAAGAGCGGGTAGGTCATCGCGGATTGGAGAGAATAGTGCTACAGAAGTGACCAGAAGGTCTGGTCGACATTCAACACTCCGAGGAAAGGCCAGACGGACATATAATCAGAATGCTACTGGTACCATTAGTATTGGAACTCTTCTCTGGCGGTTGCAGATGAAGCCTGAGCACGTATGGGAATATGCCGATAGCTGTAATGTCGGTTCCTGACACAACTATCTCTGTATGTCTACGATAAAGTGTATAGGAAAATAGGATTTTGACGTCTTGCTTGAATGAAGAAAAACAGAATCTCTTTGCATGCAGCACACTTCAAGGTGTGTACAGGGCTCTTCAATTTTACTTGCGTATCCGAATTAAGGGCCAGATAGGATTAATAGAAAATGACTTGTTTCTTAAAAACTTCAATGAAATCGGGAACTACAATGAAGGTAGGAAGGTATGGATCTCCAACCTTTCTGTCTCTCGCGTTGGTTGCTCACTTCAGTAAATTGTTGTTTGTCCATATCTTGGTCTTGCCACTTGTATCATTGCCTACCACTAGATCGCCTGCCTCTTACCTTCAGTTCCAGTAAAGATTGTATAAATCAGCATGTCTTTAAATATGTCCAAAATAGTTTCACTGTTTCTTATTTATTTCTTACTCCCACGCTGTTCTCATTTCCTGTTTCTCTAGAACTTTATAGACAGACAGACAGACAGACAGACAGACAGACAGACAGACAGACAGACAGACAGACAGGCAGGCAGGCAGGCAGGCAGGCAGGCAGGCAGGGGCAGGCGGGCAGGCAGAGGTATTTTTTAAACTGACCTTGGCTCTTAGGTCGATCAGCCTAAATGGTTACCAAGAAATGTCTTGGGAAGTACAGGTAATATATATATATATATATATATATATATATATATATATATATATATATATATATATATATATATATATATATATATATATATATATATATATATATATATATATATGTATGTTAGTTAGTTAGTTAGTCGACAGATCATCCTCGTTGCACATCGGACCATTCAGTCCATAAGTGCTCGGATCCCCTCCTCAGCAAATCCCGCAGCGGTGTAGCGGCTAACGACGCCAGTTCTGTGTTGGTTTATCAATCTTCTTTGGCTTCCTGCGTAGTGTTCTTGTTTGGCCACCCCTCTTTTAATTTGCTGCTCTCGCAGTCTGGCCATTGTTGTAGATTCACAGTCATCACTTGGTTCTTGTAAAAGTCTCACTTCTCGTAGAGCATTCAGAATGTCAGCCTGGTCCATGGCGCGTCCGCCCTCCACAGTAGCCTCACCTGCGAGCTTGTCAGCCCGCTCATTTCCTTGTACTCCCGCATGACCTGGCACGAAGATGAAACTAATCTTTGCCAGCCGAGACCGCTCCAGAGGCAGCAACCATTCTCTTCGGATCGACCCCTCCTCTATCCTCTTGATCATGTTCATTGAGTCGCTAAGGAAACAAGCCCTAGTGAATGTCTGTGTCTCGAGCCATGTTATTGCTTTACTTACTGCCATGACTTCCATGGTCAGGCTACTTGTGGTTTCAGTGAAAGCACCAGAGTCCTCCTTCACAATTCTCCCTCCGGCCCGAGCTGTAAAGGCCCATGAGCTTCTCACATGTCGGACGACCGACCCATCTGTGTAGATGACCGCGTCACTGTCTAGCGAATTCTCGAAAATCAACGCTTGTACTTCAGCCTCCACAGCAGCCGGATTTTCTTGTCTGCATTTTCTATCTAGTTGGATGCAAACTGAAAAGGATGTGCAGAAGTCTGTTGGCACTTGCACCCACTCCTCGCCAGGTTCTAAGTCCTCAAGTGAACACACCTGTTGAAGAATGTCTTCGGCTTGACCCATCCACGACCGTCCTCTTTTTAACCTGCTGCCCTTCACCTTCCTAATTTCACTATGCAGTGGATGCTGTGTGTTTGCGTTAATTCTGAGGTAGGCGCGTGCCCTGCAAACTTGCATTCTCTCTTCAATGGTTGGAAAATCAAGAAGGTAGCGCATCGCCCTGCATGCTGTATCTCTTGTACATCCAAGAATAATGCGCATAGCTTCATTCTGTATCCTTTTCATCCTTTCTATCTGCTTATGGCTGAGAGTCAGGATTGCCATTGCATACTCCAAAACAGACATGACCAGCCCCTCATACAGAAGACATAGATGGCGCTGTTGACAGTTTGCTGCCGCCATCACCCGCATCGCTGCCAAGCCCCGCTTGGCCTTTGTTATCACCTGGTCTATGTGCACATTATAAGCAAGGCTTCGATCAAACCGTATCCCCAGGTAATTCATTGCCTGCGTTCTTTCCACCGTCTCTGAACACAGCATTACAGTTGGTGTTGGATTGTTGACAATATGATTATTCAACGAGAACCAAGTCACTGTTGCCTTTGTTGGGTTGACCATTGCCCAGCTTCATCACACCAAGTACTTATGCGATTGAGTTCGGTTTGTAGTTCCACAGCAACCTCCTCTCTATCCTTACCCTGACGATACACTAAAACATCATCGGCATATGACAATGTCCTGCCAGGTCCAGTGATCTGCTCACTGGTGATTCTCACTGTGTAGGCGTTGAACAGTACCGGAGATAATGGTGATCCCTGTGGTAGGCCAGGATATATTGTTGTTGGTTCCGAAGTCCAACTGCCACATCTAAAAACTACTTTCCGTTGGAAGAAGGCTGCAGCGATCCAACTAAGGAGGAATGGACTTACGTTTAGTTCAAGAAGCTGAAACATTAAAAAATCCAGTGGTACTCTGTTGTATGCGTCCTCAAGATCAATCGCTGCAGCAACAGTTTCAGTGCCTGAGTGGAAACCTTCATAGACATCATGGGCAAAGACTGCTGCATTGGTCCAGGTTTCTCTTTTTGGACGGTACCCACCCAGGGTAGGTGGGAAAACACCTTGCCTCTCTAGTTGGCTTGATATTTTCCTGGCAATTACCTTCTCCAGCAGCTTGCCTACTGTATTCTGCATGGTTATAATTCGATATCCCTGAATTTTTTTGTGGTCTTTGTCAGGCTTCGGCAAGGGAATCAGATAGCTATGTAACCATTCCTCCTTGATGCTAGCACTCCCTATACTGTTGTTGTACATGTCTGCTAGTTTCTCTAGCTCATTGTCGGTACACCTATTTATGTCGTCGTATCTTATGCCATCAGGACCTGGAGCACTGTTTTTTGATCGTCGAAGCACAGCCTTGATTTCTTTCACTGTCACTGTGTCTTCATCCGAAGTGTTCTGGGCCTTGCATCTGTCTGAGGTGACCTCCTTGGCCAGATTCCGGCCTCCCATGTCTGTCTGGCTTTGCCCTTGTCCTCATCAGTCCTCTGCCAGATGAGGTCAGCACCTTGGAAGTCAGAAATGCTCTTATTCTTGACTACCCCACTCATGCTTTTATGTAGTCGCCAGAACAATTTCAGTGACTTGTCTGTGCTTACTCTTTGACACACCTCTGCCCATTTTTCGCTTTTAACCACCTTGACCAGTTTTTTGAAATAGCTTACTTTTGTGTGCATCTCTCTTTCTAAGTGCAAGCAGGGACTAGGATGACCAGCTCTGTTCTTCTTGGCATTTTGCCATCTCCTTACAGCACTACGCTTATCCACCCAAGCCTTCTCCACCTCGAAACTCCACCACGGTGGCTGCTCCCAGCTTTTTCTCCTGCCCTGAAACGTTCTGCGCTTGTCACGTCTTATTTTGCTCACCACATCTTGCCCTGTACTGTCATACTGGAACGTCTTTACCTTTAGCTTGTGCTGCCTGGTTCTGCCTTTCTCCACCAATATGCTGCAAGGGTGGTGGTCGCTGCCATGGTGTCCTAGGACACCCCATCTACACACTGTAGTGAGTGAAGGTGAAACTAGCGCCAGATCAATAGCACTGTCCTCATCGCCTGGACGGCTTGCTGTCCTGGTGACACAGCCACTGTTGATACAAACCAGGTCGATGGTTTCCAGTGCAGTCTCGAGCTCCTCCCCTTGTGTATTGGAGGAAGTGTTTCCCCATGATCTGCCTTTAGCGTTGAAGTCACCACAGAAAATAACATTTCTCTCGTGGCCTAATATGCCACTTAAGCACTGCCACTTCTGGGCGTCCACACTCGCATTGCGGGCATAAACATTAACCAACACGAATGGTATACTGGAATGAACTCTCAACGCCTGTATTTGTATATCGTCACTGTCCCAACTGGACATGTCTAGCTCTGACGCCACCATGCTGTCGCGAACGAGAATCGCCGTTCCCAGATGTCGTCTGTTGTAGAAACATTTGAAGCCGGCAATTCGGAGTAGCTGATCGCCCAGTCTCGTCTCCTGGAGTGCTACAATGTCGTTCCTGTAAACTAGGGTTTCTAAAATAGAGCCCCGTTGTTTTACACTGGCACAGTTCCAATATAGAATACGGATGTTCCTGAGTCCTAGACGGTGACACTTGAGTCTAAAACGTCTCAAACCCCCGCGCTTACCTTGCTTTTTTGTCCCTGCGCGGCTACCACGCCGCTTCGTTATGTTGACTGTTGATCGCTCGGAAAGAAGACGTTCTTCCGCCATGTTGAAAAAACGTAAACACAGACTGCTGATAACCACACACGCTGCTGAAAATTCACTCAAGGATGGCTTCGCTCGATGCACGAACTCCGTAGCACCCGCGCAGATCTTGAGTAGAAACTCCTTGTTTTACATCCTGGCACACCAATTACACGCAAGAGATGAATAAATCCATCCCTTACGCGAAAAAGTTAACGAACACAAAACAACACGACCGTCCGTCGCCATCTTGAAACCGGAAGATGATATAATGAGAGAGAAACACAATATATATATATATATATATATATATATATATATATATATATATATATATATATATATATATATATATATATATATATATATATATATATATATATATATATCACTATTATCATTCAAGCATTCTCTTTTTTATAGATGTTAATTTCATCTTTGTGTTCTTAAATGTATCGTTGGCCATTCCGTTCTCTGCATTTGTTATATCTTGTAAACTATTTTCTATCTCTTTCTCTCTCTCTCTCTCTCTCTCTCTCTCTCTCTCTCTCTCTCTCTCTCTCTCTCTCTCTCTCTCTCTCTCTTCAACTCTCTCTCTTTTTTTCTCTCTTTCTCTGTCTCCTTCTCAGTGTCTCTCTCTCTCTCTCTCTCTCTCTCTCTCTCTCTCTCTCTCTCTCTCTCTCTCTCTCTCTCTCTCTCTCCCCCTGTATTCTATTTCCTTCTCCTCTGATACATTTTCTGTGTCTCTCGCTTTTTTATCTCAGCCCTCTGTCTCTGTTTCATTCTCTTTCCGTCTCTATGTTTCTTTCACTCGCCCTGTCTCTTTCTTTCTCCTATTTCCTCTCTGTCTCTGTCTCTTTCTGTATTTCTTTCACTCTGTCTGTCTCTCTTTCTCTCTCTTTGCTATTTCTTTCTCTCTCTTTTTCACTGTACTATTTTTCTATATTTCTCTCTCTCTCTCTGTCTCTATTTCTCTGTCTCTCTCAATTCTCTCTCTCTATCTATCTATTTCTCTCTCTCTCTCTCTCTCTCTCTCTCTCTCTCTCTCTCTCCGTGTCCCTAATTGATAGTGAAACCTTGTTATATATATTTATGAGAGGTTCGCTGGCGGCAATATGACCGAGTTTTCCAGCACTCCGACAGAGCAGTCCAAGGGCATCAAGACGCAATATACTCAGATGACAACCACACGATGTCTGCCCTTATCTAGTGTACTCCTGTTATGTTTCCCTTCAGTCCCCTGGGGCATCCCTTAGTGTTTCTCTCTCATTAACACACAACTCGGCTGTCTCTTACACTGCCAGCCCCCGACACTGGCTGTCTCCGACACTGGTTGCTGTTAGGATATAGACAGTGGGGTGTACTGCGTGGACCGGGTATATTATGGTGAATAAGCCATTTCCTTTTTACAACGATATATCTATATTCATTCATCATGTGCCATACCGATAAGCGTGGGCGGTCATGTTTCGCCATCTCAGTCGATCACCAGAGTTGTGGATCAGTTATGTGTTCTTGTCTCGACCATATCACGTAGCCAAGCCATCCAGGTATTTACTTCTCTGTCTTCCCATTGTTCTCTTCCCAGCGATTTTGCCAGTTGTCACCAAGTTCTATATACAGATATATACATATACAGAAACCGTGGTCGCATTATAGCTAGAGCACTTGCCTGCCAAGACATTGATTGGTCTGGGTTTACTCCTCAAGCAGAGGCGGGATTATTTGTTGCAACCAGTACTGCTGGGGAGTTGACACAGACTTATGACAATGGATACCACACCAGATTTAGAATGTTCGGGGGATTTTGTGTGTGTGTGAAGGACTGACAAGGACGGGAACTGATCACCCGATGTCAGGTACCGTGACCTAGAATACGTAAAACAACGGCAGCATCTGCTATAGTACCATCTTTCATATCTATCTTTCATATCTATCTTTCATATCTATCTTTCATATCTATCTTTTATATCTATCTTTTATATCTATCTTTTATATCTATCTTTCATATCTATCTTTTATATCTATCTTTTATATCTTTCTTTTATATCTATCTTTCATATCTATCTTTCATATCTATCTGTCTATCTATCTTTCATATCTATCTGTCTATCTGTCTTTCATATCTATCTATCTATCTATCTATCTATCTATCTATCTATCTATCTATCTATCTATCTATCTGTCTGTCTGTCTGTCTGTCTGTCTGTCTGTCTGTCTGACTGTCTGTCTGTCTATCGGTCTGTCTATCTGTCTGTCTGTCTGTCTGTCTGTCTGTCTATCTATCTATCTATCTATCTATCTATCTATCTATCTATTTATCTATTTGTCTGTCTGTCTGTCTACCTGTCTGTCTGTCTGTCTGTCTGTCTGTCTGTCTGTCTGTCTGTCTGTCTGTCTGTCTGTCTGTCTGTCTGTCTACTAAGTCAGTCAGGATTTCGGCCAAAATATTCTTGTCATACGGCCCTAACAAACATGATAGAAAACTGGCATCAAAATATTCACAATAATACACTATGTGGAGCGGTGTTTATAGACTTTAGAAAAGCATTCGATATGATAGATCATAGTATTCTAATTTTTTAAAAAAAACTAGAAACAATGAAAGTAAGCTTTAATATAATGACATTAATAAAAAAAAAATCATTTTTATTAGACAGAAAACAAGTAGTATCACACAATAAATATTTATCTCACGCCATTACCATTAGTATTGGAGTACCTCAGGGGTCTATTCCTGGCCCTCTGTTATTTGCCATTTATATAAATGATCTTCCCTTATATCTGTCGTCGTCCTGCGATCTTTTTGCAGATGACTGCACAGTATATACAAACGCTATTGATCGTAATGTGTTGGAATTATCCTTGCAACAGGAAATAAATAATGTAGTTAACTGGGGTCATGCAAACCGCATGCAAATTAACATTTCTAAAACAAAATCTATGTTAATAGGAACCAGGCAAAGACTTCACAAGCTAAACTCGCAGAGAACTCTACAGCTGCACATTGGTAGCATACCTATAGAAAGTGTAACCGAGCACAAGGCACTGAGTCTTATCATAGATCAAAATCTAAACTTTACCTCTCATGTTCATGCTCTCATTAAACAAATAGCCAAAAAAGTATATCAACTTGCCTAAATTAAAAATTTCCTTGACGAAACAAGAAAGATATTCTTCTTCGTCTTTGCGTTCATCCGGAGTGTTTTTTTGTTTTTTTTTTTTACATGTGATTGTGGTGTGTTGTTATGCCCCCTTGGGCCGAAATCCTTGGGCCAACTCATCCGACTTTCGCGTGCGTTTTTGACTAGGTTAGCAATCCTGGGAGACTCTCACATTTGTGGTACCGTCCACATTCCAGCTGGTCAAGTTGGAACAGTCGAAGACTTCACAATCATCCCTCAAGGGAAGGCAGGGACGGTCCATGGCATTTTCCGTCATCCAAGGTTGCTTCCATAGTTGCAGGGCCGACACATGATGCCCGGGTGCTGGGCTCACCGAGGGAATCATCATGTCCTGCTCATGGCTGCTTTAATTCCTCACTTCAATATATTGGGCATTTCGTTCGCCCCGGGCTGTTCCCGCACAAACCAGACCGGTCTGCAGTCGTTATCCACTCAGCGAATTTTCGATTCGGACATGTGCCTGCCGTTGTGCCCGGGACAATATAGTCATAACTGTTCCGGGCACGACGGACATTCGGAAACTATCTAGTCAGAGCTGTTCCGGACACGAGGGGTATACGGAAAACTAGGTAGTCAGAGCTGTTCCTAGCACGAGGGACATTCAGGAGACTAGTTAGAGCTTTTCCAGCAACGAAAGACATTTCACTCGGACGTAATTGCGTAGTGCCAGTTTTTATTTTGCCACCCGTAGGTGTGCGACAGGAATGTGTAATGTCTCCAGATCTGTTTCCTTGTACAGTGAAAATATTTTCAGAAATGTAGAAGATATAAAAGGAATCACCTTGGGGGGGGGGGGGGGGGGGTGTAACATCAATAACATTGGATATGCGGATGGTACAATATTGATTGCAACTGCAACATTTAGTAGATGCGGTTGTTGCACACTCTGAACAACTAGTGTTAGAATTAAATTGTAAGAAGAAGGGAATACCACAATATAATATACAAGTAAATGGGAATATTCTTAGACAAGTGAATCGATACAATTATCTCGGAACAGTCATAACATTTGATGGCAGATGTCTTTAAGAGATTAGAAGAGGAATCGCCATGGCGAAGGTAGCCTTTTGCAAGATGGGAAACATACTGACCAACAAAATGATGTCATTTGCAACGATAAAAAGAGTATTGAGGTGCTACATAGAACCTGTTCTTTTGTATGGATGTCAAGGGTGGATAATGCGCAGACAAGCTGAAAAACATCTGATGGCTGTGGAAATGCGGTTTCTGAGGAAAGTCGCTTGAAAGTCGACTGGGTCGACTTCATTGCACCGGGTTTTATCCCATATGGTTCGGTCTCTTTCCGCAGCGCGGAAAGCGTCGCATGAAGCACGTACTCCGTAGCTCTAGCTACGACCCACAGGAGTCTACGAAAAATTTAACTCGTGAACCGAAGGACGCGGCCCGGAATCGAACCCACAACATTCGGAGCCCGAGTCAAATGGCTTCTGAGGAGAATGCAAAGAATACCATGGACTGACAGAAAAACCAATGACCAAGTCCTACAATAAACAAATGAAAACCGTAAACTGGTAAGAGAAATTAGACGTAGACAGTCAAAAATATTTGGATACGTCATTGAAAGAAATAAGTTGGATACCTTGGTGACAACTGGCAAGATTGAGGGGACGAGAACAAGGGTAAGGCAGAGAAGTAATTATCTGGATGACTTGGCCACGTGGTATGGTCGAGACAAGAGCACAGAGCTGATCCACGACTCTGGTGATAGTGTAAGACGACGACACATGACCACCTACGCTTATCAGCATGACACATGATGATGATGAAAATGGCGAGTCTGATGAGGGTTGTGATAACGAAGTCTGGAGAATGTGAAGAAGATTATGTATAATTCTAAAGAACGATTTCGTCCATGTCTACCATGCAAGTTACAAGAGGCGACTTCCCCCGGGAGGAAATAGAACTTCATTCAATAGTATCATCATATATTTCTCACTTTGGGATGGTCTATAAGACCTGTCATTATTTCATTCAATAGAAGCCAGCCTTGTATCGATCTCTTTAATTCCACGTTTGTCTTCATTGATAGATACATACATGTCTTCATTGATAGATACATAAGTGTCTTCACTGATAGATACATACATGTCTTCATTGATAGATACATACTTGTCTTCATTGATAGATATATACTTGTCTTCATTGATAGATACATACTTGTCTTCATTGATAGATACATACATGTCTTCATTGATAGATACATACTTGTCTTCATTGATAGATACATACTTGTCTTCACTGATAGATACATACTTGTCTTCATTGATAGATACATACATGTCTTCATTGATAGATATATACTTGTCTTCATTGATAGATACATAAGTGTCTTCACTGATAGATACATACATGTCTTCATTGATAGATACATACATGTCTTCATTGATAGATACATAAGTGTCTTCACTGATAGATACATACATGTCTTCATTGATAGATACATACATGTCTTCATTGATAGATACATACATGTCTTCATTGATAGATACATACTTGTCTTCATTGATAGATACATACGTCTTCATTGATAGATACATAAGTGTCTTCACTGATAGATACATACTCGTCTTCATTGATAGATACATACATGTCTTCATTGATAGATATATACTTGTCTTCATTGATAGATACATAAGTGTCTTCACTGATAGATACATACTTGTCTTCATTGATAGATACATACATGTCTTCATTGATAGATACATACATGTCTTCATTGATAGATACATACATGTCTTCATTGATAGATACATACATGTCTTCATTGATAGATATATACTTGTCTTCATTGATAGATACATACATGTCTTCATTGATAGATACATACATGTCTTCATTGATAGATACATACATGTCTTCATTGATAGATATATACTTGTCTTCATTGATAGATACATACTTGTCTTCATTGATAGATACATACTTGTCTTCATTGATAGATACATACATGTCTTCATTGATAGATACATACATGTCTTCATTGATAGATATATACTTGTCTTCATTGATAGATACATAAGTGTCTTCATTGATAGATACATACATGTCTTCACTGATAGATACATACCTGCACTCCAGTTAATGTAGGTATTATGTATACATACATGTCCTTCATTGATAGATACTGTAGCTCGTTGTCCTTGGAGGAAAGTGGACTCCACAAGCACACCCTATATATCCCTTCTACTTCTATTATATTGCCTGACATATGTCTACACTCCTCCGTTCTGTCTACTCTTCACAATATCTCACTTTCACTTATCCCCCCCCCCCTTTCACATACTCCGACAACATTTCTTTCCACAATTAATAAAAGATTTATTAATTAAAGGTATGTATGGTGTAGGTATGGATAGCGTCTATGTAGTTGGTATGTTCTTCTAGTGTGGATGCCAGATAAGATGTTGATAGATAGTCTCCGTGTCTTCTCTCGTCTCTTCTCTCGGCTAAAGTACAGGACAGTACATAGATACAAGGAACGCTCTCACCCTGAATGCTCCGTCTGCTTGAGTCTGTAGATATATCCGTTTTTTTGTAATGAAAAATGTTCACCACTGTATCAATGTACTTAAACCGATCACTATATGCTGTCAGCTTAGACTGAATGTTCTTTGCTTTTTTATAGCGTTCCTAATTCCATCCTGGAAAACACATCGATTTTCTAGTATTTTCTATTTTGTCCTGTAAAAGTTCTACACTGGATAGTTCTCAATTGGTATAGACACTTGGTATGCGCCTTGCAACTCTTCGAGACTGAGTCATTTGAGTCTTTCTATTATGTTACAGGGTCTCTATTTTCCGTTCTCTGTCATCCTTACTTTTTACGATGACACTTCTTTTCTCTACTTTCTTATACACAAGTGTCGTGCTTTCTTATTTGAAAGTGCTTTCTTTGGGGTTATCAACACTGATTGATCTTTACCACAGCTATCTGTGTTATATCTTAGTTGATATGTCCTGCCCTGGTATTGGAACCTGTGTAATAAAGATTTAATAATGAGAGCTGTGTCTGCTTCATATTCTTTCTTATGTGAGTGTCTTTTCCTCCAGCCGAAATGAAAAGGCTTCCGAAAAAAAACCACTCTGACATAATATAGAAGATTACCTAACGTCTATACTATTCCTACTAGTATTTACTTGTACACGCTAAGCATCATCTATTCCCCTATGCTAGAAGATTACTTCACTGTGATTTTACCTTATAATTATCCTTGTCTGAATTGGGAGTACTAATGCACAATAGATACACAAACGTTCCTCCGAACGCAGCACCACCCTTTTCATACTCCCTTGTCTCATGGAAATCAAGAATCACACTAAACTTCCACAAAGAAGTGGCCACTCTTTATAGGTCATTTTTGCCGCATAGTCCTTGACCTGTCTGGACACCTCAAGTCAATACCTCATTATCACCGTTAGTGGAAATTTACTGATCTGAAACTTTTCCGTTATTTCTAAAACCCTCATTGTTTTGTTCCTTCACTCTGAGTCATCTAGACCGCAATATGCTGTGGAAATTTTCCTCAGTAACCAATCTCCCCACCTCCTTATCAGCCCCAACTCTGGCGGCTCTTTTAACTCTGTTCCCGGTAGTTCACCATCCGCGTAATCAGCGCTAACTCCCTCTCCACACCCACCTGACACTATCTGGTTTTTCAATCCTGTCTTTATCACCTGACCGCGATACTGTCCAATCGTGCTGTCTGCCTTTGTCGCAAACCTATTTGTCCACTCGACAGTTTACCTGTGCTGTCTGCGGGCACTTCCGTATCTAGACCTATAAACACACGCGCCTGGTCCCTCAACCCGAAATTTCGTGATGTTTGTGACCAGTGACTTAACCTCGTCATCCTACACTCTCGTTGACCTGTGCCGCTGTTATTTCTACGTTAACACTTCAATCCGTTAACATTGGGGGGGGGGGGGGGGGGGGGGGTCATTGACTCCGGTCACACCGTGGTTGGTTATCCTTACTGTTTTGTTTGTTAACCCTTCTCCTACCTGGTTAGTCGTTTTATAAGGTCGTCTATCTGGGAATCATTAACTCTCAGTATTCCACGACAGATACATACATGTCTTCATTGATAGATACATAAGTGTCTTCATTGATAGATACATAAGTGTCTTCATTGATAGATACATAAGTGTCTTCATTGATAGATACATAAGTGTCTTCATTGATAGATACATAAGTGTCTTCATTGATAGATACATACATGTCTTCACTGATAGATACATACGTGTCTTCATTGATAGATACATACATGTCTTCATTTAAAGATATATATATATATATATATATATATATATATATATATATATATATATATATATATATATATATCTTCATTGACAGACAGACAGACAGACAGACAGACAGACAGACAGACAGACAGACAGACAGACAGACAGACAGACAGACAGACAGACAGACAGACAGACAGACAGACAGACAGACAGACAGACAGACAGACAGACAGACAGACAGACAGACGGACGGACGGACAGACGGACAGACGGACAGACGGACAGACGGACAGACGGACAGACGGACAGACGGACAGACGGACAGACGGACAGACGGACAGACGGACAGACGGACAGACGGACAGACGGACGGATGGACGGATGGACGGACGGGCGGGCGGGCGGGCTGCTTTTGCAGTGCAGGCATAAGCACTGACCAATGTAGAAGGATGTTACCATTGAATCACCTGTAGCTACACCGCTTCCATGCATGTAAAATCTGATCTTTCTCTGGCGGGCGGATGGATGGATGGGCGGATGGATGGATGGATGGATGGATGGATTGATGGATTGATGGATGGATGGATTGATGGATTGATGGATTGATGGATGGATAAGTGCATGGATGGATCATAGATGAATGCATAGATAACTAGATGGGTGGCTAGATAGATGGATGGATGGATGGATGGATGGATGGATGGATGGATGGATGGATGGATATTTTATTAATATTTGTCTTGCCTAGCGGTTCCTTTTTCTTCCCAAAACCGGGCCTTCAAGTACTCTATTTTATGCTTTTTTCATGTTTCTATCAATTCATACGAAAAAAAGTAATTCCTAGCAACGGATAAAAGAAATTATCGGATTGGCGCGGCTCTCCTCGCAACGATTGCATCCTGACAAATGTCCGGAAATGCGAATAAAATATGTTGATTATTAATTCGTTCTATCTGCCCAGCAGAACATCCAGAAATATCAATTGTCGTGGGGCCCATCAAGGCATTAGCGGGGAGAAATAAATTCGCAAGTATTGATCTACGCTCATTGAAGATAAGGTATAAAAGAAACTAATCCGACAACACACCAAACGGGGAAACAATTAAGATCATTTAAATAACATGAAGAATACATTCATAAATATTGATTTACACTTCTCGAAGACATGGGAAAGAAGTTTAAACAAGACAACACACGAAGGGGAAACATCTGATATCAATAAAATAACATGGGGAAATATATTCGCAAGTACTGACATGTTGAAGTCAAGAGAAAGAAGGTACCAGTTGTTTTTTTTTTTTTTTTTAGTTCGCTAGTTTTGTGTACTAGCCGGCTCCCTGGCCGAGGTGTTAGCAGCTTTCTCCGTTAACCCGAATACTCTCGTGGTTGACGTGAGCGCACGAGAATTGGAAGCGGTTCGAGTCGCGCCAGTGACTTGTGAGAGTATGGAGCCGGTCGCTCAGAAAGTCGTGGCGTGCTGATGAACGTAATCTAGCCTAGGAATCAACATACAGCTGAAAGATGTTGATGTTGACTGAAATATTCTGAAACATGATGGAAAAGCAGGAAAAAAAAGTTTTGTGTACTAGGGATCTAACGACTTTCTCCGTAATCTCGTTTATCCACGTAGGGTAACGCAGCGCGCGAGAATTGGAAGCGGTTCTCGCCGCGTGGTAACTTACGGGATAAATGAGCCGGCAGCATAGAAAACAACGGCAAACTACTGAGCGTAATCTTGCCAAGAAATCAACGACAGGGGTTAAAACGCTGGTGTTGACAGCAATGTAAAGGATATGCGAAAAAAAAAAACAGTTTTGTACTTAAGTGTGGCCCATGCTGGATTGCTTTTCGCTTGTGGGTTAGCTTACTCTATTAAAAGTGTCCCTCGCCATCAAGTGACCCCACACCCACTTCTGGGGTATTTGTAATTTACGTCCACAAGTCAAGGGCGAGAAGTCAACATTTTAGTCAACCAGTGTCCCTCGCCATCAAAACACTGGAAGTTTAGGAATAAGTGTTCTTATCCATTCGACGTTTGTGACTTTCAGAAGGTAAAATAAGAGGACGCTCTAGGCGAGAGAACTTGACAAGTGGTTCAAGTTAGTTGCATATCCTATACACTATGTCGCAGTCAATCCCAGCATTTATTGACGTTATTTACTAGGAAATTTTACTTTCAGTAGTTTGCCATTGCATTACGACTGGCTTCCAGGTAGCTGGAGGATGATTTCAAACCCCTGGCTTGGTATGTCGGGTATTTTTGAAACCCTTAATCACTGACGTCAGTGAAAAGATGTGGGCACTTTGATATCTTCATATGGGTACTGCGCCTCGACTGAACGAACAAATGTATCCATAGACAACACTAGAGTACCTATAGCAAATAAGAAACATGGAAAGTAACAACACATGGCGTTATAAAATGAGACAGTAAAGCTATGCTGAGATTCTGCGGGAAAAGAAAAACTGTAAAGTGATATGCCCTCACAAACACCCCTAACAATGCCAGTAGAATAAACATGATAGCAATAGACATTCCAGTAGTACGTAAACAAGAGAGAGATACTGCACAGTATGCAAGGTTTTCGCAGCGACTTCATGAGTATTCTAAGAGAGATCGAGATTGGCTAGGCCAGGAGGCAATAGCTTAAATCTCTAAGAAGGTCAAGACTGGCTGTTATTTGGTTCATGTTTTATCCAGGACACGCGGACTATTTAGAAACGAATGAACACGGAGGTTTGCGGGCATTGCTGCTGTGGGGGAAAGGACGGGCAATGGACCAAGCTTTCACCCTCAACGCATTCAGAGATCAGGTGGGGTAAATGATTAAAGGGATGGGTGTGATTCTGCAGCTGTGACCAGACTGAAGAACATTAAGTCAAACGGAGTCAAGCGAGAATATAGCTCCAGGTGGGAAGCTAAAGGCTAAAGAGTGGCCAACCAATACAGAACGGGGGTCGTTACTCACTACACGTTGTGGGGGATATAAGGAGAGGGTCTTAGGACTTATGGACTAATAGTTCATTCAGCAATAAGGATGATCTGTTCACTAACATCACGCACACACACACACTCATGCGTATGCGCTCGCACGCACACACACGCGCAGACACGAGTGTCTAGAAAGGTAGGTGTCGAATGCCGTGTGTCTACATCCATTTAGAATTGCGACCAATGATTTCAGCCGATGGCACGTAGGGCTCGATGTCATGCGAACAGGTATTAGCCTACATGACATAAACTCATATAAAGGATATCGAGGCTAAATATATCTTGTGTCAATACGAGAGGCTGCCTTAACTCACCCTAGCCTTGTCTACCAGTCGACACTGATACTTGATATTTTATTATAGTCTATTACATAGACTATGACATTATAGACGTCTAAGAAAAGCAATCAACATTCAGGGACATCATACTAGCCATATCCGACGCTTCGCTTTCTTCAACCTTTGTTGGGGACAGCACGCACAACTTGTAATATTGAAAAGAAAATGCAATTTAATATTATTAACTTGGGCATATCATTTGCGGGACGTTACGATTAACACTCGATTCCTGGGCAATTTTACGTTCAGTAGTTTGCCATTGATTTCTGAACGAGAAGTCAACGTTGAGGTGCAACTGACCGGTGATGGGGTTGATCCCACTGCCGACAGCGCACCAGAAGTTTAAGAACTTAAGCGCTCTTATCTTATCGGCCAGGTCGACTGCTGAAAGAGGTGCCTATTGGGTGCGAGTCTTGTGAGTTTCGTGAAGGCGCTCACTAGTACGAACAGTTATCGCTAAAAATAAGTACAGTCAAACCTCGGTTTTCGTCGATTATCCGTCCGAAAACAATCGGCGAAATCCTAAACCGATGAAAACCGAGACAATTATTTCCATATGAATCAATGTAAATCCAATTAATTCGTTCTAGACACTCCAAAATACATATCAAAAACGCATTTTATAGAGCATACATAGTGTTTAATACTCAGTCCCAAACGTATCCGAAGAACACCTTCGCAGTGCTTAGTAACACTGTGTATGCCAGTGATCCTGTTGAATTGTTCAAACCATCCTCTGCTGGCCTTACAATTACTAAGTACATTAGCACTCATTTCAGGCATTTTCTTAATGAGATCGGCATACGACAATCAGGCCTTTTCACGTAGGATTGCTCAGAAACAGAACCGCCAACTAACTGTTTTTGATTTATCAAAAATTAATAGTACAGTTCGACATCTTCAATTGTTTGCGATCTCTGTTTTGTTAGCACATTCTAGCCGTTCGCTACATTAGCCTCCTTTATTGCTTGCTTTATCGCCACAGTGGAACTTATCGTGGATGGCGAATTCCCGTACATGCGACCGATTACAGTAATCTTAATCCATCCATCCATCATGTGCCATGCCGATAAGCGTGGGCGGTCATGTTTTGCCATCTCACTCGATCACCAGAGTCGTGGATCAGCTCCGTGTTCCTGTCTCGACCATGCCACGTGGCCAAGCCATCCAGGTATTTGCTTCTCGGTCTTCCCCTTGGTCTATTCCCTTCGATCTTGCCAGTCGTCACCAAGTTCTCCAAGTCATTTCTTCTCATAACATGCCCAAAAAATGTTGATTGTCTACGTCTAATGACTCTAATCAGTTTACGATCTTCATTTGTTTCTTGAAGACTTGTTCATTGGTTTTTCTGTCTGTCCATTGTATTCTTTGCATTTTCCTCAGAAACCACATTTCCACAGCCATCTGATGTTTTTAAGCTTGACTGCTCATTGTCCACGCTTCACATCCATACAAAAGTATAGGTTCTATGTAGCACTACAACACTCTTTTTCTCGTTTCAAATTATATCTTTTTATTGGTCAGTATATTTTTCATCTTGCAAAAGGCTACCTTCGCAATGGCAATTCTTGTTCTAATCTCTTCAAGGCATCTCCCATTATATGTTATGACTTATGTTCCGAGATAACTGTATCGCTTCACTTGCTTAAGAATATGCCCATTTACTCGTATATCACATTGTGGTATTTCCTTCTTCCCAGTGACGACCATAATCTGTGTCTTCTTACTATTCAATTCTGACCCTAATTGCTCACTGTGTGCAACAACCGCATCTACTAAATGTCGCAGGTCCTGTTCATTGTCTGCATTAAAGACTGAATCATCTGCATATCTAATGGTATTGTACCTTCCCCCAATGTTTATTCCTACCATATCTTCTATATTTCTGAAAATATTTTCACTGTCCAGGGAAAAAAGATCTGGAGACATTACAAATCCCTGTCCCACACCTCTTTTCATCAATTCTGATGGCAGCTTGTTGTTTCCAATATATGTTTTTACAAGTCTAAGGTCTTTTCCATCAATTTGTAGATCTTCAAGCATCCTTATCATGTTGACATGTCTCACTTTATCTAAAGCCTTTGTGTAGTCAATAAAGCAATATAAGATCTTTGTTTACTTCTATAGAACGTTCAATTACTGTTCTCAGTATATTCACAGCATTTACTGTACCCTTGCCTTCTATAAACCCATATTGTTCTTCTCCTATTTCGGGTTGTATTTTCTTCCTAACTCTTTGCATGATAATTCTCAGCAAAATCTTCGTGATATAGCTCATTATACTAAGTGTTCGATGTTCAATCACATTCCAAGGCTCTTGATTTCTTCGGGATTGCAATAAATATAGAATTACATAATTCAGGAGGTATATCTCCAGTATCATATATTGCGTTCAGCAGTCTGGTGACATAGTCTATTCTATATTCTTCCAAGGCATTGATCATTTCTATTGTGATGATATATGTACCCGGGGTCTTGCCAGTTTTCATATGTTTAAGAACATTCTGAACTTCCATCTTCAAATCTGAAGGTCCTTCATTATCATTCCGATGATCATATTGTTCTTCTCTTGTATCATCATAAAAGGTCTTTCACATAATCTGACCACACATGTAAATTCTGATCTTTTTCTATTATGATTTTGCCATCTTTGATTTTCAGGCAACCCGTTGATGTGTGTATGTTCTTTAGTTAGTGATGTCATTAATTCTTTTGTGATTTAATTTGGTATTCCGGGTGTTGTGTTGGTTTTCAATTTCCTTGCAATTTTCCTCAAGCCATGTTTCTTTTGCCTCTTTGCATCGCTAATTAATTTTCATGTGAATCTCTTCATATTTGTCCTTGTTATTTTTGCTATTTCTTCTTATTTCCAAGAAGTTTAAGATGTCTTCCGTCATCCTATTATCTTTATTTTTGGGATGGTTGTTTCTGCAGCTTGGTTGACTGATTTCTTTAATATTTTACATTGGTCGTTGACATCTTGAAATAATATTTCCATATCGGACAATGCATCAAATCTGTTCTTTACCTCTACGTTGAATTTATCTTTTATCTCCTCACTCTTCAGTGCCCGTAGATCAAATTTGTGTTTCTAGGTGTGTATTTGACATTCTTTAATTTTATATGTATATTGCTTAAGATTAATCTATGGTCGCTGTAGCAATCTGCGCTTGGTATAGTTTTTGCAACTTTTAAGTCATTTCGAAATCTTCTATTGATGAGAATGTAATCAGTCTGATTTTTGATCTTATGATCAAGACTACTCCATATCCATAATCTCCTTGGGTGTTGTCTACGCCAGGTTTACACACAACGAAAAACAACGCCAAACTGAGCAAAAGAACGCGTCGGTCCCTTTGTTTTCGCAAAATTAGCAGTGAGGTCACGTGAGCACTCAGACGAAATCCGAGGCAACCGACTAAAACCGAGACACATTTTTCGTGGAATAAATTGACGAAAACTTAAGGCAACGAAAACCGAAGGCAATGAAAACCGAGGTTTGACTGTATATTAATATCAATGTATGGAAAGTAGAAATAAATACCAGAATCAATATAATTTAACAATTAAGAGGGAAGCAAGTAGGGTACACAATAATATTACAAGAGTCTGTATCTGATCAGACGGCCTTATTCTCATGTCTACTTATTATTTGCATGTTTATTATTTCCCTCTTTGTGTATGATAAAATATATCAGTCTTGCTCCTAGGATGGTCTCACGGGCGACTCAGTTTCCTATGTATCAGTGTATTTATTTTACTGTCTGATAAATTATGCGTTCATAATTTTATTTTCTAGTCATCTGATCTTTCATTAACGTATTCATCTGTCAAATGTTGCTTTGTAAAATATATTGTGTTATTATTTGTGTTGTCTGGCCGATATAACTATTATATTTGTTCGGTTTGGCGATATCAGCTTTCACAAACATTATTGTTTATTCGGCACAGTTCTTCGTGATTATGTTTTATGATATATTGATCTGTGTTGATTGCGGTGGAGTGGATTCTCCAGTTTTTGTTCGATAAATGCAGCACAATTAATCTCATTGTTGATAGATGCATCTTGTAATTTTTCCTGATATATTCAACGTTCAAGATTTCAAGTATGATTCAATCAATTTTGCTTATTTCATTTCTGGTAGATTCAATTTTCATAATTTTAATGTTCATAGATTCAACTTTCATAAATTCATTACTAGCAAGTTTATCTTTCACGATTTCCTGTCTGAAACATTCTGCATTTGTTGGTTAATTCATATAAGCTTTACTTCATAAATAATGTCATTGATGCCAATCCACCAGTATTGAAAATGTATTTTGTATGTAAATGTATCCTTTGAACTGCAGTAAAACCAGTTAGCGTTTGTTCAGAATGCACAGCTGTTAGGTTAGCTCTTTCATCCATTATCAATTATGTGTTCAGTAATTTGCGTATATTCCACGTTTAATATTTTATAGATCACTTCACACCATCGCAATATTTTCAGGGTGGTTCTTTTTGCGTTAGGTGTTGCAGTAGATAATAGGTCAGCAATTCTGGGTATTATCTAGCTGTCATTTCGAGAAGATCGTGTGAAAAGACTTATTCTTGCCTAACTCTTCTTCTGTCATTTCACTAAGTTCTTATTCACATCTACTTCTGCCTTTTGGCTCAAACAGACCAGGTTCGTCTCACAGTGTTGACAGTTGGCATGTTAAAAACAAAAAAGGAAAGAGATGGTATACACCCCCACCCCCGTGATCCTTGGTGTAGTGGAGCGAAGGTCTAGTCTGCTCGGATTATGCAGTTTGCTTCCTTGCTGTTTGCTTCCTTGCTGTTTGCTTCCTTGCTGTTTGCTTCCTTGCTGTTTGCTTCCTTGCGGGTTTGCTTGAAGTGTTCAGTCTGTTGGTCTTTTTAGACGTTCATGACTTGTTTCTGCCTATCTTTACACCCACAGAGAAATCTGTTGTGGTAGTTATCACACTCCACCAGGTGGGTTGTTTGAGAACGAAACTCCGAAAGCACAAAATAATATCCACGTTAGTGAGTTTCAGTAACCGCTGCCTGGGATGGAAACTATTAAAATTATTTTCAGTATCGTATTCGATATTTTTGAAAAAAATAATATTTTCATTACTGTATTAGCTATAAATTAACTTCAGTACCATATTACCTACAACCAACGAACTAACTAACGTACGAACGAACTTTATTTTCAAAGGGTCACAAACTGGGCACGTAGCCCCCGCCTTACATTCGGCCCTTCCAATCACTCATCTTTTGTTTATCACTTGTGCATGTCACATTCACACTGGGGAAAAACAATTGTCAAATGGTTATTTTTTCCTATGTGAACAGTATCTTCAGTTTCATATTAGCTACAAATGTATCTTCTTTACCGTATTAGCTAAAATATTATCTTTAGTACCGTATTAACTACAACAGTATCTTCCTTAAAGTATTAGCATCAAAAGTATCCCCAGTACCGTATTAACTACAACAGTATCTTCATTACCGTATTAGTTTCAAAATTATCTTTAGTATCGTATTAGCTACAAAATACCCCCAGTATCGAATTATCTACCTAAGTATCTCCAGTACTGTATCAGCTACACATTTATCTTCAGTACCGTATTAGTTATAAAAAGATACCACACGAGTCATGTAGTCCTGGTGCATAAATTATCCTTTAAACGCCACCAGTGATTATCATTCCTTGGCGGTATTTCTCTCTTTTCCTATCACCATAAAATAAAACTTCCCGCCTGCCATTTTTGAGTTCTCCCCATCCAGGGGTAATCAAATTGCCGACTGTATGTATAATGAGGCTTATATCTGCATAACTGGCCGGTCATTATTTCCTTTGGCTGCCAAGAAAATGCGAAAACAGTGCATTCGCCCGGCCTACGCACGACAGACAACTTTTCTCCGTTGTGTCCAGCAGTGGATATTGTACGCGCCTTTGCAACTACTGGTCACTTGTATAAAAATTGTTAAGGTTTTGTCAGCAAGACTTTAGTATATGCGAGCGAGTATTTAATTCTCATATTATCATCATTATCGTGTGCTAGGCCGATAAGCGTGGGAGATCATATTTTGCCATCTCATATATTTGCCAGAGTTTTGGATCAGTGTTGTTATCCTGTTTATAGATGGTGTCGAGTGCAGCAGTTATAAAGGTACTTACGGTTGCTGTGACATGGTTCGACTGACGAAAGTTTGTAATTTCTATAGATAGGTTAGGCAGCTTGGTGATCGAGGGCTGCAGGATGAAACTTACAAGGGTAGGTGTTACCTACAAAAGTTTAAGACAACAGCCATCATTTGTCATGTTGTCATCTAATTATTCGTTTCGTTATCCTTTTCTTCATATCGTTATGTTAACTCCATATCGTCATGTTATCTTCATTTCATCATGTTATCTGCATACAGTCATGTTATCATCATATCGTCATGTTATCTACATATCGTCTTGTCATCTTTATATCATCATGCTATCTTCGTATAGTCATGCTTTTCTTCATACCGTTTTCCTTTTCATTGTGTCATCGTTTTCTTCAGATTGCCTTCTTTCTATTCATATCGCCATTTTTTTCTTCATATGGTCTTCTTTCTATTTATTTCGTCACCCTTATTTTCATATCGGAACTTTTCTTTTTATATCGTCATACTTCACATCTTATCACTACCTTTCTTGACGTATCGTCATCTATCTCTTCTTGCCGCCATGTTTATGTACACAACAATATCAGTCTCATCATATCGCCATCTTTCTTTTCATACTGTCGTATTTCTCGTCATATTGCCGCCTTTCTCTTCTCATCACCATCTTTCATTATGTATAATAAACCGTATATTCATATCGCCATAATTCTCTTTATATCACCATTAAACTCTTCACATCGGCATCCTTCCCTTCATTATGCCAGTCTTCTCTTCGTATCGTCATCTATTTTTTTTTTATATCGTAATTTTTTTCTTTATACTGCCATCCTTCTCTTTCTGTTGCATCCTTCTGTTCATTTCGCCATCATTTTCTACATATCACCCTATTTTTCTTCATATAATCATCTTTTTCGTCTAAAAGGCATCCTTTTCTCTTTGGTGTCATCCTTTCTTCATTTTATGAGAAACTTGTGAGAGCAGAATATTGTGTCAGTCAGAAATAGCCCTTTGCTTCTTGTGGTCGTATTGTCTTACAATTGTTTACGGAAACTCACTCAAATGAAGATTTCCGCGCAGTGGTGAAGTGAGTGGTCATTTCCTTATTTTGCATGATAAGTTTATTTTCATGTAGAATTATTAGAGACTGAAGACCAGACAAGCAATCGAAACGTATGTTTATGGCGACTGGTGTTAACTATTGGTCTGTTCTGGCATGTGTCATGACCAGAACTATGAGTTCTCGCATTCCATGATCCAATTATTACTTGTCTTTATACGTTCCACACAGGATTCTTCCTTGGCGAGACAATCAGAAATGCTTCCTGATAGTATCATTGTCTGTGTAACACTCTCCCAATATGTGTATGACATCCTCTCGACCTCTTCCATTAAACTGAATAAACAAGGAATGTTGCCTTGTATTCGTGTTGACATTAACATCTCGCCTTGGTCTGCATCATGAACTGCCTTTCGTGTTCCGTTAATCGCCGGTTGTTTGCTAACTGGAGGTAATTACACACTGTAATTTATCACATCGAGCCTACACAGATTATTACACTGCTCGTTTCCGCACTTGGCTGACATATTACTCAGAGTTATACAAATATGACAGTGCCTGTTTTTGATCACAAGTGTGTTTTCTTTCTCCGGGTGTTCTACGTTTAGTATTCTACGCAAGCAGAACGGTTTGAAAGTGTTTAACACAGCGATCATCTTTGTAATGGCCGCGACCAAAATCTCTGCATTTTAGAGATTATAATCATTGGTATTTGTTCACTCCTACTTCCTCTTCTTTTTCTTTTTCGACTATTACCACTACCACTACCACTGCCACTGCCACTGCCACTGCTGCTGCTACTGCTACTGCTACTACTACTACTACTACTACTACTACTACTACTACTACTACTACTACTACTAACTACTACTACTACTACTACTACTACTACTACTACTTTCCTTGCCGACGCCTGGCAAAGACCACACAAAAATTCAGGGATATCGAGTAATAACCATGCAGAATACAATAGGCAAGCTGCTGGAGGAGTTAATTGAAAGAAAAATATCAAGCCAGCTGGGAGGGTACCGTCCAGAAAGAGAAACCTGGACCAATGCAGCAGTTTTTACCCATGATGTCTATGAAGGTTTCCACTCTGACATTGAAACATTTGCTGCAGCGATTGATCTTGAGGACGCGTACAACAGAGTACCATTGGATTTTTTTAATGCTTCAGCTACTTGAACTCAAGATAAGTCCTTTCCTCCTTAGCTGGGTCGCTGCAGCCCTCTTCCAAAGGAAAGTAGTCTTTAGATGTGGCAATTGGACTTCAGAACCAACTACCATATATCCAGGCCTACCACATGGATCACCATTATCTCCAGTGCTGTTCAATGCCTACACTGTGAGAATCACCAGCGAGCACATCATGGGACCGGAAGGACATTGTCGTATGCAGACGATGTTTTAGTGTATCGTCAGGGCAAGGATAGAGAACGGGTTGCTGTGGAACTACAAACCGAACTCAATCGCGTAAGCACTAGGTGTGTTGAAGCTGAGGGGAATTGGTCAACCCAACAAAGGCAACAGTGACATGGTTCTCTTTGAATAACCATATTGTCAACACTCGAACGCCAACTGTAAATCTGGGTTCAGTAACGGTGGAAAAAACGCAGGCGATGAATTACCCGGGGATACGATTTGATCGAAGCCTAGCTTATACTGAGCATGTAGACCAGGTGATAACAAAGGCCAAGCGGTGTTAGACTGCGATACGGGTGATGGCGGGGGCAAACTGTGAGCAGCGCCATCTATATCTTCTTTACGCGGGTCTGGTCCTTTCTGTTTTGGAGTACGCGATGACGATCCTGACTATCAGCTGATAGAAAGGATGGAAAGGATACAGAACGAAGCTATGCGCATTATTCTTGGATGTACAAGAGATACAGCATGCAGGGCGATGCGCTACCCTCTAGATTTTTCATCCAGGAGGGACAGAAAACAATTTTGCCAAGCACATGCCTATCTCAAAGTCAACGCAAATACACAACATCCACTGCACGGCGAGATTAAGAAGGTAAAGGGCAGAAGGTTAAAAAGTGGAAAGTCGTGGATGGGTCAAGCCGACGACATTCTTTAACAGGTGTGTTCACTTGAGGACTAAGAACCTGGCGAGGAGTGGGTACAAATGCCAACAGAGTTCTGTACACCCTTTTCAGTGTGCATCCAACTAGACAGGAAATGCAGACAAGAAAATCCAGCTGCTGTGGAGGCTGAAGTACAGGCTCTGATCTTCGAGAATTCGTTAGAGGATGATGCTGTCATTTACACGGATGGGTCGGTCGTCCGAGGAGTGAGAAGTTCATGGGCCTTTACGGCCCAGGCCGGAGGGAAATGTGTGAAAGAAGAGTCTGGCGCTTTTACTTTGACCACAAACAGCCTGACTATGGAAGTCATGGTAGTAAGTAAAGCAATAGCATTGCTCGAGACACAGACATTCAATCGGGCATGTGTCCTTAATGACTCAATGAGTATGTTCAGTGTGACAGAGATGGGGTGGGTCCGAAAAGAGTGGCTGCTGTCTCTGGGGCGGTTTCGGATGGCAAAGAATAGTTTCATCTTCGTGCCAGGGCATGCGGGGTGCACAAGGGAATGAGCAGGCTGACAGGCTTGCAGGTAAGGCTACTGTGGAAGGCGGACCAGCCTAGGACCAGGCAGACATTCTGAATGCTCTACGAGACATAAGTCGTTTACGAGAACCAAGTGATGACTGGAAATCTACAACCATGGTCAGGCTGCGAGAATAGCAAGTTAAATTGGCGTGGCCAAACAAGAACACTACGCAGAAAGCCAAAGAAGATTAATAAACCAATAAAGAACTGGTGTCGTGAGCCGCTACACGCTACGGGATTTACTGAGGAGGGAATCCGAGCACTTATGGATTGAATGGTTCGATGTGCAATGAGGATGATCTGTCGACTAATTAACTAACTAACTACTACTACTACTACTACTACTACTACTACTACTACTACTACTACTACTACTACTACTACTACTACTACTACTACTACTACTACTACTACTACTACTAATTCTACTACTACTACTACTACTACTACTACTACTACTACTACTACTACTACTACTACTACTATTTCTACTCCTACAGTTACTACTACTCTATTGCTGCTGCAGCTGGTGCTGCTGCTTGTTGCGGCGGCAACTATTACTACTACTATTATTATTACTATTACTACTACTTATACTACTACTGCTGCTGCTGCTACTACTACTACTACTACTACTACTACTACTACTACTACTACTACTACTACTACTACTACTACTACTACTATGACTACGAATACAGCTGCTACTCTTCTTCTTCTTCCTTTTCTGCTTCTTCTTGTCCATCCTCCTCCTCCTTCTTCTTCTTCTTCTTCTTCTTCTTCTTCTTCTTCTTCTTCTTCTTCTTCTTCTTCTTCTTCTTCTTCTTCTTCTTCTTCTTCTGCTGCTGCTGCTGCTGCTGCTTCTTCTTCTTCTTCTCCTCCTCGTGTGATGTTCTTCTCATGGCCTACGCCAAAGATATAAATGATTATTTATCAACACCACTTAACAAAATCAGAATCATAAATGTTGGCTATGAATTCTAACCGCGTCTATAATTCGCATAGTCTGTATGTCGCAGTCGCATATACTGTATGTGACTGCATGGGAATTACTACTAATTATAATTTTAATTAGTTGCATTTCCTTTACAGGACGTTGCAGTCATTACCAACATTTTTTGCTGTTGTGATCTCTTGCCAAGTTTACGTTCAGTAGTTTGCCATTGCTTTCTGAACGATCGGCACTCATATCATTTCGTTAAAAAAACCAACGCAACGTGGTCTGCTGCCAAATACCGCGCAGCTGTGTTTTCGAACGCGGGTATGCGGAATCACGAACCGCGTTCGTAACTTCTTCACCACGGAGTGGGAATTACTACAGGATGTATAAATTAATATGAACGGGAATTTATTTGAATGGCATCTGGTGTTACAGTTATATTATCCGTCATGGAATTTACCCTTCTTATAAGATATTCTAACAGGAGTTGGCCGAGGAGTTAGCAGCTTTCTCCGCTAACCCCGAATACTCTCGTCACGTGACGCGACGAGAATTAGCAGTGGTTCGAATCGCAAAAATGACTTATGAGAGTATGGAGCCGGTCGCTCAGAAAGTCGTGGCGTGCTGATGAGCGTAATCTAGCCTAGGAATCAACATACAGCTGAAAGATGCTGGTGTTGACCGCAATATCCTGAAACAGGATGGAAACGCGAAAAAAAAAAAATGTGTCATTTCTTATTTTATTTAACCATCTCGATAGCTTTGTTTATCTAGTGGTGTCGTTTAAAAGACTTTCTAAATTTGGTATGTTACGTATATTCTTTACTTGCTATATATATATATATATATATATATATATATATATATATATATATATATATATATATATATATATATATATATATATATATATATATATATGGTTATAGTTCAGGTGGTTCATAGCGCGGTTTAATCTGTTCGTGGTACTTTGTAGTTTATAAATGTTGCTCTGATACATGCCTGGCAGGGTTCCTCTTTGTCGTTGTCGTTAATTTCTTCTTTCGCCGACGATATCTTCGATGCATACTCCGTCCCTATTGCCTTCTCCTTTCTCTATGATAACATTATTAAGCTCTATTTATTTTGTTAGTCATATTGATTTTTTTTCTTTATTGTTATTTCTTAGCTGTTGGCGTTGCTAGTAGTAAAGCATGGTGTTTTACTGTTTCAGCTAAAGTATTATTCATTTATTAACTTCGTATGATATATAACTCTGCAGGATGCACCTGGGGAGATGCGGCGAAATATGCCAGGCAATAAATCGTGCAACATATTGTTTGTGGCTTCTGAGTTTAAATTATTAGTAATCGTGTTTGTTATTATCTTTGTTTCTGATCCATACCATGGTACTGATTTAAAGCTAGAATGAAATATCCCACGTTTAGTTCTAGGTTTCTTCTGCTGCTGCTGCGTTCATCCGGAGAGTTTTTCCGGACGTGATTGCGTTGTGCCTGTTTACAGCAGAGCTACGTTCTTGCGCCGTTAGGCCGACACTTCCTACTTCTGAGGGCATTTACTGACCGGGTTAACCTTCCTGGGTAGTGTTAGGTTTAATTTCTTTTACTTCCACAAGTTTCGTACTTCTATGAAAGTTCCGCTTGCCTTTTGTATTCTTTTTTTTAATAACTTTTTCTATTCCCAATTTTTATCTACGTTGCGACCCAAATGGGTGTTTTATATCTTTCTCTGAAAGTGTGGATCTACCTATTTACAAGCACACATAAAATATGACATATAAAATACTTAGTTAAAGAATAAGGTACTATCGTGAAAGGTTTTCCCATAAAATAGAAATGTTTAACTTTTTTACAGCGGAAGTAAATAATTTCGGCCTTTTGGCCAACTATTTTACTAAAACAATATTTCAAAGTACTGCATGTGCCTTAAAAAGATGGAAAACCCCAATACAGTGCCATCTCTTCTGTAGCTGGTTTAGTGTGCCTGCTCTGTATAAAAGTTGTATTCTGCTCATCTGAACACTGTGTGCCGAGAAAAGAAAATGTGTGTCCGCTGTTTCTATAAACTCTTCGGAATTCGGCCTGGTGTTTCGGAAGATGACATTCTAGAAGCGGATTACCCCAAATCTAAGACGAAGTTCCCCGGTGTGGATGTCCGGAATGACCAGTCGCGATATGGAGGTTTGACCAATGGTCGACAGAATATAGAACTGTCCGAAAGAATCAAGCAATTGCAGAAAGAAAGCCCAGAGAAAAATCTGCTGGTAAGTCGTATTTATGTTATGTCCGTGATGTTATGTCACTAGTGTTGTCTCACTAGTGTCGAGAAGTGTATCTTGTTGCACATAATGAATATCATCACTGATCATTGAGTTGCTGCTCGTGTGTCAAGTGTTTCATGGTATGAACGTATTTTGTTAATTTACTCTTCTTCTTCTTCTTCTTCTTCTTCTTCTTCTTCTTCTGTTTCTTCTTCTACTCCTTCTCCTTCTTTGATTCTTTCTATTTTTACTTCTTTCTTTCTTTCTTTCTTTCTTCGTTCTTTATTTTTTTCACATTCTTCTTGTTTCTTTCTGTTTTCTTTCTTTCTCTTTCTTCGTGTTTATTTGTTTCTTTCCTTTGTCCCATTCTTCTTTTCTTTCTTTCTTTCTTTGTTCGTTTTTTTTTCACTCTTTCTTTAGTTCTTTCTTTTTTCCTTTCTTTTTTCTTTTCTTTTCTGTATACTTCTATTCTGCTCTTTCTTTCTTTCTTTCTTTCATAATTTCTTTCTTTTCTTTCTTTCCTTCATCTTCTGTGTGTCTTTCATTTATCCAGTTTTTTTCTTCTTTCTGCCTATTCTCATCTTTTTTCTGTTTTTTATTTTTCATTCTTCCCGTATATATTTTTCTTGGTTTCTTCTTCATTATCATTTTCATAATCATGATCATTTTCTTCTTCTTCTTCTTCTTCTTCTTCTTCTTCTTCTTCTTCTTCTTCTTCTTCTTCAATTTCTTCTTCTTCTTCTTCATTTTCTTCTTCTTTTTCATCATCATCTTTTTATCTTTTTTTTTTCCTTTTTCTTCTCCTACTCCTTTTCTTTCTTTCCTTCTTTCTCTCTTTCTTTTCTTTATTTTCTTGCTTTCTTTCTAATTTTTGTTCGTTTTTTATATTACTTTCTGCCTTTCGTTCTCTGTTCGTCTTGTTTCTGTGTTTGTTAGTTTCCGATTCTCTCTGTCTGTCTGCCTTTCTTTCTTTCTATGCTTGTTTCTTCTTCAACATCATCATCTTCATCTTCATCTTCTTCTTCTTCTTCTTCTTCTTCTTCTTCTTCTACTACCACTACTATTACTACCACCACCACCATCACCACTACTACTACTACTACTACTACTACTACTACTACTGCTACTACTACTACTACTACTAATACTAATACTACTACTACTATTACTACTACTACTACTACTACTACTACTACTACTACTACTACTACTACTTGTTATTGTTATTTTACTACTACTTCTACTAATATTACTTCAACAATTACTTCTTCTTTTGCTCCTTCATCTTCTTCCTCTTCTTCTTCTTCTTCTTCTTCTTCTTCTTCTTCTTCTTCTTCTTCTTCTTCTTCTTCTTCTTCTTCTTCTTCTTCTTCTTCTTCTTCTTCTTCTTCATTTTTACTACTACTACTACTACTACTACTACTACTACTACTACTACTACTACTACTACTACTACTACTACTACTACTACTACTACTCCTTCTACTGCTGCTTCTGCTACTACTACTACTACTACTACTACTACTACTACTACTACTACTACTACTAGTAATAGTACTACTACTACTACTACTACTATTACTATAGCTACTACGACTACTCCTTCTTCTTTTACTACTACTACTATTAATACTACTATTAATACTACTACTACTACTACTACTAGTAGTAGTAGTACTAGTACTACTACTACTACTACTACTACTACTACTACTACTACAACTATTACTACTACTAATACTACTACTACTACTACTACTTCGTTTACTACTACTACTATTAATACTACTATTAATACTACTACTACTACTACTACTACTACTACTACTACTACTACTACTACTACTACTACTAATTATGCTGCTAAATTGTTCTTACTATCAATCCGTGCTTTGCCAGACGTCGTCAGTTTACGACGAGACATGTGCAGTGTGCATCCAATATGGTAGAATTTAAATTGTTACACATCCCCTCCATCAATCACTTGCGAGATCGACCTCTTGACCTGTTTACGGTGTGTCCAAGTGTTAAAACACTGTGTCGACCACTGCCTTGTGATAAACCCATCTGATTTGATGTGTTACTATTTTGTAGTTTAACACTTGATTCGTGATATCATTGTGTTATAGTTTAGCACTTGACTCTAATATCGTGTTTCATTGTTTAACATATGATTCGTTACATCGTTGTTTCATAGTTTAACAGTTGATTTTTGACATCGTTGTTTCATAGTTTAAAACTTGATTTTTTTTATTTCGTTGTTTCATAGTTTAACATATGATTCGCGATATCGTTGCTTCTTATAGAGATTGGAAAGAATAAAGCGAAACTCTTTCAGTGAACTGAAACAAGCTAGGAAGGATGTGCATGAGGCAGCCAGGCAGTGGACGATATGATTGGCGAGATCGTTTGTTTCTGATTGCGATTGGAAAGAACAATGCGAAACTCTCTCAATGAACTGAAACAAGCTAAGAAGGATGTGCAAAAGGCAGCCAGGCAAAGGACGATTCGCGAGATGGTTGTTTCTGATTGCGAATGGAAAGAACAAGCGGCAGGGTTCCACGTACACGACGATGCTGGACTTGGGCATAAAGGAGCATGAGGCAGGAGAAATTGCCAGAGATGGGGAATCTTATCAGCGTGATTTGATGAAAGCGACGTTCTGCATATGACATACTACGTGATCCGCTTCACAATCCGTACTGCTATTCAATATTTATTATAAGTAAAGTAAGCACATCTTCTATTTAAGCGATGAGGGGTATTGGTTATATAGTTAGTCTTGGACCTAAGGCGGCGCATTAGGGCAGAAGTCGTGGCTCTCCATGTTTGTGCGTAGCGCTAACATTTAGAGCCAGAAATCTGATTCTGTAACAACGGCGAATTTTATGATGGCGGATTGTCAAGCCGCCGATCAACCGACTTAAGTCAAGCTAGAAGAAAACACGTCCCGTCATCCTGACCCAAGCCGGAAACTCTGCAAACCCTCCGATGGCAGTCCTCGCACCACCGGCCTCACCAGCCAAGCACGTGAATAAGAATATCGTGGCACATCCGGGCGGGATTCTGACTTAGAGGCGTTCAGCCATAATCCCTCAGATGGTAGCCTCGCACCATTGGCTTATCAGCCAAGCACGTGAACCATCAAATACTGTACCTGTTAACAAAATACAAATCATAAAATGGCCATAGCCCTATACTCCAATATACAAATCATAAAATGGCCCTAATTTGTTATAATCAAATATACAATCATAAAATGGCCTTAATTATTATTACTGCTACCATCATTATTTATGTTCCCATTATTATATTTACCTGCATTTGAAGAAATCCTGTATGCAATCACACGACTTTAAAAAAAAATAAGGCAATAGAGGCTGATGGAATTGCTGCTGAATTTATAAAGGCAGGTGGCCATGCATTACATCTAAAGCTATATGAACTAATAATAAAAATCTGGAGGACAGAAGAATTACCCCATGACTGGAAAGAGTCATTATTGATACCTATCTTTAAGAAAGGAGACAAGTTCCGATGTGAAAATTATAGAGGAATATCACTACCGTCCACAAGCTATAAGATATTATCCGCAGTATTACTAACTAGACTAAAACCATATTCAGAAGACATATTAGGTGACTACCAGGCGGGTTTCGGACAAAACAGATCAACAATAGATCAGATATACGACAAATAGCCGAGAAGAATTGGGAATATAAAAGAGATCTCCATAACATCTTTGTGGATTTTAAAAAAGCTTATGATGGTGTACATAGGAATAGTCTATGGAATGCTATGCAGGAATTTGGAATACCAAGGAAGTTAATCAACATAACCAGACTATGCATGGAAGATACTTATAATATAGTAACATATAAAGGCAGGAAATCAGACCCTTTCCAAATAGCATCTGGCTTGAAACAAGGTGATGCACTATCGCCGCCACTCTTCAATCTGGCTCTAGAAAAAGTTGTAAGGAAGATAAAGGAGAAATGTGATAAATATAAATTAATTGGCAAAGGATGAATAATATGGTCAACATCATATCCCGATATTTAATATAATCTTCTAAAACTGCAGAGGCTAATGAAACTAAAACATTATATTCAACAATAAGAATGAAACGAACAGCTTTCTTTGGTCATGTGATGAGAAGAGAGGCATTGGAGAACATCGTGACGAATGGACAGATCTAGGGGAAGAGGGCGAGGCAGACCAAGAGAAATGATGCTGGATGGATTGAGACGGTGGCATGGAGAAATATCATCAGCAGAGTTGATCCAGAACACTAAAGACAGAGATCTGTGGAGAGACATGAACGCCTACGGCATCTGGCAAGGCACTTGATGATGATGATGATGATGATGATGATGATGATGATGATGATTACGATGGTGGTGGTGGTGGTGGTGGTGGTGGTGGTGGTGGTGATGGTGATGATGATGATGATGATGATGATGATGATGATGATGATGATGATGATGATGATGATGATGATGATGATGATGATGATGATGATGATGATGACGATAAATATGACGATTACGATGATGATGACGATGATGATGATGAAATCGGCAGATTTGTTCAGAATGTGAAAATAGCTCGCTATATTGGGTTGTCTTAATATTCACTATTCTGCATTTTGTTTTCTCTGTTTAGCAGTAATCGATTGTATTAGTTCTAGACGTAATAATTTTCAAATCGACAAGCAATTCCATTTGATAATGTTCATTGGTCGATGACATAAACAAATATTTCATATTGGGTAAAAACGTTGCGTTAGATTGTCATCTTCTTCAGCTGTCAACGGAATGTGCAGTTTATTGTCTTGAGGTCAACAATTGACAGTAAATGTTTTTATAACGACGAAATACTCGGTCCTTCACTGTTGAATTTAGCCATTACAGTAAACACCCGGGTCGTTTTATTTGTCTGTGTTTCCACGGATTAAATTATATTATAGTCACATATAATTACACATATTTAGACAGTTCATAAAAAAGCACACGTGTAGTGTTTGGCGTTCTTAGAAATAAAAGAACGACGTAGAGACTAAAGGCTACAATGAGGCGACGTCATCATTTGGAGGTGACGTGTTCGAATCTCGGTCGATAATTATAGCTTTCAATTGGAATGTTACCTAGTGCGTCCTCTAGTCTCTGATTCTGTCTTCTACTTCTATGAGAGTCAAACAATACATGCGTGTTTATTTATGAACTGTCTTTGTGGCCTCAAAGGGCTCACCAATTAGTAAACAAAATTAGGCTGTGTCAGCCTTTATGTAGTATGTGTAGTTTTGTTATATTTACATTGGTGTTACCTTTCCTCTGGAGTAAACAATGCAGACCGAGAGAGGGATCATGATGTAAGGACAATAAATGGTCTCTACAATTCAGCCCACGATTTACGTCGTGGAGAGGTATAACATTCGCAACCGCCATGGGTTGTATTTGCTATGCCTTGTTAAGATGTAATAAACTATATATACGTGTGTGTATGTGTTTATATCCACTGTAAAACCTAGTTGCTCTTTATTTATGAACACTGTATCCACTGTAAAACCTCGTTGTTCCCTATTTATGAACACAGTATTCACTGTAAAACCTAGAAGTTCCCTATTTATGAACACAGTATTCACTGTAACACCTAGGTGTTCCCTGGTTATGAACACAGTATCCACTGTAAAAATTAGTTGCTTTCTATGTATGAACACAATATGTACTGTGAAACCTAGTTGCTCCCTATTTATTATCACAGTATCCACTGTAAAACCTAGTTGCTCCCTATTTATTATCACAGTATCAACTGTAAAACCTGGTTGCTCCCTATTTATGAACTCAGTATCCACTGAAAATTGAAGATCTTTCTAGTTGCACTGCCTAACATAAATATGAACAACTGAAGACATAAGCAGGATTTGAAATCGTTGAATGACCCATCAATAACACCATATGTGCTAGCAGAAACAGAACACAGTGTCCACCAGTGTCCATAAGTCTAGAATATACTTGGATTGGAGATTAATATATTAAAGACCCCAAAAAACACCATGCTTGACAAGGCAGTTGAAACCATCTTCAAAAATAGAAATAAATTTCAGATGCACCAAAGCGTTAATAGTGTATGTGTGTGTGTGTGTGTGTGTGCGTGCGTGCATGCGTGAGTGCGTGCGTGCGTGCGTACGTACGTACGTGCGTGCGTGCGTGCATGCGTGCGTGCGTGTGTGTGTGTGTGTGTGTGTTCAATCAAAACATAACAGGCGAGATAGATGTGAACATAAATAAAAGAATAACTTATTTTCAGCAAATGGAAATCGTTTAATCTTGTGGCAGCTTCCCCGATTAGTGTGGTAATATGTTTGTTGTTAGTTGCTTTATTTATTTTCATTCTTATGTCTTCTTCATCTTTACCATTTTCCCCCACTGGACAATAAGCCCTCTACCAACTCATTCCAAGGTCTCCTATCATTAGCGATTTCATGCAGCCCCGTCCATATCCACCACATATTCTTCATTTCTGTTTCTACCTTCTCTTCTCTGTGTGTTTAGGTCTTCCTCTGTTTCTTTTGTCCTATGGATTTAAAACAAAAGCCTTTCTACATGTATTATACTCAGTACTAGTTACACTACTCTCAGGTTTCTCAATGTGCGTCCTATCCAGCGCCATCGTTTCCACTCTGGATTCGCTGTTATGTGAGTAGTTCTCTGCCTTGGCCATTGGGTCACACCATTTTATTCGTTCTATTTTTCGCAGGCGTCAGTGAATGTGTGTGGTTGTTCTCTATGTTACCATTCTTATGAATTAACTGTTATTGATTTATTACATGTTTCCTTAGTTTTAAGAGTAATTTTCAAGGTTGTTTAATAGTGTTATTAGTTTAATACTTTTTCCTCTCAACTTTCAATTGGTGACGCTTCTTGCACTTTGTGTTTCACTCTGTTGTTGTTGTTAATGGTGATGTTTGTGTTGTTGCTAACAAATGATGGCAGATACGAACATAAATAATAGAGTATTTCAGCAAGCGCAAATCGTTCTACCATAATTTCCAATCGCTTACCAGTGGCGTTGACAAATGTAAAAGAGGAGACACAATTGCTTCCTCCATCATAAATGCTTTCTTACCGTCTTCGCAAATTTACAATTAATCTTGTTTTTGTCCTGGTACTGCCCTTTATTCAAAATCAGTAACGTCATTGGCGCCCACACAATAACCTTTTTGTTGTTCCAATGAAAACATATTTTCCACACTTTCCATCTCACCATCTGCGCCTTGCTGGTTCATTTACCAATGGTAGCTATTTAAAAAATGTACAATCTCCCACGCTCCCCTGTCTGCGTGTACAAAATGAATAACAAATAGCCAGTCCTACTTCAAACAACATGCCCACAATTAATGTGGTTGCCTCGGCAATTATTAATTACAAACGTGCAGGCGTGAGCACTCGCATTAGAGTGATTTCCCCTGCCTTGGGGATGTTGTTCTGTTAATCCAAACCAGACGTTGGTGGATGATTTATCTATCTATCTATCTATCTATCTATCTATCTATCTATCTATCTATCTATCTATCTATCTATCTATCCGTCCGTCCGTCCGTCCGTCTGTCCATCCATCCATCCATCCATCCATCCATTTATCTTATCTATCTATCTATCCATCTATCTATCTATCTGTCTGTCTGTCGGTCGGTCGATCGGTCGGTCGGTCGGTCGGTCGGTCGGTCTGTCTGTCTGTCTGTCTGTCTGTCTGTCTGTCTGTCTGTCTGTCTGTCTGTCTGTCTGTCTGTCTGTCTGTCTGTCTCTCTGTCTGTCTGTCTGTCTATCTGTCTGTCTGTCTGTCTGTCTGGATTATTGATCGATATCGACAAATGTTTGCCGGTACAATCGGCTTTCCGGTGGAGCTTATTGAGAGAAGTAAACAAATGTTGCCAAAACTTAGACAATGTTGCCAAAACGTAGAAAGTTTTAAAGTTTAAAGAAAGTTTTTTAAGCGACTTCTATCCTTTTGTTGAAATAGTGGAATATACAAATTGTACTCGTTCGTACTATCAGGACAACAAACTAGCGCCTATCAGTCACCATATAATGGTGGTGTCTGCAATCTCACGTTGTTGCTATCAGCAACTTCATTTTGATGCTATCAGCTACCATAGGGGAATATTATAGAGTAACATACTGGTGGCACCATCTGCCACATGGGAATATTATAGAGTAACATGCTGGTAGTACCATCTACCATACTGGAATATTATAGAGTAACATGCTGGTGGCACCATCTACCACATGGGAATATTATAGAGTAACATGCTGGTGGCACCATCTACCACATGGGAATATTATAGAGTAACATGCTGATAGTACCATCTACCATACGGGAATATTATAGAGTAACATGCTGGTAGTACCATCTACCATACGGGAATATTATAGAGTAGCATGCTAAAACAAATGTGGGTGTTGATTCCCCTCACTCCAGGGACGACACTAAAGTGGTAAAGAAGAACAAATAACTACTACGACATTCATTATTTACACACGACAGTTCCCTAGTTATGAACACAGTATCCACTGTAAAACCTACTTGTTCCCTAGTTATGAACACAGTATCCACTGTAAAAATTAGTTGCTTTCTATGTATGAACACAATATATACTGTGGAACCTAGTTGCTCCCTATTTATTATCACAGTATCCACTGTAAAACCTGGTTGCTCCCTATTTATGAACTCAGTATCCACTGAAAGTTGAAGATCTTTCTAGCTGCAATGCCTAAGATAAATATGAACAACTGAAGACATAAGCAGGATTTGAAATCGTTGAATGACCCATCAATAACACCATATGTGCTAGCAGAAACAGAACACAGTGTACATCAGTGTCCATAAGTCTAGAATATACTTGGATTGGAGATTAATATATTAAAGACCCCAAAAAACACCATGCTTGACAAGGCAGTTGAAACCATCTTCAAAAATAGAAATAAATTTCAGATGCACCAAATCGTTAATAGTGTGTGTGTGTGCGTGCGTGCGTGCGTGCGTGCGTGCGTGCGTGCGTGCGTGCGTGCGTGCGTGCGTGCGTGCGTGCGTGCGTGCGTGCGTGCGTGCGTGCGTGCGTGCGTGCGTGTGCGTGTGCGTGTGTGTGTGTGTGTGTGTTGTTTTTTTCAATCAAAACATAACAGGCGAGATAGATGTGAACATAAATAACAGAATAACTTATTTTCAGCAACTGGAAATCGTTTAATCTCGTGGCAGCTTCCCCGATTATTGTGGTAATATGTTTGTTGTTAGTTACTTTATTTATTTTCATTCTTATGTCTTCTTCATCTTTACCCTTTTTCCCCATTGGACAATAAGCTCTCTACCAACTCATTCCAAGGCCTCCTATCCTTAGCGATGTCATGCAGCCCCGTCCATATCCACCACATATTCTTCATTTCTGTTTCTACCTCCTTTTCTCTGTGTGTTTAGGTTTTCCTCTGTTTCTTTTGCCCTGTGGATTTAAAACAAAAGCCTTTCTATATGTACTATTCTCAGAACTAGTTACACTACTCTCAGGTTTCTCAATGTGTGCCCTATCCAGCGCCAGTGTTTCCACTCTGGATTCGCTGTTATGTGAGTAGTTCTCTGCCTTGGCCATTGGGTCGCGCCATTTTATTCGTTCTATTTTGCGCAGGCGTCAGTTAGTGAATGTGTGCGTTCTCTGTGTTACCATTCTTATGAATTAACTGTTATTAATTTATTACGTTTCCTTAGTTTTATGAGTACTTTTCAAGGTTGTTTAATAGTGTTATTAGTTTAGTACTTTTTCCTCTTAACTTTCAACTGGTGACGCTTCTTGCACTTTGTGTTTCACTCTGTTGTTGTTGTTAATGGTGATGTTTGTGTTGTTGCTAACAGATGATGGCAGATACGAACATAAATAATAGAGTATTTCAGCAAGCGGAAATCGTTCTACCATAATTTTCAATCGCTTACCAGTGGCGTTGACAAATGTAAAAGAGGAGACACAATTGCTCCCGCCATCATAAATGCTTTCTTACCGTCTTCCCAAATTTACAATTAATCTTGTTTTTGTCTCGGTACTGCCCCTTATTCAAAATCAGTAACGCCACTGGCGGCCACACAATAACCTTTTTGTTGCTCCAATGAAAACATATTTTCCACACTTTCAGTCTCACCATCTGCGCCTTGCTGGTTCATTTACCAATGGTAGCTATTTAAAAAATGATCTCCCACGCTCCCCTGTCTCCGTGTACAAAATGAATAACAAATAGCCAGTCCTACTTCAAACAACATGCCCACAATTAATGTGGTTGCCTCGGCAATTATTAATTACAAACTTGCAGGCGTGAGCACTCGCATTAGAGTGATTTCCCCTGCCTTGGGGATGTTGTTCTGTTAATCCAAACCAGACGTTGGTGGATGATTTATCTATCTATCTATCTATCTATCTATCTATCTATCTATCTATCTATCTATCTATCTATCTATTTATCTATCTATCCATCCATCCATCCATCCATCTATCCATCCATCCAAATCCATCCATCCATCCATCTATCTTATCTATCTATCTGTCTGTCTGTCTGTCTGTCTGTCTGTCTGTCTGTGTCTGTCTGTCTGTCTGTCTCTCTGGATTATTCATCGATATCGACAAATGTTTGCCGGTACTATCGGCTTTCCGGTGGAGCTTGTTGGGAGAAGTAAACAAATATTGCCAAAACCTAGAAAATGTTGCCAAAACGTAGAATGTTTTGCCAAAACCTAGAAGCGAACACTACTATCCTTTTGTTGAAATAGTGGAATATACAAATTGTACTCGTTCGTACTATCAGGTCAACAAACTAGCGCCTATCAGTCATCATATAATGGTGGTGTCTGCAATCTCACGTTGTTGCTATCAGCAACTTCATTTTGATGCTATCAGCTACCACACGGGAATATTATAGGATAACATGTTGGTGGCACCATCTACCACATGGGAATATTATAGAGTAACTAGCTGACCCGGCCCGGCTTCGCCCAGTCCCTGGAGGGGATCTATCTATCTATCAGTCTGTCTGTCTGTCTGTCTGTCTGTCTGCTTGTTTGTCTGTCTGTCTGGCTGACCCGGCCCGGCTTCACCCAGTCCCTGATGGGGAGCATCTCATTTAATTCATATAAGTAGTCATATAAGCTCCCGTTCCCGACTATCTGTCTGTCTGTCTGTCTGTCTATCTGTCTGTCTGTCTGACCCGGCCCGGCTTCACCCAGTCCCTGGTGGGGAGCATCTCATTTAATTCATATACGTAATCATATAAGCTCCCGTTCCCGACTATCTGTCTGTCTGTCTGTCTGTCTATCTGTCTGTCTGTCTGTCTGTCTGTCTGTCTGAGCCGGCCCGGCTTCACCCAGTCCCTGGTTCGGAGCATCTCATTTAATTCATATAAGTTGTCATATAAGCTCCCTTTCCCGACTATCTGTCTGTCTATCTATCTGACCCGGCTTGGCTTCGCCCAGCTCCTGGCGGGGAGCGTCTCATTAAATTCACACAGTAACTTAAAAGAATGTCCTTCCACACACCATCCATTATTTTTAATGAAAACTGTTTTTAACTGTAGATAACTTCTTTAAGCATAAAAAGATGAGTTACATTATGCATTATTTTTATGAAAACTTTGAAAATGCCTTAAAGATTATATCATTATTTATTATAACTCATATGCCTGTAAATAACTATAGACAAAGAGTTTATAAAGCTTTGAAAACGATGCAACAATATGACTATAAAGTATATATAAATGTTATTAAAAGGTATGCCCCTTGAAATAACTTTGCTAGAGTTAAGTCCCCTTGCTATATAGAAATTATAATGAAAAATGAAATATTAAATTTTAGTAAGTAAGAAGCGAAAGAAAAACTAAAAAAACTATGACAGAAAGTTGCACAGGAATGAAATGAAAACGTGTAGAAAATTTCATCTCAATCGGATGGACCGTTCGCGAACGCATAAAGAACGGACGGACGGACACACATCGCCTTTTATAGATATAGACATGCTGATTCTATCAGCTACCACATGGGGATGTTATAGACTAACTTGCTGATTCTATCAACTACCACATAGCAATGTTATATGCTAACTTGCTGGTTCTATCAACTACCACATGGGGATGTTTTAGGCTGACTTGCTGATTCTATCAGCTACCACAGTGAGATGTTATAGGCTAACTTGCTGATTCTATGAGCTAAAACAGTGAGATGTTATATGCTAACTTGCTGATTCTGTCAGCTACCACATAGGGATGTTATAGACTAACTTGCTGGTGCTATCAGCTACCACATAGCGGTGTTATAGACTAACTTGCTGATTCTGTCAGCTACCACATAGGGATGTTATAGACTAACTTGCTGATTCTATCAACTACCACATAGCGATGTTATAGACTAACTTGCTGGTGCTATCAGCTACCACATAGCGGTGTTATAGACTAACTTGCTGATTCTATCAACTACCACATGGGGATGTTATAGACTAACTTGCTGGTGCTATCAGCTACCACATAGCGGTGTTATAGACTAACTTGCTGATTCTATCAACTACCACATGGGGATGTTATAGACTAACTTGCTGGTGCTATCAGCTACCACATAGCGGTGTTATAGACTAACTTGCTGATACTATCAGCTATCACATAGCAATGTTATAGGCTAACTTGCTGGTGCTATCAGCTACCACATAGCGGTGTTATAGACTAACTTGCTGATACTATCAGCTATCACATAGCAATGTTATAGGCTAACTTGCTGATTCTATCAACTACCACATGGGGATGTTATAGACTAACTTGCTGGTGCTATCAGCTACCACAGTGAGATGTTATAGACTAACTTGCTGATTCTATCAGCTACCACAGTGAGATGTTATAGACTAACTTGCTGGTGCTATCAGCTACCACAGTGAGATGTTATAGACTAACTTGCTGGTGCTATCAGCTACCACATAGCGGTGTTATAGACTAACTTGCTGGTGCTATCAGCTACCACATGGGGATGTTATAGACTAACTTGCTGGTGCTATCAGCTACCACATAGCGGTGTTATAGACTAACTTGCTGATTCTATCAACTACCACATGGGGATGTTATAGACTAACTTGCTGATTCTATCAACTACCACATGGGGATGTTATAGACTAACTTGCTGGTGCTATCAGCTACCACAGTGAGATGTTATAGGCTAACTTGCTGATTCTATCAACTACCACATGGGGATGTTATAGACTAACTTGCTGATTCTATCAGCTACCACAGTGAGATGTTATAGACTAACTTGCTGATTCTATCAGCTACCACATAGCGGTGTTATAGACTAACTTGCTGATTCTATCAGCTACCACAGTGAGATGTTATAGACTAACTTGCTGATTCTATCAGCTATCACAGTGAGATGTTATAGACTAACTTGCTGATTCTATCAGCTACCACAGTGAGATGTTATAGACTAACTTGCTGATTCTATCAACTACCACATAGCGGTGTTATAGACTAACTTGCTGATTCTATCAACTACCACATGGGGATGTTATAGACTAACTTGCTGGTGCTATCAGCTACCACAGTGAGATGTTATAGGCTAACTTGCTGATTCTATCAACTACCACATGGGGATGTTATAGACTAACTTGCTGGTGCTATCAGCTACCACATGGGGATGTTATAGACTAACTTGCTGGTGCTATCAGCTACCACATAGCGGTGTTATAGACTAACTTGCTGATACTATCAGCTACCACATAGCAATGTTATAGACTAACTTGCTGGTGCTATCAGCTACCACATAGCGGTGTTATAGACTAACTTGCTGATACTATCAGCTATCACATAGCAATGTTATAGACTAACTTGCTGGTGCTATCAACTACCACATGGGGATGTTATAGACTAACTTGCTGGTGCTATCAGCTACCACATAGCAATGTTATAGACTAACTTGCTGGTGCTATCAACTACCACATGGGGATGTTATAGACTAACTTGCTGGTGCTATCAACTACCACATAGCGGTGTTATAGACTAACTTGCTGATTCTATCAACTACCACATGGGGATGTTATAGACTAACTTGCTGATACTATCAGCTATCACATAGCAATGTTATAGGCTAACTTGCTGGTGCTATCAGCTACCACAGTGAGATGTTATAGATTAACTTGCTGGTCCTATCAGCTACCACGTGTGTATGTTATCGGCAAATGTATCCCTATACAATCGGCTACCACATGCTAGTTCTATAAACAACGATATACTGTATTTCCACACGCCGGTTTTATCAGGTGCCCAAATAATCAATGGAAATGGGATTCTAGAACTCAGATAGGAATGTGGATGTTATCAGCTACCTCAAGCTGGTTCTGTCAGTTACATGCTGCTACTGTCAGCTATATGCTGATGGTATATTGGAATGAAAGCAAAGAGATGCACGATCTTAGGCTGCCTGGTACTGGATACTCACATTCACACAGTTGGACACTAGATGATATCTCCCCTTACCATCAACTACATATGGGGGAAACGTTAGGAATTCGATTAATGTTCATGATGTCTTTATGGTTTGGTTTGGTTTGGTTTGGTTTGGTTTGGTTATACTTCCATACCCTTCTACATTGTATAGATCATACACGGAGATCTCCATACATTTCCTCTATATTCTATAGATCATACACGGAGATCTCAATACCTTTCCTCTACATTCTATAGATCATACACGGAGTTCTCCATACTTTTATTCTACATTCTATAGATCATACACGGAGATCTCCATACTTTTATTCTACATTCAATAGATCATACACGGAGATCTCCATACCTTTCCTCTATATTCTATAGATCATACACGGAGATCTCCATACCTTTCCTTTACATTCTATAGATCATACACGGAGATCTCCATACTTGTATTCTACATTCTATAGATCATACACGGAGATCTCCATACCTTTCCTCTACATTCTATAGATCATACACGGAGATCTCCATACATTTCCTCTATATTCTATAGATCATACACGGAGATCTCAATACCTTTCCTCTACATTCTATAGATCATACACGGAGTTCTCCATACTTTTATTCTACATTCTATAGATCATACACGGAGATCTCCATACTTTTATTCTACATTCAATAGATCATACACGGAGATCTCCATACCTTTCCTCTATATTCTATAGATCATACACGGAGATCTCCATACCTTTCCTCTACATTCTATAGATCATACACGGAGATCTCCATACTTGTATTCTACATTCTATAGATCATACACGGAGATCTCCATACCTTTCCTCTACATTCTATAGATCATACACGGAGATCTCCATACTTTTCTTCTACATTCTTTAGATCATGCACGGAGATCTCCATACTTTTTTTCTACATTCTATAGATCATACACGGAGATCTCCATACCTTTCCTCTACATTCTATAGATCATACACGGAGATCTCCATACCTTTCCTCTACATTCTATAGATCATACACGGAGATCTCCATACCTTTCCTCTACATTCTATAGATCATACACGGAGATCTCCATACCTTTCCTCTACATTCTATAGATCATACACGGAGATCTCCATACTTGTCTTCTACATTCTATAGCTCATACACGGAGATCTCCATACTTGTCTTCTACATTCTATAGATCATACACGGAGATCTCCATACTTTTCTTCTACATTCTGTAGATCTTACACGGAGATCTCCATACTTTTATTCTACATTCTATAGATCATACACGGAGATCTCCATACTTTTATTCTACATTCTACAGATCATACACGGAAATCTCCATACCTTTCCTCTACATTCTATAGATCATACACGGAGATCTCCATACCTTTCCTCTACATTCTATAGATCATACACGGAGATCTCCATACCTTTCTTCTACATTCTATAGATCATACACGGAGATCTCCATACTTGTCTTCTACATTCTATAGCTCATACACGGAGATCTCCATACTTGTCTTCTACATTCTATAGATCATACATGGAGTTCTCCATACTTTTCTCCTACATTCTATAGATCATACACGGAGATCTCCACACTTGTCTTCTTTTATATTCCTTAGATCATACAATGAGAATCTCATCACAGTACACGAACTCGGTAGCATCGACGAGGATTCTCTCGTGTGTGTATCAGAATCGCTCATGCAATAAATATTCATTTGTAAGTTTGTTATCTAATTTTAAAATTTAGCATTCGGCCTGCTCTTTTCGACTTCCAAATGCCGAAAGATTTCGAACGTGCACAACATGCTCTGAGTTTTCCCCTTTATCGGGTTCTTCCGCTGAGCTACCATCCATCCATCCATCATGTGCCATGCCGGATAAGCGTGGGCGGTCATGTTTTGCCATCTCACTCGATCACCAGAGTCGTGGATCAGCTCCGTGTTCCTGTCTCGACCATGCCATGTGGCCAAGCCATCCAGGTATTTGCTTCTATGTCTTCCTCTTGGTCTGTTCCCTTCGATCTTGCCAGTTGTCACCAAGTTCTCCAATCTATTTCTTCTCATAACATGCCCAAAAAATTTTGACTGTCTGCGTCTATTGTCTCTAATCAGTTTACGATCTTCGTTTGTTTCTTGAAGGACCTGTTCATTGGTTTTTCTGGCTGTCCATGGTATTCTTTGTATTTTCCTCAGAAACCACATTTCTACAGCCCTCAGATGTTTTTCAGCTTGACTGCTCATTGTCCAAGCTTCACATCCATATAAAAGTACAGGTTCTATGTAGCACCTCAACACTCTTTTTCTCGTTTCAATTGACATCTTTTTATTGGTCAGTATGTTTTTCATCTTGCTAAAGGCTACCTTAGACATGGCGATTCTTGTTCTAATCTCTTCAAGGCATCTCCCATCAGATGTTATTACTGTTCCGAGATAATTGTACCTATTCACTTGTTGAAGAATATTACCATTTACTTGTATATTACATTGTGGTATTTCGTTCTTCCTAGTGACGACCATAACCTGTGTCTTTTTACAATTTAATTCTAACCCTCGTTGTTCACTGTGTGTAACAACTGCATCTACTAAATGTTGTAGGTCCTGTTCATTGTCTGCAATCAAGACTGTATCGTCTGCATATCTAATGTTATTGATGCATCGTCCCCCAATGTTGATTCCTTCCATATCTTCAATATTTCTGAAAATACTTTCACTGTACAGGGAAAACAGATTTTGAGACATTACACATCCCTGTCTCACACCTCTCTTAATAGGCTGATATTGGCCTACTTCATTATCAACTTGTGATTCAGGAAAACCCACTTCGACTTCATAGGTACTTGTAATTTACGTCCCAAAGTCAAAGAGGAGAAGACAACATTTTAGTCCAACTGACCAGTGTAGGGGTTAAACACCCTACCTCAGCATCAGCACAGCGGATGTTTAAGAACGAGTGCTTTTATCCATTCTGTCAGGCTGACTTCCTGAAACGTTGATTTCAGACGCCGGAGTTAAGCCATTCCTGACTCTTGAGTAACTACATGAACATACTTTAGAGCATGCAATACGGATATATTTTTAAGCAATGCTTGAGTCAGTACAGAAAGCCCTCCTTAGGACTAATGCTTTCGTTTTTGTGGCCGGATGGGCTAGTGTCCGGTGAAATAATAAATCGGGCATTGCGGCTGGTTCTGTAGCTTTCGTTGAGAGTCAATTAATGGCACTAGCGGATATTCTAAAGGTCTTTTAATGTCTTAATCAGACTGCTGATTTCCTTGGGATGGATGACACAACGGTCTGGCTCAGGATGAGAGACATTCGTGTCAAGCAGCGATTCACAAAACTTGAGGGTTGTGCAAGGGACACAAGAAAACACAAACACCGAACCGGAGTTATCAGTCACCACACACCCTGAAAACAAATCTGAGACAGAAATCTGAACACCTGTAGACTTGTCCGATGTGCGATGATGATAGTCCATCTGATTTTTTTAAAAATGTTAGTTGCGTATCCTTTACTGGACGTAGCAGTCAATCCCAGCATTTTTTGGCTGTTCGTGATTCCTGGACAAGTTTACGTTCAGTAGTTTGCCATTGATTTCTGAACGATCGGCACACATACCATTTCATAAAAAACCAAAGTAAGACGGTCTGCTGCCAAATTGCCCACAGCTGTGTTTCGAACGCAGGTATGCGGGATTACGAACTGCGTCCATGTGATATTTCATAATTAAGATTTGTAGACAATGTGCAAACTTTGGCACGAACGAAAAACTGCCACATGTTGGTTTAATTTATTCAGTTTCTCAAATACATCCTTAGATACATGGTTAGAACCAGATCTCTTTAGAGTCTATTGTGCTTCCATAGCGTGGGCTATGACCACAGTGTGCTTAGACCCAATTAACAATTGTTGAGCCAATGGCGCGCTTTGTCATAAGGAACTGCAAAATGAAAGCACACATCTAAACACTTTATACGCACGGGTATGCAGGTACATAGAATAAGTGCAATACGTCCTTATCCTTGGAAGTTTAAAAAAACAAAGAAAGTTCTAGCACGTCACATAGAACCAATTTTAACATACCGCTGCGAATCCCGCACAATTAGTAAACAGGCGAAAAACATTCATGGAAGCCTTGGAGATTTGGTTTTATAGAAGAATGCTGAAATATAATTGGACTGCCAAAAGGAGCAATCTGAACATTTTCAAGGAGGCTAAGTCGCAAAGATAACTTATCATAAACATCAGACAGAAGCAGTCATCATGTTTGGCCACATTATGAGAAGACAAAGACTGGAAAATGTTGTAACAACCGGAAAGATTTGTAGTAAGCGAGATAGAGGAAGACAGCGTGAGAAGATTCTTGACAGTTTTGTGGCATTGCACGGAAGTGGGTCAACACACGAATTGATCCATGCCGTCGGAGATCGTAATTTGTGCAGATGTGTGCATGATCGCCCATGCCGGCCGGTAAGATACTGGATTAATTCATTCATTCATTCATTCATTCATTCATTCATTCATTAATGCACGTGCAATACGTTGTAAATTTATTAAGACATACAAGTTTAATTAAAACCAAAGAAAATCATGCATTCAATCCTTGGTCATTTCACTCCTACGTGTGTTCGTTAAAACGTCCACAAAATGTGATACCTTAATCAATCAATCAATCAATCAATCAATCACCCAGGTGCCGTTTCTACAATAAAGGTGGGGCTGCAATAAATCTACAACGCTGTCTATCTCACGCCTTGACTGTACATTCTATCAGACTGTTGTTCGTCCATCTCTTGATGTTATCTTCCCACTTGTATCGTTGTCTACCTCTTGCTTGCTTGCCTTCAACCTTACCTTCCAGTATGGTTTTTATAAGAGTGTTATGTCTTTTAACGTGGCCGAAATATTTAACTTGCCTCTTTATTATCTCTTTCATCAACTCTCTTTACATTCCCAGTCTTTTTAGAACTAATTTTGATTGAAATTGTTTCCATGAAATACGACATATTTTGCAGTATATCCACGTCTCCAGTGCTTCGATTCGACTTTCTAATCACTTTTTCTTTGTCCAGGCTTTCGCGTCATAGAGTAGTGTTGAATAAAATAACACCTGGCAGTTCTCATTGTTACTGCGTTGTTAATCTTTGTAGATGTTAATACTGATTTCATGTTATTGAAAACAATTTTAACCATTTCTATTCTCTTTTTGATTTCTGTTTCACTTCTGCCATCATCTGTTATTATTACATGCCCAAGATAAGGGAAACGTATTACTTATTCTAGTATCTCCCCGATTACTGTGATGTTCATTGATGGCCTCTCCTTTCCACTGCTAATAATCATCGTTTTCGTCTTGTTGTTTGTATGTCAATATCTAAGCCACATTCTGCATTATGCCCGTTTACTTGTTCCACTAGGTTTTGAAACTCTTGCTCGTCTTAACGGTACATTCTAATGATGTTTATTTTTAGTACATTGACGTGTAAACGCCTGTCGTTTACGCTTTGTAAAATAAGCGACGAGGTAAAGTAATCCCATTTACTCAACATCCAGACATATTGACATGTTTAGTCTATTTTTCCACAACAAACGACACATGGGAGTAACACTGTCAGTATTTCGTATGGTGCTTTAACTCTGTCAGAGAACTCCCTGGTGCCCTTTTATGAAGCTGGGCTGGACCAAGATTTATATACTGGTCGCGGGGAAATTCAACATTACCACAAATGGAGATTGAGCTCTGAGTAATTTTGGCAGTAGACAAATGCATTAACTTCCACATTACGGCTTCTTTCTAACTCCTATTAGTTACTCTAAGACAAATTTATTTAAGGAGTATATCAACAAAATAAAAAGTGTTAGGCAAGAGAGGTGGGGGAAAACACATGTATGTGCACGGAGTAAACAGCTGCGCAATAAATAAAAAAACACTTAATGAAAACACCAAACGACAGAGAAGATTAGAGAGTCTGGGCCACACCAGGCACAGTAAGATGATGTTGCCCTAATTCATCTTCACCGAATTCTTAGTATCGGTGTGGTATTATTATTATTATTATTATTATTATTATTATTATTATTATTTTAGTAGCAGTAGCAGCAGCGGCAGCCGCAGCCGTTGTACTTAATAGTAGTAGTTAGTAGTAGTAGTTTTCTTCTTCTTCCTATTCTTTTCCTTTTTCTTCTTCTGCTGCTGCTTCTTCCTCTTTTTCTTCTTCTTCTTCTTCTTCTTCTTCTTCTTCTTCTTCTTCTTCTTCTTCTTCCTTCTCCTTCTTCTTCTTCTTCTTCTTCTTCTTCTTCTTCTTCTTCTTCTTCTTCTTCTTCTTCTTCTTCTTCTTCTTCTTCTTCTGCTGCTGCTGCTGCTGCTGTTGCTGCTGCTGCTGCTGCTGCTGCTATTACTACTACTACTACTACTACTACTACTACTACTACTACTACTACTACTACTACTACTACTACTACTACTACTACTACTACTACTACTACTACTACTACATTTATGACTTCTACTTGTACTATTGCTGCTACATGTACTATTACAACTATATTACTAATTACTACTACTACTACACTACTACTACTAATACTACTACTGCGGCAACTTTGCTACTAATTACTACTACTACACTTCTACTAACTATAGTTACTACTCCTGCTTTTACTTATACTACTACTACTACTACTACTACTACTACTACTATTACTATTACTACTACAACTACTACTGACTACTGACTACCGACTATTACTACTACCAAAACTACTACCAAAAGATCAACACAAAACACGAGACCGTCCTGCCTGCTATGACAAGGTTGAATCCTATATGGAAAAGAAACATTAGCTGTCCTACCCAGATCAACCTGTATTTGTGAAACCTGTGTTAGAGTTTAAGTTCATGCAGAAACAGAACGGAGCATCCAGGCTTTTGAATACAAATACTTTAGGACAGTTATGCACAAACGTTATTGGGAGCACAAACAAGTTTGGGGAAACGTTAGTGACAAATTAAATACATATGCAGATATCAAGACCCACTTGTGTCTGTGGGGAAACTTCGAAATCTTGTCTGTTGGGGCTTATCACGAGTCATTGCACCCATTCAAATGTAATTCCCCCAGGGAACATTTCAGCACAAACGGAGCAGAGCAAGGCAGAGGAAACCATGGACTGAGACCGCTAGAGGGTGTGCATGGTGTAGCATTTGCACATTTGTACGTGGCGTGGCTGAGGTCAGAGAGCAATGGAGGATTCCAATTACTGGTGCTTCCATCATGACACCCTTACAACGCACTTTCTGTAGTTACGGGATGAGATGCTCATCAATTACAGCACATCTTACCCTTCTTTTGTTATGTCATGTATTGACCGCACGAACTCCATATATAACCATATGCAAGATATTGTCTTTATGACTTCGTCCGCTGTTCGTAAGAATCCTTTCGCAACATTGCCACAGCGTAATCAATAAATCAATAGGCAATGGTTAGCAGAAGTACGTCTACGAACACATAGTTTTGTAAGGCTGAATAAATAGACGGGAAATGTAGACTGTAATAAGATTGGAAAACTTACATTGGTTAGGGATGGTCTCACGTACGTGGGATTATTTGCCGTTGCGTAATAACGGTATTAACTATACAAAAATTACGAATGTTGTAGGTAAATTATTATTTATGTATGATCTATGAGTCCTTGTCATTGAACGTCAGATATAGAATACTGAAATTGTGTCTAGAACTTGTTCAATAGATTGACAATGAGTTATGACAGGAAGAGCTTGGAGGCAACGGAGATGTGGTTTATAAGTTTATAAGACACATGTTGAGCGAATACCATGGGCTACCAGAGTAACTAACAAGTAATGCCTGTACAAGGCTAATGAAAGTAGATCATTATGTACATATTTAAGAAGATGACAAACAGTGTTCTTTGCTCATGTAATGGGAAGAGAGGCGTTCGAAATCATGGTAACGAATGTAAATATTAGCAGTAGAAGAGGCAGGGCAAACCGAGACAATGATGCCTGATTGGCTTGGACGGTGACATGGAGGATTATGGAGGAAATATCTTATCGACAGAGTTCCGTTCCGTCACACGGATCACGTGACAGATGTCTTTCACTAGAAGACTCAGCTTCCTGAAAACTCAGCATTCTGAAAACTCATCATCCATAAAACTCAATTAATCAGTTGCCGTCTCCACATTGAAGGTTGGCTGCAGTTGATCTCCAATACAGTCTGTCTCTCGCCTTGATTGTCTCAGACTGCTGTTAATCCATCTCTTGATATTATTATTCCCACTTGTATCGTTGTCTACCTCTTGCTCGCTTTCCTTCAACCTTAACCTCCAGTGTTGTTTTGACAAGAGTGTTATGTTATTTAACATTGCCGATATATGTCAATTGCCTCTATTTTATTTCTTTCATCAACTCTCTTTTCATTCCCAACTTTCCTGAAAACTAATCCAAGCTTATCCTAACATTTCACACATATGTTACGACTGTTAAACATATTTTCTCCCAGCACATTCTTCTGGCTATTCTAAGATCTAATGCTGTCACTTGAGATGTATTTCCAGATGATCCTGTGGTGATCTGCAATCGCTATAAGAATTTCAGAGACACGGATGACCATCGTCATTTCCCACTATCCGTCTCTGTTTTATTCAATCAGTTTAGTTGCATATCCTTTATAGAAAGTCGCAATCAACCTCAGCATTTTTGGCTGTTTGTGAATTCTAGCTAATTTTACGGTTAGCAGTGTCCATGACCTTGTGAACGACGAGCACTCATACCATTGTATGATACCTGCGAAAGACGGTCTGCTTCCAAAATGATCACAGCTGTATTTTTAATGCAGTTTGCGGGATTGTGAATTTTTTTCTTGATCCATTCGCTACAGCGCCGATTAGGTATACAGGATGGCTCCGGTTAACGTCGGGACTGCGTTCTTAGATAACGCGACTTTAAGTGAAAAGACGTATAGCGAAATACTATTTCCCATAGAAATACGGTGTATTATGTAATGTTTATGTTGATGGTTGTTGATATTTATTGGCTAAATAGAGGTGGGTTGGAGGGCGAGTGGTAGAAGTATTGGGAAGTAGAGGCTTCAAAACTATCATCAGCACTACTAGTACTGCCCTAACCCGCTCTCTTAGCTAGATCTGCATAGAGAGACTTTGCTTTCCCTTGGATAGCCATCTTACTCACAGGCATATTCCGTTGGTTCTTGTCTTCAATCCAGCGGCAAATAGTGCTTCCATGTTCTCCATGAGAGTACTTCTGGTACAAGTGATCTTGGAAGCACTCAAAGAGGGTACGTCTTTTGTACCTTCTTTGATTTTGTCAGCACCTGCATGAATTGTCCTTACCGTGGATGGAGGTAAACCATGATATCAACAGCCCGATCGCCAACCTCAAAACGACGTAACACATCTAACTTCACCTCAAGAGGAACACTTAACCCGGTTCTCTTACAACCAGATACACTATCAGCACTTACTGTGCGCTTTAAACTCATAAGTATGGGTGATTACACGATAAAATCCCAGAAAAACGCACTGCACAAAATGTAAAATGGCGATGTTAACGCAGCTTAGCAACACATGTGACGACGTTATAGCAGAACTTAGCGATGTAAAGTAATGTCTCATTGTGACAACGAGTTACAACGAAACGACGTAAACCGAAGCGACGTACAGCGGGGTCTTCAGTAGTAGTAGGGGGTCTCTATCCCTCGGAATGTGGCATAAAATACCACATATACAAAGAACAAAGAAGGAGGACCATGAGGACCTATGAGGACCCGCATTGTTTAGTAAACTCAAAGAAGGGGAGTGGGGGAACATAATTTATGCATAATCGATTGGTGTGCGCCGGCTGACTACGGGTTGATGTATTTGTATCTTTGATAAGATCGGCGAACATCTGTGAGCAAAAAGTCGATATTGCCGGCAGGTGTATATTAGTGTCGGGGTCGAGGGAGGTCGCTGGTGCCATCTGTTGTTTTTAATTACGGGCGGTGTCGGAATAAAATAATAAGAGCAGAGAAAGATGTGTAGGGTGGGTTGGTAAGTGGTGAAAGACGGGGTGGGTGTGCGTAGTTGGTCATAATGGGATATCACCAATGTGTAACATGGGTTCTAGTTACTGCCATTGCGCATTGACAGGTTTGAATCTCAAGATGTGGTTGAGGTAGTGTGGTGGTGGTCGAGTTGTAACGGAGCTAGGTGGTAGCATTGGTGGTTCGAATCACGCTGCTGGTCGATAACGATGTCCGCCCTAGACGGGTACTTTTTAAATGGCTACTAAGGGATGGTGAGGGCTGGTGAGAGATGCCGCTGCCTCCCTCGCCCTCGTGTTGGGTTGTGGTCTGGGTCCTTCCAAGCTTTGTGTTTTCCTAGATCGATATTTTTGATTGTCTGTGGGTTAAAAATGAATGTAAATGCCAGTTGTTGATATTAATCGGGGTATGTGTAACAAAGCACAGGTCGCCTGATACAGTACTCTGTATTGTTCATACTCCCAGTCATCCTAACTGTGGCGCCAGGGGTCTATGCCTCATGGCTCGTGGTGAGGTCTATGCCTCCCTCGTGTTGGGTTGTGATCTGGGTTCTTCCACGCTTCGTGTTTTTCCTAGATCGATATTTTTTTTTTGATTGTCTGTGGGTTAAAAAAGAATTTAAATGGCCGGTAAATTATGCAAGGTAGTTGGTGATATTAATCGGAGTATGTGTAACAAAGGAAAAGATCAATTGAACTAGGTGGGTAGGCTCAGTAAAGATGAGTTCGATAACGGCGGCGGCATCGTTCCTAATTGTTTCACAAGCTGTGACCAGCTGTATAACCCTTCCTTGTCTTCACATTTGTATGGTAACACTGTCGCATTGGAGATGCGCGTGATAAAGCTGTCAACCATGGTAAAGAAGAAAAAATAAATAATTATCTTCCCGTTTGTATAGACGTACACAAGCTAGTTGGTACCATAGGCCCCCTCATATGGAGGTGATAAGTTCGAAGCTCGATTCTTTATCGTTGGTAAGTGTATGGGGTGCGTAGTTGGTCATAGAGGGATATCACCAGTGTGTAACAGGAGTGTCTAGTTGTTGTCAAAGCGCTTGATAGGTTCGAGTCCTACTGTGTGGTGGAGTAGTGTATTAGTAGTAGTCAAGGGTTAACGGGGATAGGTGGTGTTGTAGGCATCGTTTGAGAGTCGAAACACGCGCCTGGTTGATAAGGGTGTCCACCCTAGGCGGCTCTTTTTAAGTGTATTCTAAGTCGTAAATGTATAACAACGGTGTCTAGTTGCTGCCATAGCGCTTGTCAGGTTCGAAACCTGCTGTGTGGTGGTGTAGTGTGGCAGTGGGCGAGTATGTAACGCAGCTAGGTGGTATCATTGGCGGTTCAAATCACGCCCCTGGTCGCTAACTATACCCAACATAGGCGCCAGAGAAGCGAATCCCGCTATGTGGGGAATCTGTTAAAGTAACATTGGTGTCACGTGTTTCGTATCTTTGTTAAAGGTTGGTTTACAACAGCTGTGACCGAAAAAGTCAGTATTATCCGCATGTGTATAGTAAAATAAATAATGTGTATTGGGAATTAGGTGTGCTGGCGACAGTTGGTACTATTAATTATATCACCATTATATGTTAACAAAGGAGAACTCAGGTGAAGCGTGTGTCGACCAATGCGGGAGAGATTGCCTGCCTCGCAATTTACTCTGATAATGCCAATAGCTTCAGTTTTCCTATTGCGGTTATTAGTGAGCTGTAGAAACCTGTAGTGGTTTATGCACTATCGTCACACAGTATAAAGGAAAACTTTAAAAAGTCAAGATGGCGGCTAGTACTAGTAGTGGTAGGTATGGCTTAGTGATATTCGTTGTTAAGGGGTGGGTGAGTGGCAGCGTGGGTAGATAAAAGCTTCCGAGCCACTTTCATCATACACTTTCAGATCGTTAAAGGAAATCCTTGAAGAAAAAAAGAAAAAGAAAAAATAAAAAAGTAAAGAGGACCCTCCATGTCGTTGTGGGTGTCGGACTTGAAGCTGATCGAACCTGATGGTGGCGTAAGGCCATAACAATTAAACAACATGACTGCTAGCTGTTCTATAATGCGGCAAAACTATGTGCAGACCTCCATCCTTTGAGATGAGTCTGATTGAGGCTTCCGGCGGCAGCTTGACTTGTGAAGCAAACAAACTGATGTGTGGCTTACAACCAATCAGGGTGTTGGTCTTAGAATTGATCCACATTTTATGTTAGACAATCACTGATTAGGCTGGCTACTATACTGTGGGCGGGGCTTACTTTATGTAATATATAACCAACTCACCAGCTCTCACTCACCTTGCGCTTTACACAAGAACGACGAACGACCAAGTCTTCAGTTTTGTGGTTATTCAACTGCTATTTGCCTTCAAGTGTGGGAAGGTTGCCAGGCACCTGTTTGTCTTAGTATCTACGGACTATCAACCATATATGGACATACCGATTTAGTGGAGCTGTCTCCCAGTTTTTGGCTATTCACAACTGACTTGTAAGAATTCTCAACCAGTTTCTTACCCAGACGCATCCCAAGTGTAAGCATCAGCATTATTCTGCCTTAGTTTACAACGGCATCTGCAAAGATTTCATCACCGGTTGAAACAGAGACTGGTACAACTTGTTCGGGTTTGATACCGCATACTAAACTAGTGAACATTACATCTTGTTGTTTGGATATTTGGTATCCTAAACTAGTCAACGTCAAGTTATCTACCATTAGTGCAAGTTATAAACTAATTATATTCAACAGCATATACAGAGGCTCGGTGTGAACAGGTTTCAAGTCGAGTGTTGATTATCTCACTATCAACTCGCTAGTGAACGTACCTAAAAAGATGTCTACTAGGCAAGCATCTAAGAACCACTTATGTGCAACTTGTGGGAAAGGTTTCACTGATGCAAGTAATCTTCGTCGCCATATTCGGACCAGTCACAGTACCAAGGAGCAAGTGTATTCGTGTCAAACTTGTGGTCATAATTTTAACAGGAAAGACAATCTACAACGCCACATTACAAAAGAACACACAACACCAGGATCACCAGCCAGTGTAATACCAACAGAAACTTCAACACATTTTTCACCAACAGTGCGTAAGAGACCAGCGGCTACTAATAGCGAGGTGGCAGTCAGCGAGAAGAATACTAAACAAGATAAAAACACCTATCCAGTTAGCGACACACAACCCAAGGATGAAGCGGCTTCTCTACACATGCTACCAGATGATGTCAAACAAGTATACACCGACAACTGGAATAGTATCAAAACACATCACAAGATCAACAAATATATGTCTGTCTATACATTTTTTATTGGTCCACAGACACAGCACCCTAAAGACTGGACAGATATCTTGTACACGATCTTTAACACTCAAAGGAGCATATTCAAAATCAACTTTAGTTATCATGTAGTCCTTAGGCACATCGAAACACAAGCTCTTCGCTTCTACCACGCATCTTTCAATAACGCTTCTGTCTTAGAAATTCCACAACTAATTCGAAGCAGACAAAACTTTGACGATTTTATCAAAACAGTACACGAACACGACATTCTTACATACGCTAGGCAACAACGTCCAAATACCAAATACACTACAGAGACGATTCCAGCTATAAGTTTTTATCTCTATCATATCCCAGAATTCTGTCTCGTTTAATAAATAACCACCGTTTATGACCAAGGTTCGACACCGTTGTGCATGGTGTGTATATGATCATATTAGGTATAACACCACCTGTTGATCAACCATTTTGTGTACTGATATTATGCTTCATTTTATTTTTGTAAAATTTACTGGAAATACTGTAAAATAAACAGTTATATGTATAATAATTGCGTTCCCTTGTTGGTTTTTAGTGTTGACGGTCCATATGGGTGTCATGTGATGAGCTGGTGTTACATGTTGATGGTCAAGAAATATTTCAACCAAACTTATAAATATATCGACCAAACAGGAAAATGTGTTAACCAAAGACGAAAACTATGGGTCAAGTAAAGAAAAAAAGTTCAAACAAGCTTATAAATAATAGGAAATAATGCTAGTCAAACTAATAACAAATGGTGGTCAAATACAGAAATATCTCATCCGAACTTATAACAAGCAAGACAATATAATAGTAAAATCAAGAAATATGTTGACCGAAGTAATGCAATAGGCAGAACGATGGAACAAACTTATAAATATTTCACTCAATCTTATAAAGACTAGGAAAATTTGTTAGCTAAATAGGCAAAATATTGGTCAGACTACACAAATATCTCAATCAAACTTATAAAAAGTAGGAAAATTGTTAGTCAAACTAATAAAAAGGGTGGCCAAATACATAAATATCTCAACCAAACTTATAAAAAGTAGGAAAAATGATAACCAAACTAATTTAAAATGGTAATAAAAATAGGAAAATCTCGACCAAACTTATAAAAAGAAGGAAAATTGTAAGTCAAATGTAAAACATATTAAGCAAGTAGGAAAATCGTATCAACCAAATAGGAAAAATATCGCTCAAACTTATAAATAGCGCGTCCAAACTTATAAAAAGTAGGAAAATGTGTTAGCCGAAGGGTGAAAATATTGCTCAAATTAAGAAACATGTCGACCGAAGTAGGAAAATACGTGCTTCAATGTATAAAAACGTTGGGTAAACACAGAAAGATGTCGACCAAACTGATAAAAATCTCCGCCAAACTTATGAAATGTAGGAACATTTGTTAACCAAAAGGGGATAATAGTCGGCCAAATACAGAAATATCTCCACCAAACTTATGAAAAGTAGGAACATTTGTTAACCAAATGAGAAAAAAATATTGGCCATGTAAAGAAATAGCGCATCCAAATTGACAAAATATAGGAAACTTTATTAGCCAAAGGTAAAAACTATTGACCAAGTAAATAAATTGCTCGTCCAACCCCATAAAAGGTAGGAAAATTTCTTACCCAAATGTGAAAAAGATCGGCCAAACTTATAAATGGCTCATCCAAACTTATAAAAAGTAGGAAAACAATATTAGCCAAATCAACTAAAAGGCTGACCAAACTTATAAATGTATCATCCAAACTGACCAAAGTAATACAAATATTGGGTAAATATAGAAATATGCCGACCAAACTTTTACAAATCGCCAGTAAATTTATGAACAATATGACATTTTGTTAACTAAATGTGAAAAAATATCGACCAAACTTATAAAAAGCTCTGCCAAACTTATGAAAAGTAGGAAACTTTGTTAACCCACACGAAGAAAATTATTAACCAAAGATAGAAAAATATCGACCTAAATAGGAAAATTTGTTAGCCAAATGGGAAAAATATTGGCCAAGTAAACACATATTTCAACCAAACTTATAAATATGTCATCCAAATTTACAAAAAATAGGAAAATTTGTCGACCAAGTAAGAAAATATATTACCAAAACTGGAAAAGATACTAATCAAAGTGAGAAAAATACCAACCAAACTAAGAAATATGTATGGTAAAGTAAGAAAAAAGTTGGCCAAAGTAATAAATACGCTAGCCAAATGAAGAAATATTAACCAAAAGGAGAAAAAATTATAGCAAACTAAGAAATTTGCTTTCACAACTTGTCGAATTGCCCTACCAACTACCCCATTTGCTTTCACAACTTATCAAATTGACCAATTAACCTCACAAATTCCCCACTGACTCTCACAATTTTACCACTTGCCATTACAACGTGTCGACTCCCTCTCACAATTTACCCAAAGGGGTTTACTATAGGTATTATATATCCACAATCAAGCGCTCTCACACTCACAAGAATAACGAAATACTGGGATTTAAGCCTGTTTTTAATCAATTTCTTTGTTTGCAGTCAAAGCATAGAAATTCCGCCAACCACCTTGTTGTTGAAGTATCCAAGGACTTAGTTTATCAGCCATATATTCGCCTACAGATTTAGCGAAGTCCTCTTCCAGGTCTTGGACATTCACATCGGCGTTGTAAGAATTATCAACCAGATGCTTACCCAGACGCATGCCAAAGGTAAACAGCATAATTATTCTCCCATAGTTGATGACGTTATCACCAAAGAATTCATCACTGACTAAAACAAAGACTTGGAAAACATGTTCGGGCTTGATACTGTCTTCTAGTCTCGTGAACAACACAGATTGTTGTTTGGCTATTTGACCGACTAAACCAGACAACGTCGAGTTATTTGCCTTTTTGGAATTGTAGGAACTAATAATAGTCAGCGCCATATTCACCATCTCGCTATGAACTTGTTTCAAGTCAATCGTTGCTTGTGTCATTATTATACTGATAGCTAACGTTCATCAAAAGATGTCTAGCAGTCAAACTGCTGATCCACTATTGTGAAACGGTGCAAAGTGGTCAAAATGGATAATAACATAATACTTGTATAAAGAGATGGACTCGTCTCTTCTGGTTGGTCAAATTACCCAACCTACTGGAGATAAAACGGTTGTCACCGAAACCACTAGACGCGTGTTTTAGACAAGGGATGTGATTATCGATCAGTATGGTCACTGTTAATTAAAATTTAAAAAGTAAAGTTCGACAAGAACATCACTTGTCTAAAACACGCGTCTAGTGGTTTCGGTGACAACCGTTTTATCTCCAGTAGGTTGGGTAATTTGACCAACCAGAAGAGACGAGTCCATCTCTTTATACAAGTATTATGTTATTATCCATTTTGACCACTTTGCACCGTTTCACAATAGTGGATCAGCAGTTTGACTGCTAGACATCTTTTGCTGAACGTTAGCTATCAGTATAATAATGACACAAGCAACGATTGACTTGAGACAAGTTCATAGCGAGATGGTGAATATGGCGCTGACTATTATTAGTTCCTACAATTCCAAAAAGGCAAATAACTCGACGTTGTCTGGTTTAGTCGGTCAAATAGCCAAACAACAATCTGTGTTGTTCACGAGACTAGAAGACAGTATCAAGCCCGAACATGTTTTCCAAGTCTTTGTTTTAGTCAGTGATGAATTCTTTGGTGATAACGTCATCAACTATGGGAGAATAATTATGCTGTTTACCTTTGGCATGCGTCTGGGTAAGCATCTGGTTGATAATTCTTACAACGCCGATGTGAATGTCCAAGACCTGGAAGAGGACTTCGCTAAATCTGTAGGCGAATATATGGCTGATAAACTAAGTCCTTGGATACTTCAACAACAAGGTGGTTGGCGGAATTTCTATGCTTTGACTGCAAACAAAGAAATTGATTAAAAACAGGCTTAAATCCCAGTATTTCGTTATTCTTGTGAGTGTGAGAGCGCTTGATTGTGGATATATAATACCTATAGTAAACCCCTTTGGGTAAATTGTGAGAGGGAGTCGACACGTTGTAATGGCAAGTGGTAAAATTGTGAGAGTCAGTGGGGAATTTGTGAGGTTAATTGGTCAATTTGATAAGTTGTGAAAGCAAATGGGGTAGTTGGTAGGGCAATTCGACAAGTTGTGAAAGCAAATTTCTTAGTTTGCTATAATTTTTTCTCCTTTTGGTTAATATTTCTTCATTTGGCTAGCGTATTTATTACTTTGGCCAACTTTTTTCTTACTTTACCAAACATATTTCTTAGTTTGGTTGGTATTTTTCTCACTTTGATTAGTATCTTTTCCAGTTTTGGTAATATATTTTCTTACTTGGTCGACAAATTTTCCTATTTTTTGTAAATTTGGATGACATATTTATAAGTTTGGTTGAAATATGTGTTTACTTGGCCAATATTTTTCCCATTTGGCTAACAAATTTTCCTATTTAGGTCGATATTTTTCTATCTTTGGTTAATAATTTTCTTCGTGTGGGTTAACAAAGTTTCCTACTTTTCATAAGTTTGGCAGAGCTGTTTATAAGTTTGGTCGATATTTTTTCACATTTAGTTAACAAAATGTCATATTTTTCATAAATTTACCGGCGATTTGTAAAAGTTTGGTCGACATATTTCTATATTTACCCAATATTTTTATTACTTTGGTCAGTTTGGATGATATATTTATAAGTTTGGTCAGCCTTTTAGTTGATTTGGCTAATATTGTTTTCCTACTTTTTATAAGTTTGGATGAGCCATTTATAAGTTTGGCCGATCTTTTTCACATTTGGGTAAGAAATTTTCCTACCTTTTATGGGGTTGGACGAGCAATTTATTTACTTGGTCAATAGTTTTTACCTTTGGCTAATAAAGTTTCCTATATTTTGTCAATTTGGATGCGCTATTTCTTTACATGGCCAATATTTTTTTCTCATTTGGTTAACAAATGTTCCTACTTTTCATAAGTTTGGTGGAGATATTTCTGTATTTGGCCGACATTATCCCCTTTTGGTTAACATATGTTCCTACATTTCATAAGTTTGGCAGAGATTTTTATCAGTTTGGTCGACATTTTTCTGTGTTTACCCAAAGTTTTTATACATTGAAGCACATATTTTCCTACTTCGGTTGACATGATTCTTAATTTGAGCAATATTTTCACCCTTCGGCTAACACATTTTCCTACTTTTTATAAGTTTGGACACGCTATTTATAAGTTTGAGCGATATTTTTCCTATTTGGTTGATACGATTTTCTTATTTGCTTAATATGTTTTACATTTGACTTACATTTTTCCTTCTTTTTATAAGTTTGGTCGAGATTTTCCTATTTTTATTACCATTTTAAATTAGTTTGGTTATCATTTTTCCTACTTTTTATAAGTTTGGTTGAGATATTTATGTATTTGGCCACCCTTTTTATTAGTTTGACTAACAATTTTCCTACTTTTTATAAGTTTGATTGAGATATTTGTGTGTCTGACCAATATTTTGCCTATTTAGGCTAACAAATTTTCCTAGTCTTTATAAGATTGAGTGAAATATTTATAAGTTTGTCCATCGTTGTGCCTATTGCATTACTTCGGTCAACATATTTCTTGATTTTACTATTATATTGTCTTGCTTGTTATAAGTTCGGATGAGATATTTCTGTATTTGACCACCATTTGTTATTAGTTTGACTAGCATTATTTCCTATTGTTTATAAGCTTGTTTGAACTTTTTTCTTTACTTGACCCATAGTTTTCGTCTTTGGTTAACACATTTTCCTGTTTGGTCGATATATTTATAAGTTTGGTTGAAATATTTCTTGACCATCAACATGTAACACCAGCTCATCACATGACACCCATATGGACCGTCAACACTAAAAACCAACAAGGGAACGCAATTATTATACATATAACTGTTTATTTTACAGTATTTCCAGTAAATTTTACAAAAATAAAATGAAGCATAATATCAGTACACAAAATGGTTGATCAACAGGTGGTGTTATACCTAATATGATCATATACACACCATGCACAACGGTGTCGAACCTTGGTCATAAACGGTGGTTATTTATTAAACGAGACAGAATTCTGGGATATGATAGAGATAAAAACTTATAGCTGGAATCGTCTCTGTAGTGTATTTGGTATTTGGACGTTGTTGCCTAGCGTATGTAAGAATGTCGTGTTCGTGTACTGTTTTGATAAAATCGTCAAAGTTTTGTCTGCTTCGAATTAGTTGTGGAATTTCTAAGACAGAAGCGTTATTGAAAGATGCGTGGTAGAAGCGAAGAGCTTGTGTTTCGATGTGCCTAAGGACTACATGATAACTAAAGTTGATTTTGAATATGCTCCTTTGAGTGTTAAAGAACGTGTACAAGATATCTGTCCAGTCTTTAGGGTGCTGTGTCTGTGGACCAATAAAAAATGTATAGACAGACATATATTTGTTGATCTTGTGATGTGTTTTGATACTATTCCAGTTGTCGGTGTATACTTGTTTGACATCATCTGGTAGCATGTGTAGAGAAGCCGCTTCATCCTTGGGTTGTGTGTTCGCTAACTGGATATGTGTTTTTATCTTGTTTAGTATTCTTCTCGCTGACTGCCACCTCGCTATTAGTAGCCGCTGGTCTCTTACGCACTGTTGGTGAAAAATGTGTTGAAGTTTCTGTTGGTATTACACTGACTGGTGATCCTGGTGTTGTGTGTTCTTTTGTAATGTGGCGTTGTAGATTGTCTTTCCTGTTAAAATTATGACCACAAGTTTGACACGAATACACTTGCTCCTTGGTACTGTGACTGGTCCGAATATGGCGACGAAGATTACTTGCATCAGTGAAACCTTTCCCACAAGTTGCACATAAGTGGTTCTTAGATGCTTGCCTAGTAGACATCTTTTTAGGTACGTTCACTAGCGAGTTGATAGTGAGATAATCAACACTCGACTTGAAACCTGTTCACACCGAGCCTCTGTATATGATGTTGAATATAATTAGTTTATAACTTGCACTAATGGTAGATAACTTGACGTTGACTAGTTTAGGATACCAAATAGCCAAAAAACAAGATGTAATGTTCACTAGTTTAGTATGCGGTATCAAACCCGAACAAGTTGTACCAGTCTCTGTTTCAACCGGTGATGAAATCTTTGCAGATGCCGTTGTAAACTAAGGCAGAATAATGCTGATGCTTACACTTGGGATGCGTCTGGGTAAGAAACTGGTTGAGAATTCTTACAAGTCAGTTGTGAATAGCCAAAAACTGGGAGACAGCTCCACTAAATCGGTATGTCCGTATATGGTTGATAGTCCGTAGATACTAAGACAAACAGGTGCCTGGCAAACTTTCTATGCTTGAAGGCAAATAGCAGTTGAATAACCACAAAATTGAAGACTCGGTGGTTCGTCGTTCTTGTGTAAAGCGCAAGGTGAGTGAGAGCTGGTGAGTTGGTTATATATTACATAAAGTAAGCCCCGCCCACAGTATAGTTAGCCAGCCAATCAGTGATTGTCTAACATAAAATGTGGATCAATTCTAAGACCAACACCCTGATTGGTTGTAAGCCACACATCAGTTTGTTTGCTTCACAAGTCAAGCTGCCGCCGGAAGCCTCAATCAGACTCATCTCAAAGGATGGAGGTCTGCACATAGTTTTGCCGCATTATAGAACAGCTAGCAGTCATGTTGTTTAATTGTTATGGCCTTACGCCACCATCAGGTTCGATCTGCCTCAAGTCCGACACCCACAACGACATGGAGGGTCCTCTTTACTTTTTTATTTTATTGTTTTTTTTTTTTTTCTTCAAGGATTTCCTTTAACGATCTGAAAGTGTATGATGAAAGTGGCTCGGAAGCTTTTATCTACCCACGCCTGCCACTCACCCACCCCTTAACAACGAATATCACTAAGCCATACCTACCACTACTAGTACTAGCCGCCATCTTGACTTTTTAAAGTTTTCCTTTATACTGTGTGACGATAGTGCATAAACCACTACAGGTTTCTACAGCTCACTAATAACCGCAATAGGAAAACTGAAGCTATTGGCATTACAGAGTAAATTGCGAGGCAGGCAATCTCTCCCGCATTGGTCGACACACGATTCACCTGAGTTCTCCTTTGTTAACATATAATGGTGATATAATTAATAGTACCAACTGTCGCCAGCACACCTAATTCCCAATACACATTATTTATTTTACTATACACATGCGGATAATACTGACTTTTTCGTCACAGCTGTTGTAAACCAACCTTTAACAAAGATACGAAACACGTGACACCAATGTTACTTTAACAGATTCCCCACATAGCGGGATTCGCTTCTCTGGCGCCTATGTTGGGTATAGTTAGCGACCAGGGGCGTGATTTGAACCGCCAATGATACCACCTAGCTGCGTTACATACTCGCCCACTGCCACACTACACCACCACACAGCAGGTTTCGAACCTGACAAGCGCTATGGCAGCAACTAGACACCGTTGTTATACATTTACGGCTTAGAATACACTTAAAAAGAGCCGCCTAGGGTGGACACCCTTATCAACCAGGCGCGTGTTTCGACTCTCAAACGATGCCTACAACACCACCTATCCCCGTTAACCCTTGACTACTACTAATACACTACTCCACCACACAGTAGGACTCGAACCTATCAAGCGCATTGACAACAACTAGACACTCCTGTTACACACTGGTGATATCCCCATCCCTATGCCCCTCTACGCACCCCATACACTTACCAACGATAAAGAATCGAGCTTCGAACTTATCACCTCCATATGAGGGGGCCTATGGTACCAACTAGCTTGTGTACGTCTATACAAACGGGAAGATAATTATTTTTTTTTCTTCTTTACCATGGCTGACAGCTTTATCACGCGCATCTCCAATGCGACAGTGTTACCATACAAATGTGAAGACAAGGAAGGGTTATACAGCTGGTCACAGCTTGTGAAACAATTAGGAACGATGCCGCCGCCGTTATCGAACTCATCTTTACTGAGCCTACCCACCTAGTTCAATTGATCTTTTCCTTTGTTACACATACTCCGATTAATATCACCAACTACCTTGCATAATTTACCGGCCATTTAAATTCTTTTTTAACCCACAGACAATCAAAAAAAAAATATCGATCTAGGAAAAACACGAAGCGTGGAAGAACCCAGATCACAACCCAACACGAGGGAGGCATAGACCCCACCACGAGCCATGAGGCATAGACCCCTGGCGCCACAGTTAGGATGACTGGGAGTATGAACAATACAGAGTACTGTATCAGGCGACCTGTGCTTTGTTACACATACCCCGATTAATATCAACAACTGGCATTTACATTCATTTTTAACCCACAGACAATCAAAAAATATCGATCTAGGAAAACACAAAGCTTGGAAGGACCCAGACCACAACCCAACACGAGGGCGAGGGAGGCAGCGGCATCCCTCACCAGCCCTCACCATCCCTTAGTAGCCATTTAAAAAGTACCCGTCTAGGGCGGACATCGTTATCGACCAGCAGCGTGATTCGAACCACCAATGCTACCACCTAGCTCCGTTACAACTCGACCACCACCACACTACCTCAACCACACCTTGAGATTCGAACCTGTCAAGCGCAATGGCAGTAACTAGAACCCCTGTTACACATTGGTGATATCCCACTATGACCAACTACGCACACCCACCCCGTCTTTCACCACTTACCAACCCACCCTACACATCTTTCTCTGCTCTTATTATTTTATTCCGACACCGCCCGTAATTAAAAACAACAGATGGCACCAGCGACCTCCCTCGACCCCGACACTAATATACACCTGCCGGCAATATCGACTTTTTGCTCACAGATGTTCACCGATCTTACCAAAGATACAAATACATCAACCCGTATCAGCCGGCGCACACCAATCGATTATGCATAAATTATGTTCCCCCACTCCCCTTCTTTGAGCTTACTAAACAATGCGGGTCCTCATAGGTCCTCATGGTCCTCCTTCTTTGTTCTTTGTATATGTGGTATTTTATGCCACATTCCGAGGGATAGAGACCCCCTACTACTACTGTCTTCCTGTGTTTAATTGTCACAGAACTATGTGCCTCACTTGTTCGTTCATTATCGAATCACGATCGGCATTTTTTTTTTCCAGGGACACCTTTCAACTTAATGATTCAGTTTCCTGCATATCTCGCAATCCCATGTATATATGCAAGAAGTGTGATAAGAAATATATTGATCAGAAATCGAGACGTCTAGCACCCAGATGTAAGGATCAGCTGAGGAACATCACACAACATGCTGGCAAACCTTTTGCTGATTACTTCACTTTCCTTGATCATAAAAATGTCGATGATGCATATGTCACTGTCATCTATTCGTGTTATTCTGACAATTCCATTTGGCTTCAAATGAAAAACCTTTTAATTACGACTATTGGCTATGTCGATCAGACCGGAATTAATACTGTTGTTCATGACAAATTGCAAAACAATAGATATAGCCTTCCTGTGTGATATTCTTTTGTGTTTCTTGTCATTGTACTGTCTACCATACACATGTTTCTCTTTATTATTGTATGATCTTGGGTATCGTATTTAGTAATATTTTCCATCTGTCGCATTAATATCAGTATTTTCATGGAAACTGGGGCACTGCCGTGAACAGTCATTATCAGTGAATGTAAGGCACACTTGTTGTGCCAGTTCTGTGTTCCGGTTTATTTATAATGTGTAATGTGTTTAATTTTCTTGTTCTCTGATATGTGTTTATGCATGCATGCCTGCCTGCCTGTCTGCCTGCCTGCCTGCCTGTCTGTCTGTGTTTTAGTGGATGAGTGGCTGTGTGGATGGATGGCTGGGTGGGTGGGTGGGTGAGTGGGTGAGTATGTGTATATGTGTGTATATGTGTATGTATGTGTGTACGTATGTGTGTATGTTTGTGTATATGTATGTATGTTTGTATGTATATGTGTATGCTTGCTTGCTTGCTTGTGTTCGCTGGCTGTGAACTCCAGCGCGAAGTCCAGTATGTCGGATGAAGACATCCTGTTGTCCTACATCAGTGTGATGTCATACAGCACCTGAGGTTTGCGTGAGTATCCGTTGTCCCATGTCTGGCTTATTGGTGTGCAGGCTGGTGGTTCTTCGCCGTGCAGGCAAATACTCTCCGACTTCGGAAGAATCAGCGATCCTTCTACGTTAGCCAGGACCCCGAAGGGACCTGTTGCTTAGGACGCACGACAAGGACGTGTTAGTAGGTCTTGGCCAGTATAGAATCTGACCCTGGTGACTTGTATGTGTATCTGTATGTGTATACGTATGTTTGTATGTATATGTATGTGTGTATGTATATGTATGTGTGTATGCCTGTGAGTCTGTCTGTGTACGTATGTATGTATGCGTGGGTGTGTGTGTGTATGCGTGCGCTAGCTATTGTACTACAACAGCTCACATACAGGTTTTACCACTGTAACAACTAGCCTATCCTTCGGCGTTCAAGTCACACTTTTGAAAAACCTTTATTCAAAGAAAGAGCGTATTGGCCCCTGCACTACTTGGCACAAACGATAGGGGGGTTAACTCGAGCTCAATGTATTATGTTGTAGGATTCTCTCCCTTCCTTCCTGGCAGAAAGTCTTTGTATCAAGACAAATTGTATTCTTGTGAATTTCGCACTTGCAATAAAATGTAACAACAACAAAAAAATAAATAAACTGGATTTGTCTTGGAAAGTGCAGGCGGCCAGATGATACTGACCTTATCACCCAAGAAGTGTCGACTGGTCAATGGAGATATGGAGCTGGCACTATATCCCCAAATGTGTCTTAAGTCGTGTGAAGGGGTCCTTTACGACTTCACCTTACCAGGCAGGTCTTCGGTGGCTGGCCTACAGCTGATACTGACCCTGCTCATCTCCAACAGTTACATATCAGGGTCTGCCATGTCCAACATTTGTTACCTATCAGGGCCTGCCATGTCCAGTGTGATCTTTGCCGGTTAAATGAAACACTGAATGAAAGTTTAACCATTCTAGGTGTAAGCTTACTTCAACTATTTTGTAAAAATATAAACATCATCATCACACTGTCTCATTTCGCATTGAAATTCGCCTGTAATGATCGTCCAATACATTCTAGTTTTGCATATTTTAGGCGCACCCAGGCTTTTACCAGTCCATCTCTTGACGTCGTCCACTTACATGTAACAAGCAAATACTGTAACAATACAAGAGACAAGATACGATGCTTTTTACCGTGTGATCATCTTTTCAATTTATATCGTTCAAGCATGTTTTATGTTTAGTTATGATCTCTAATGATTGTGTTCATGTGTGTATATATGTGTGTGTGTGTGTGTGTGTGTGTTCGTGTTTGTATTTGTGTGTGTGTGTGTGTGTGTGTGTGTGTGTGTGTGTGTGTGATATCTATCAATGTCCACGCACATGATATATACGATATTATTAATTAACTTAAGCCCCGTGTCTACCAGCCTAAAATGGGTTACAGTTAGTTGCACGTCATTTCAGGACGTCGCAGTTAACCCCAGCATTTTTGGATGTTTTTGATTTACTGGCAAATTTACCTTTCAGTAGTTTGTTATTGCTTTCTGAATGACCGGCACCCATACCATTGTATGAAAACAAGCGCAAAGCAGCCTGCAACCAAATGTGTCTCGAACTCAGTGTGGGGATTGCGGCATTACGTTCGTAAACCCTTCGCCACAGTGGCAGCCCAAAATGGGCACCGGAGGTAATGGTGTGTGTAGAAAATGAGGCCGGCGGGAAGCTGACGTCATGACCCCCTTGATTTCCGATTGGTCTATATAAATATGGGGCTATGACCACATGCCTGAAACAGCTCACAGCGTGTGAAAGGGTCCTGTCATCTTTCTTTGCAACTGAAACCAGCCTTTCGTAATTGGTACACCATTACTTAGTAGCTAAAGCATTAAATCAGAGGGTCTGGGATCAAATGATTGTCGTTGTCTTTGGTTTGTTGTTGGTGTTGTTGTTGCTGCTGTTGATGTTGCTGCAGCTGCAGCTGCAGATGCTGCTGCTGCTGCTGCTGTTATTGTTGTTGTTTTATTTGTTTGTTTGTTTGTTTATGTGGGGGGGGGGGGGGGGTCTTTTTCGCTTGAATTGAACTCAAGCGTAGTCCATACACGTGTTGCGTGCACTGGACTGATTTTTTCATGCGGATTAGCTTTCTTTATTACCAGAGTCCCTCGCTCTCGGGCGAACCCACTTCAACTTTTTGAAGTACTTGTAATATACGTCCCCCAGTCAAGTGACAATAACGAAGATTTCCTGGCGTTAACAACGTTGCGAAATCCTTGCTTGCGTGATACATCATATTGTTTCCTAATTCTGTTGTTCTTTGTTTTCTAATGATATCATACGTCCTTCTAATCTCTAGGATAGTGAGACCGGATACTTAGAAATCGCAAAGAGTAGGTCGTGAAGCGGTTACTCTGGCACAGTTGTTGGGAAAAGGTAAACCTACCCGCGGGTAACATGCCCGTTATTTGGAATGGCATCTGTCAAGAGGAAGTAAACATGAGACAAATGCATACCGAAGATGGACACACGAACTCTGAGGTGCATTAGTTGGTGTGACGCAACTTCCTTCTAAAGAGGAACTAAAAAGAGGGAAGTTTATGATTTCACCGTCCGGCGAGTCGCCATCATAAAGAACTCTGCCGTTTGGACTCGCATACAGTTACAGTAATAAAATTAGATCTGAGGTTTAACTGACTCCAAGTCCATTAGCCTATATGGTCAACAATCACCTTCGGATTAATAAGCCCGTGAGGGTAACACAGTGGGCAGCTGCTTCTGGCTGACTCAATCACAGGACTATTATTCTGAGCCGGTGATGGACCCTAACTATAACTTCTCCTTGAGGTTGAACGGGGTAGGGGTAATGGTGAAATCGAATCCAACTTATTCAGTGCCAAAGGATGTTGTATCACAAATGGGACTTACCATTTGGACAGAAGGGCGATATATCTCCATACTAACCATCGTGTGAATATTGAAGAGGGTTGGCTATTAAAGATTATAAAACAAAGAAAATTGATATAATGTGATCAAAACAATGTTTTCCCGTGGTGAATTTGAATAACAAAGACACAACCAATAGATTGCACGATTTATTGCCTGGAATATTTCGCTGCATCTCGTCAGGTACATACTGCAGAAATCACACAACATAAAGTGAAATAACTAGAAAAATCCTTCAAACTGAAATATACACATGTTCGCACAGTAATGTCGATTGTCTACCACGGTGATTTTAAACTGACTAGCATGTCTTTTTGCTTGCACAAGGACGGCTTACGTAGGTTAATTATTATAGCTTCTACAAACTTCAACAAGCGACTACTTTGTGTGTGTTGAACAACACACGGAAGGCAATGTCTCTTTCAACCACGTGACCGCTCTCGATCACATGTCTCGCGACCGATGAAGCAGGACTGTTTCGGTGTGTCTGCCTGCCTAGGTTACCATCGTCTGTGTGTAGTCTGCAAGATACTACATGAATGTATGAATGAACCATCGTGTTATTTGTTTCATTTCGTAGTATCTTCAGCAAGTGTAATGCCTAGTGAATGGAAATTTTGCATTATAATACATTTCATTTCATACTGCACCATGTTTGGTCCAGCTCTATTGTTTTGTTTGGCACTGAGTCAGTTTAATGTAGTAACTGTTTAGAAGGGAAGAGGCAACATTCTATTTCAGTGGAACCGAATCTGTCCGTCTGTCCGTCCCTACCTCCCTCCCTGCCTCCATCTATCTCTCTGTCTGTCTCTCCATCTATCTCTCCATCTCTCTCTCTTTCTTTCTCTCTCTCTCTCTCTCTCTCTCTCTCTCTCTCTCTCTCTCTCTCTCTCTCTCTCTGTCGGTGGGTCGGTCGGTCGGTCCGTTGGACCGCCTGGCGGTCCCCCCGTCTCTATTTATACGTGTGTGATGTATGTGTGCGAGCGTGTGTGTGTTTGTCCTTATATCTATCTGTCCGATATATCCGTCTCTGTCAGTCCGCTCATCTGTCTGTCACAAGCACACGCTCACTGACACAGACACTCAATCACCCAGCTGAATATTGACGTGGCACTCGTTATTCTGCCTGCCATTATTGTCCTGCTCGTTTGAATCTCTCCAGATGAGGAAATATCGATCAGACTTTTACATTAACCGCACCAGTGTTTGGCTTACAGCAAAGTCCAGGCTGGACGAGCTTCCGAAAGTCATTTGTGTGTGAGTTTACGTAGAGCGACTCAACTGCTGCTGCTGCTGTGTGTGGGTCAACTCTGGCCAATTACACATTCATCTATAGTTTGCTGTACAAGGCTGATGTATAGTTTACTGTGTAGCAAACAAGGTGGATCTATAGCTTAATGTGTACCATATAAGATTGATCTATAGCTTGATGTGTAGCACACAAGATTGATCTATAGTTTGCTGTGTACTACACAAGGTTGATCTATAGCTTATTGTCTACTACACAAGGTGGATCTATAGCTTGATGTGTACCACTCAAGGTTCATCTACAGCTTGATGTGTACCACACAATGTTCATCTATAGCTTGGTGTGTACCACACAATGTTCATCTATAGCTTGGTGTGTACCACACAATGTTCATCTATAGCTTGGTGTGTACCACACAATGTTCATCTATAGCTTGGTGTGTACCACACAATGTTCATCTATAGCTTGGTGTGTACCACACAATGTTCATCTATAGCTTGGTGTGTACCACACAATGTTCATCTATAGCTTGGTGTGTACCACACAAGATTTATCTATAGCTTGATGTGTACCACACATGTGTACCACTCAAGGTTGATCTACAGCTTGATGTGTACCACACAATGTTTATCTATAGCTTGATGTAAACCACTCAGTGTTGATCTATAGCTTGATGTGTACCACACAAGATTCATCTATAGCTTGATGTGTACCACACAAGGTTGATCTATAGTTTGATGTGTACCACACAAGATTTATCTATAGCTTGATGTGTACCACACAATATTTATCTATAGTTTGATGTGTACCACACAAGGTTGATCTATAGTTTGATGTGTACCACACAAGATTTATCTATAGCTTGATGTGTACCACACAATATTTATCTATAGTTTGATGTGTACCTTGCAAGGTTGATCTATAGCTTGATGTCTACCACACAAAATGTATCTATATCTTGATGTGTACCACACGAGTCTGATCTATAGCTTGCTGTGTACTATACGTCCATATGTAAAATACGTCTTAGTCCGATCAGGGGTCCTTTATTGTTGTCACAGGGTAAAACTAACGACATGATCTGTTAGTAGCAAAGATCATTGTATCGTGCAGGCTAAGAAATAAGGTAGATAAAGGAGGAGCAGGAGAAAGAATGAAGGAAAAAGAGGGATATACGAACTAACTTTTTTTTTAAAGGGTCACAAAGAAGAAAACGATACTGGGTGAAGAGACGTGGAGGATAGTACTGCTGATACTATTGCTGCTACTAATGTTCAAGATGATGGTGGTGGTGGTGGTGGTGGTGGTAGCGATGCGGTTTATTACACCAGTGCCTGGTCATTGTCTGGCAGGTCTCTACCCATTCCAATAGTACTTTCTTCACGTATCCCCCGCCTATGTTCGCTATGTTCTGGTTATATGCCAGAACTGCTATTAAACCCCTGCTGACTCACACTGGTATCCACCGGCAGAACGAATCTGTCTAGAAATAAATGCAGTCTGGGTGTGCTACTTTTGGAGTCGTGCCATGTTTCGGAGACACAACAGGCTGGACATTAGTGACGTCTCACTGGAGTGCCCAGACTGTTGTCCTGGGCGATGTCTGTTGCCTGTGTGGCTATAATGTAGCGTCAGCTCTTTATATTTATGGGAGCTGCGGTATGACGACTCACAGACGGCCTGAAGGGCGTGTATTTGAAGCCAGGCTTGTCCATGTGACACATTTTTTGTCTTATCCCATCCCATCCCATGTTAATTTATGCCTGTCCCATCCCATCCCATTCCATGGGATTTCCATTATAATATTAATATGGAATACAGTTCAAATACAATTATGACATTTATGAAAGTTTAGGTTTAGTGTCTACTGAAAAGGACTACATGTTTAAAGAGACAAGTAAAACGACAGAATTTATTAATTGTAATATTCAAGAATATTATATTTTTAAAAGAGTAATCCAAATATGACAATTCGGTGTCATTCTGACACTCTCATTCTGTTTCCGGGTCACTCTGCTCATTCAGCACGTTATCAATTTCCTACTGATCGACTGTTTCTAATAATTCAATTAGGCCAGCTAATCCCTGAACCAAAAATCCACACACGCTACCAAAACTAACCCAAAAAAAACAGCATCTCGCCTTCACGTTAAATTTCCCGCAAATAGTCCTGAAAAGTAGCCCAATTTGGATGGTGAAATCTGCCCAACTGGCAACACTGCTTAGCGGTGCGTATTACGTATTTTGCTACGTAGACCTGCAACTTTTTTCCAGTCAAGTCACACTTTTATAATTTTAATTGCAGGTAACGCATCAAAATGTAATCTTATATAATAAAAGACTATGTGTATTTATTTATTTATCCGGTGTCCCACCACAAGATAAAGAATAGATACAAATATATAAAAGGACCAAAACAAAGAAGGATAAAAAAGCTTTAAAAGGATTTTTTTTTTAAATAACAAAATTAAGGGTAGCTCTGACGTAGATCAACTTGCTATGACATGGCTACTGTCCCATGGGAAATACAAATGCGTGCGGTCCCATCACATCTCATCCCATGGGAATAGCATTCCCATGACCAAGCCTGTGAACCTCCATCGAGATAACGATGTTTTTATAAGAAATTAACTCAGGCTCGCAGGCCGACCAATCATAAATTGGGTACCAGCATAAGTTCTCGGCAGCAAAGAGGGATACTGGCTACACCTATCGAGTACTGCTTGGTTTATAACAATATCAGGCTAGCACCATATACCAAATACGATTGAACGCCTGGGAACAGGGGTCCTTATTTGTGTCACAGGATTATGCATCTACATCCCATTGCTGACTTGTGCCTATACGAAAAAAAAACAACGAACACAGACTGCTAGTAGAAAAGATTTTTTTATCTTGGAGAATAGAAAAGATGACGGAGAGGAGGAAGAGGTGTAAGAGGAATTTTATTAAAAAGGTGCACGTGTGTAGAGTGGCAGTAACTGAAAGCGTTTATATATGATAGAATCGTCGATAAGCTTTATGCCATTCAATTAAACTCGCAAACTTGAAGATGGACCGAAATAATCTTATATGAATATATGAGAGCACAATGAATACACAGGACAGAGGGTTTCGGAGACTCATTGTAGCCGATTAGCAATGCGGAGATGGCCCTTAATTGATTTATCGATTCAGAGAAAGTGTCTCTAGTAAAGAAATTATAATAGTAAAATAGTACAATAGTAATTCTTGTAAAAGCGGACGCGTTGGTTGAAAAGCTGTGCTGATAATGGCATGACCTGGTTGAACGAGGGTTTGATCCCCGGGCTTACCGCTGGCTACGGAAGAGAAAGACCGGCCACCTATCCCTCCGTACACTCAAGCCTACAAAATGTAAAGGTAAAAAAATGTAAAAGGTAAAACTGTAAAAATAAATATATAATAAAATCCATACATCAGTTTCAGTAAAATCTAAAAACAAACTTTCAGGAATAAATTCACTTACATATCAAGCTCTTAACTTGTTACAGCCAATGAGGCATAGTATTGATTTTTATGTAGCAGTTCCCGGTAGTTCGATTGTCTGGCATGTCGTCTCTACCCTACCTCGGCTCTTATTCTACACACAGTCTCTTGGTTTTCATTTAACGATGTTGAAACTACAAGCTAAACTACTGTGTTGGGAAACCCCAAGCTAAACTACTGGGTTGGGAAATCTCACACTAAACTACTGGGTTAGGAAATCCCACGTTAAACTACTGGGCTGGGAAACCCCAAGCTACACTATTGGGTTATGGAACCCCAAGCTAAACTACTGGGTTGGGAAACCCCAAGCTAAACTACTGGGTTGGGAAACCCCAAGATGAACTACTGGCTTGGGAAACCCCAAGCTAAATCCCAAGCTGAACTACTGGGTTGGGAAACCCCAAGCTAAACTACTGGGTTAGGAAACACCTACCTAACCTAATGGATTAGGAAACCCCAAGCTAAGCTACTAGGTTGGGAAACCCACGCTAAACTACTGGTTTGGGAAACCCCAAGCTAAACTACTGGGTTGAGAAACCCCAGCCTAAACTACTGGGTTGGGAAACTACAGACTAAACTACTGGGTTAGGAAACCCCAAGCTAAACTACTGGGTTAGGAAACCCCAAGATAAAATACCGGGTTGTGAAACCCCAAGCTAAACTACTGGGTATTGAAACTCCTAGCTAAACTACTATGTTAGGACACCCCAAACTAAACTACTGGGTTGGGAAGCCCCAAGCTAAACTACTGGGTTAGTAAACCCCGACCTAAACTACTGGGTTGGGAAACCCCAAGCTAAACTACTGGGTTTAGAAACACCAAGCTAAACTACTGGGTTAGGAAACAATAAGCTAAAGAACTGGGTTAAGAAACCCCAAGCTGAGCTACTGGGTTGGGAAACCACAAGCTAAACTACTGGTTTGGGAAACCCCAAGCTAAACTACTGGGTTGGGAAACCCCAAGCTAAACTACTGAGTTGGGAAACCACAACTATAACTACTGGATTGGAAAACCCGAAGCTAAACTACTGGGTCGGGAAACCCCAAGCTAAACTACTGGGTTGAGAAACCCCAAGCTAAACTACTCGGTTTGGAAATCCCACGTTAAACTACTGGGTTGGGAAACCCCAAGTTAAACTATTGGGTTAGGAAACCCCAAGCTAAACTACTGGGTTGGGAAACCCCAAGCTAACCTACTGGGTTAGGAAACCCCAAGGTAAATTACTGGGTTGGGAAACCTCACCATTGGTAAGTGCGAAGGTATGTTTGTTTTAAATGTTGCATGCCTTTGCAGGACGTTGTGATCAACCCCAACCCCGGGTTGATTTACTAGTCAATGCACTCTTAGATGTATAGTGTGAGAGAACAGATAAATTGTCATGGCCTGAAGAGGATGGTGCTGCAGGGAGTGGTCAGAAGATCTGGCCGACACTCTGTACTTCAAGGAAAGACTAGATGTACACATTATAGCTGGCACCATTAGTAATGGGAACTCTTCGCTGGTCGTTGAAGATAAAGAAGGAACACGTACGGAAATGTCCCGAGTGATGTGATTTTTCTTGACAATTTAGGGAGGGAGGAGGGAGACAGGGAGGAAAGAAGACAGGAGGGGGGATAAGGGAGGAAAAGTCAAAGGTGGAGACAGGGGAAGGGAGAGAAGAAGAGAGGGAGAATAAACGAAAGATGGAGGGGAAAAGAAGGAGAAAATTGAAGGAGGGAACAGAAGAAAATTAAGGAGAAACAGAAACAGGAGCAGTTGAAAGAGAGAGGCGGAGAAATCCATTTTAGGGTAGCATTTTTCCTCATAGCAATAGTTTCCGAGAAATCCAATGATACCCCACTCCCCCAAGATCTCCAGACAGTGGATAGGGTGCGCCAGCTTATCGGACAAGATCGCAAATAGGAGGTTGTAAATCTCTGAGCAGCTGGACAGCGTGACAAGTAGGCCTTTTAAACCGCAGCCCTGACAAACTTTTGAACTTATCAAACCTACTCAGAAGAGAGTAATCGCAGTACACGGTATGTGTTGAAGAGTGTCGTTAAAGCAGATGTAAGTATTGCAGTGCTGAATGTAGATTTGTATCCCAGAATGCATACACATTACAGTTCCACCCTGCCGAAGTATTTTTAACTGATTGAGCGTCAACGGATGATTAATCGTGTTAAGCGACTTCCCGTATCTGCATGGGCTTATATATCGCAGAAATTTTGGCTTTGCGTTATAATGCCATGTTTGCTACAATTTTAACAACTTGTAAGCCATAACTGTGACACACATCTACTTCCCATTTTCCGTTATTCATTTTTGTTTGGGCCAAACCTACTGTTTTGTTTGGCACATAATCTGTAACGGGCGCTATGTGCAGCTTAGACGTGCAAAAATAACATATATTGGAAACAACAAGTTGCCATGGAGATTGATAATGAGGCAGGTCAATATCAGCTTGTTAAGAGATGTGTACGACAGGGATATCTAATGTCTCCAGGTCGTTTTTCCCTATACTATACTGGCACCTTGCCGTCTTGACCGACTATAGTTTCTTACATCATGTTTCATAAACAGCCAAAGTCCGGGCTGAATTGTAGAGACCATGTGTTGCCCATGCAGAATGATCCCTCTCTCGCCAGGCCTAGTTTACTCCAGAGGAAAGGCAACGCCATTATATCTGGAACATCTATACGCTATACAGTGAAAATATTATTAGAAATTTAGAAGATATAAGGGGAATTGTCATTGGGGAACATAAAAGCAGTAATAGATATTGATTTATTTGGTTGTTTCGGGGTTTGAGATTTAAATATTGAGCACAACCCACTACTGGCAACGCTGATCGTATTCTGGTATGAACCTAAGGCCTATCCCTGTCAATGTGGAAGCACTACACATTCCACATTGACGTGAATAGTAGATATGCTGATGATATAGTATTGATTGCAGATAACAGTATCTGCAACATTTAGTGGATGCGGTTATTGTACAAAGTGAACACCTAGGGTTAGAATTAAATTGTAATAAGACAGAGATTATGGTCGTCACTAGTAAGAAAGAAATACCAGAGGCAGGAGGAGACAAAGAGAGAAGATACCAGACAGTTTGGCATCATGGCATGAGGAATGTGAGTATCGGAAAATATTCGCAGCACAAGAGACAGAAGTATGTGGACATGCATGATCACCGACGCCACACGGCATGGACTATAAGAAGATAGTAAAGGACTATTGTCCTTGTTGTCGGCGCTGTGGTGAAGAGGCTGCGAACACAATTTGTAATCCTTCATACTGCGTTCGAAACACAGCTACTGGCGATTTGAAAGCAGATCGCCTTGTGCTGGTTTTCATACAATGTTATGAGTTCCGGTCGTTCGGAAAGCAATGACAAATTACTGAAGGTAAACCTTGAAAAGAAATCGCAAACAGCCAAACAATACTGGAGTTCACTGCGACGTCCTGCAAGGTATATGCAACTAACTTTTCGTGACGTGTAGGCTATATAATGTTAGCCATATATTTGTATACACCATATTTTTATAGTTGGATTAGTCTTACATAGAACCAAATTTAACATAAGGCTGGACAATTAGTAGACAGGCCCAAAAAATCCATGGAAGCATGGAAAGAGGCATTGACCGAGCCATATGGGATAAAAAAAAAAAATCTTCCTCCATGGAGGAGATGTGATTTTATAGAAGATTGCTGAAAATTAATTGGCCAGCCAAAATGAGCAATCTGGACGTTTTCAGGGAAGCTGAGTCACAATAGCAATTTATCACAAACATCAGGTAGAAGAAGACAGCGTGTGAAATTTCTGGAACGTCTTGGCACGAAAGGGAGGCAACACACGAATTGAGTCATGCCGTCGGAGATCGCAATTTGTGCACGGGCATGATCGCCCACGCCAGACAGCAAGGAACTGGAGGATGATGATGATGATGATGATGATGATGATGATGATGATGATGATGATGATGATGATAATGATTTTTTATAGACCAATTAGCACTGGAGAGGTGATATTGTGTATGTCACGGCGCTCGATTATACTTCCAAGACATTTCTTTGTCTCCATTTCAGGTTAGGTTCACCTGGCGGAGCAGGTCAATTTTAATCATGCACATTGATGAGAATTCAAACCCAGGACAAACGGGTCGGCATTATTAGAAATGGTAATTGTCTTTCCAATTACAGATCAACAGCGGTATCTAAAATCGTATTCTCTTTCACGAGTGTGATTTTTATCTTCAGTATAAGAACAGGAGCCAGCGCGCTGGTGTAATGATGAGGGTTGAAACACATCTGATGGCTGTGGAAATGTGGTTTCTGGGGAAAAGCAAAGAATACCATGGACAGACAGAAAAACCAACGACAAAGTCCTACACGAAACAAATGAAAATCGTATACTGATTAGAGAAATTAGACGTAGACAGTCAAAATTTTTGGGACATGTTATGAGAAGAAATACTTCAGAGAACTTGGTGACAACTGGCAAGATCGAAGTGAAGAGAACAAGGGGAAGACAGAGAAGTATTTACCTGGATGGATGTCCACGTGGCATGGTCGAGACAAGAACACTGAGCTGATCCACGACTCTGGTGATCGAGAGAGATGGCGAGACATGACCGCCTACGCTTACCGGCATGGCACATGGTGGACGGATCACGCTAACAGTGGTATGAGTGCTGTCGGGCGAGAGTTCGATGCTTGCGCTTGAAGTTCGCTACGGTACCGAAACTCTGGCCACCTGTTCTTCCATGAACAATCAATCAATCAATCATGTGCCATGCCGGAAAGCGTGGGCGGTCATGATTCGCCATTTCACTCGATCACCAGAGTCGTGGATCAGCTCAGTGTTCCTGTCTCGTCCATGCCATGTGGCCAAGCCATCCAGGTATTTTCCTCTCGGTCTTCCTCTTGGTCTGTTCCCTTCGATCTTGCCAGCTGTCACTAATTTCTCCAGTCCATTTTTTCTCATAACATGTCCAAATAATTTTGACTGTCTACGTCTAATTTATCTAATCAATCTACGATTTTCATTTGTCTCTTGTAGTACTTGGTCATTGGTTTTTCTATCTGTCCATGGTATTCTTTGCATTTTCCACAGAAACCACATTTCTGCAGCCATCAGATGTTTTTCAGCTTGACTGCACATTGTCCAAGTTTCACATCCATACAAAAGAACAGGCTCTATGTATCCCCTCAACACTCTTTTTCTCGTTTCAATTGACATCATTTTATTGGTCAGAATGTTTTTCATCTTGCTAAAGGCGACTTCCATGAACACAGACCTGCAAGATGTGCTGATGCCAGCACTGCATATATCCACCGGAGGCTCCTGTTAATGGATTAGTTTATTGTTTTTGCTGTTATACCAACAGTATCTACACTTGTACTCTTATCTTTAAGATTGTGTGTGGTTTCCATCTTGTGTATACTAACATTATTTAAAATTTTACCCGTATTTTTAACATTATATGTGGGTCTAATCTTCTGTTTACCAACAGTATCTAAAATGGTACCCTTATATTTAACATTATGTGTGGTTTCCATCTTCTGTATACCAACAGTATTTAAAATTGTACCCTTATTTTTAACAGTATGTGTTGTCCATCTTCTGTATACAACAGTATCTAAAAATGTGTAGTCTTCAACATTATGTGTGCTTTCCATCTTCTGTATCTTCTTCTTCTTCTTCTTCTTCTTCTTCTTCTTCAGCATTCCGAGCCATTGAGGTTCTTCGCTGCAGATACAAGCCGTCTCCATTCGTCTCTCTGGTGGACCTTCTCTTGCCAGTCCTTGATTCCAACAGTATTTAACATTGTACCTTTATTTTTAACAGTATGTGTTTTCCATCTTCTGTATAACAAGAATATCTAAAATTGTGCAGCCTTCAACATTATGTGTGGTTTCCATCTTCTGAATACCAACAGTATGTGTTCTACTGTTTTTAGCATGTATGATTTTAATCTTCATTATTACAATATTTTCTAAAGTTGCACTCGTTCCCCTTGAATTCAATATTATTTGTCGTTTCAGTCTTCTGTATAATAAGTGCCTAAAATTGTTTCCTATCTGTAACAGTGTGTGTGGTTTTAATCCTCTGTATAACAGTGTCTAAAATTGTACTTTGTATTCAACATTATTTGTAGTTTCACTCTTTTATATAGCATAGTAACTGTCCTTAACAATACAATGTCGCATCGCCTCCGACTAGGCACCCTGCAACTATGATATTCCCAGATGATGTACAAATATCCTCGCTCATCATTTGTGTCGTCTGTCAGCGAAAGAAGACATTGATTGATGGTAACCGCAAACATTCGGGGCTATGACAGTTGGACGAGCGTGAAAAAATGGTGCAAAAATATTTTAATTATCATGTTGTATTTTTTCATGTTAAATTTGCAGGTTCTATTAATGACATCATGATTTTGACATTTGTGGCAGAGATATCAATTGGAAGGTAGAGGTGATGGGGGCGGGGGAACACTGAGATCACATGAGAAATAAATTCATGGATATTAATTGGCACTCATAGAAGACAAGGAAAGATGTCAAGATCAAAGACCGCAGTAAAACATAAAATTTAAAAGATAATAGTCTTCTCCATTTTCGTTCACCTTCAGATGTCAATACGAATAAATCCAAAGAACGCAACAGTTATATTAAGGGTGTTGACAAATGGGAGCCCGGGTCAATTTTTAACAACCTGCCTCTATGCGAATTCGAACCTAAGATCATCAGACCGGCAGGAAAGTGTCTAGCCACTACTCCCCTCTACTTTATCACTTCACTATTTCAGCAGACAACATAAATAATCAGATTTGTCCCAAAGAAGTTTCTTGGTATGGGTCTGTAATGTGATAGAGACATTAAATTTAAAAATAAAATTAGTTGTATGTCCTTCACGGACATAGCAGTCAACCCCAGCATTTTGGCTGTTCGCGATTCCTGGGCAAGGTTTACGTTCAGTAGTTTGCCATTGCTTTCTGAACGACCAGCACCTATACCTTTTTCGAAAAAAAAAACCAGCATTGCTGTGTTTCGAACCCGGGTATACGAGATTGCAAATCGCGTCCGTAACCTCTTCGCCACGGAGACGGCGAATCATTACATTGTGTAAGCCTGAATGCAGGGATGAATTGACGACAAGTTTGTCCTCACTTAGCGAGACGCCGAACACAAGCTTCAAACCCAACCCTAGTCCGGCCGAGCTCATAACATTATGCTTAAGGTATTGATTAAAACGGAAGTCGCTGTGACAATAATTATAATTTTCTGCCACATGGTGAGATCTGAAAAAATCTCTGTGAAGTCTTTTATTGGTTGTAAAAGTTGTGGTAGGGGCCAAGAAAAAGATGTCTTGACCGCACTCAGAGCTCCTGGTGCAATTAATAGCCCCATTTTGTTGAGTGCACTGACAGAACCTCACAGACGTAATGTGTGGGTTGAGAAGCTTTCGTTATTTGAAGGTGGCAGGTTCGGATGAAGGTTCTTCAATCCTCTTCTTTTCTCTACCATTTTCCCCATCTATTATACGAGTTCTTGTAAATAAATTTCAACTATTTATCCACCAAGAGTCTCTGGTTCAAATCCAGGTATGCTTACAATTATTTTCTCTCAGAGATGAACTAAATAGTATCATTATCATCATCAACACCATCAGCAGTATCATCATACAGCACTGTTTCCTCAATATATGTGGAAGGTAATGGATCTCCAGCAACTTCGGACCTGTACCTTCATTGTAAATTTTGCTAGGCTGTATCTTGACCATTTCTTGATGTTGTCTATCCTAAGCCTTCGCTGTACATTCTACTAGGCTGTATCCTCGTCTTATCTTAATACTCTCTGCCTATGTATATCTTTGACGTTCTCTGGCTCTATTGCCCTCAACCCTCCCCTCCATTATGGTATTCAGAAATTTATGTCTTCTATATAACCAAAGTACCTTGTCTTTCTCATTTTTATTTCCTCCATCAGTTTCCTTTTCATATTGAGTTATTCAAGAACTCCCTTAAGAAGCCTATTCTGCAGGCATGCTACGCGACTGCCTGTTTAAAAGGCCATCCAGTCTCATTTATCAATGAATTCTATTCCCTAAAACGTATCCTGCTTAAAAAAATAATTTCCGCGTAAATGATGGGATAAAATGCCACAAGGATCGTATTTTTATATCCCCGTATCTCCATCATTTGTCTCCATCACATTATTTCCACTATTTATCTTTTTTGTTTTCTCCAAGCTTACTTTATCTTTGTGACAACTCCGACTGAGCTGTTTCCACGTTTTCCCTCCCCCCACCACCCCCACCCCACCCCACCCCCAAGGTATCTAAAGATATGAGATGCCTAGATTTACAGGCAAAAATCAATCACGTAGCCGCATTGTTAGTTTTAGGTGGATGTTTTCCGAGCATGTCTAACCAGTCTTGATATAAGTAGCGTCTGGCCAGACACGTGAGGTTCTTGGGGGACCCAGGAAGAGATAACTGTATCAGTTAGCGGATATTTCGTGCCATAGCCAAACCACGCGTTGCTAGTTCCGTTTGTTTGTTTTTTTTTCTGTGCAAGTGTTGTTGCCTGGTATTGTACATTACTTTTGACAAACTGCCTATTTTGGTGTGTCTCGCCCTAGATATATATGTATAGTCTAACGAAGACTTTGTTTCTGTCTGCATCATCTCGGCCTAATTGCTGAGGCCTCGGCGTATTTGAGCAAACGTTTATAGTTCGTCGAATACAATAAACTAAACAAATGCCTTTTCTTTGTTAACGTTATACCCTAAACTTAGCAGGTTTGAGAGATGATCGAGACTGGACGTTTATAGTTTGTCGACTGCACGGCTTTTCCGTGACTGATTAACTTCTTATATCTGATAATTGGTTCAGCAGCAAAGAATGCTTAGTTTATTACTGTTTTAAGTAGATCATCAAAGTCGACCGATTACTCAAATATATTGAACTTTGGCAGTTAGACATCTACAATCAATGTTGTGCTGACATAAAGACTTCGTTGTGAATCTGCGATTATCGTTGGTGTGGGGGTGAGGGGCGGGGGAGGGGGGAAGCAAACGCCCAGCATTCGAATAGTATCAGTGACAATGTATGTTATGATTTCAGCCAAAATATAATTCATCTATTCACTTCATCTTATATATAAATTAGGATCTCCGTCTGTCTGTCTGTCTGTATGTATGTATGTATGTCCTTTATTTGTTCGCGAACGGCCCATCCGATTGAGATGAAATTTTCTACACGCCTTCCATTCATTCCAGCGCTGCCAACTGTGATATTTTGTTAGTGTGAAATCGCCTGCTTACTCAGTATTATTTCATTTTTCATTTTTCATTATAATTTCATATATCTCAGGGGACCTAACTCTGTAAATGTTATTTCAAGGGGCATAACTTTTCTGTATAACTTATAGTTATATTGTGGCATCGTTTTCAAAGATTTATAAACTCTTTGTCCATAGTTATGTACCGGCATATGAGTTATAATAAATAATGATACAATCTGTAAGGCATTTTCAAAGTTTTCATAAAAATAATGCACAATGCATAACATTGTAACTCATCTTTTTTTGCTTAAGAAGTTACTGTAGTCATGCAGGTGATTAGAAAGAGTTTTCATTCACAATAATGGATAGTGTGTGGAAGGACATTCTTTTAAGTTACTTTTTTTGTTGTATGAATTTAATGAGACGCTATCCGCCAAGAGCTGGGCGAAGCCACGCCGGGTCAGATAGATAGACAGACCCACCTTTTCGCTGCAGTTGTGTACTCCTCCTTTTCCTTCTTCTGCTGATGCTGCTGCCGCCGCTCCATTTACCCAAGTTAATTGTTGGGGAAGATGTAAAGATCTTTCAAGTGCTCTTTCTAATGCTTTTTGTAAGTTGGTCTTCGTTTATCTAAGGTTGTTCTAACTGCAACCAATAAATGATTAGACAGACAGGCAGACAGACAGACAAATAGAGAGGGAGGGACGGACAGACAGACAGACAGACAGACAGACCGACCGACCGACCGACCGACCGACCGACAGACAGACAGACAGACAGACAGACAGACAGACAGTCGGGAACGGGAACTTATATAACTACTTATATGAATTAAATGAGATGCTCGCCATCAGGGACTGGGCGAAGTCGGGCCGGATCGGACAGACAGACAGACAGACAGACAGACATATAGACAGACAGACAGACAGATAGATAGTCGGGAACGGGAACGGGAGCTTATATGACTACTTATATTAATTAAATGAGATGCTCCACACCAGGAGTTGGGCGATGCCGGGCCGGGTCAGACAGACAGACAGACAGACAGAGATAAAGACAGACAGAAAGACAGACAGACAGACAGACAGACAGACAGACAGACAGACAGACAGACAGACAGACAGACAGACAGACAGACAGACAGACAGACAGACAGTCGGTAACGGGAACGAGAACTTATATGACTACTTATATGAATTAAATGAGATGCTCCCCACCAGGGACTGGGCGAAGCCGGGCCGGGTCAGCTAGTATAATATATCTCTGCAGTGTGCACCTGACGAGATGCAGTGAAATATGTAGGGCAATAAATGGTGCAACCTATTGTTTGTGTCTTCTGTGACTTCGCGAAGGGAAGGCATTGTTTTGTATATTGTTTGTTAGCGTTATACACATCTATATCTTCTCATCATATAGCTCTTTTATGAATTATGTCTATCTATTAACTATATCATGTTTCCCCATTAACATTGTGCCATACCTCGAATTTAAACATCCAGTGTACATAAATAAATAGGTTCTATATAGCACTATAATACATTTTTTTCATTGCAATTAACAGCTTTCTATTTTTATAAGTATGTTTTCCATCTTGCAAAAAGTTACTTTTGCCAGGGTGATATTTATTGTAATCTATATAGGGAACCTCCCATCGTGACCATTCCAGGATATTTGTACCAATTCACTTGTCAGAAGAATGTTCCAATTTACTAGACTTTTACATTGTGGTAGTTGTTTCTTCTTGGAGATGATCATAATTTCATTTTCTTAAAATTTAATTCTAGCCGCCCTTGATTGCTCAATGTGTGTACAGTAACTTCTTCTTCTTCTTCTTCTGCTTCTTCCTCTTCTTCTTCTTCTTCTTCTTCTTCTTCTTCTTCTTCTTCTTCTTCTTCTTCTTCTTCTTCTTCTTCTTCTTCTTCTTCTTCTTCTTCTTCTTCTTCCTCTTCTTCTTCTGTCCTAATGCTTTTGCCGTGAAGTGTCGCAGAGAGGAGACAGGAGTTATTGTTTGTGATTCGCTTGTCTTGTTGCTTGTATTAAAGTCATATTTGATGTCTGCAACGTCTCTTTTACTTCATGTAAGCCAACTCTTTATGGTCGTCGTCTCGCCGTGTATCCCGATGTTCTCACGTTCAATTGTCTTGCCGCTGGTTGATCTTGTTCAACTCTAACTAAATGTCTGAATCATTCGGCGAATTGTCATAAATTCAATTTCTTCAATGTTAATCTTCATATCAAAATTCTGAAAGCAGCTGTAAAGGCAAATTTTATTGTGTTGGAGATCTACATTGTTATCTGACAGCATACCCTGTTCATCCGTAAATAGCAGCTCATTTAACCTCTGCTTGTGGATTTGTATATATATATATATATATATATATATATATATATATATATATATATATATATATATATATATATATATATATATATATATGTCGTGTCCTCCTTTAAAGTGTCGTCCCTGGAGTGAGGAGATCCGACACCCACATTATAATATTATTTTTTTCCCCTCAATATTCTGGAGAATCCACCAGCTTCCGTCCAACACACTCCATCAGCCTATGGACACCTTTTCCTATCACTCTCACACTGTCGTACTATGCCCCCTTCTCATACTTCCCCAACGCAACATACTCAACAACTCTTGCTTCTAGAAATTAATAAAGATTAATTTATTAAAATAAAAGTGTAACGTGTATGAGACGTGTATGCGAAGAAAATGTGTGACGTGTTCTATAAAGTGTGTAGACTCTGTCTCTCAGACATCAACTCAGTCAGCTGATCACAGCAAAGATAGACCACAGCACGTTACGTCAGAACAAGTACGTCTCACCCGTTGCCGGAACCATCTTGCCGGATAATGCTTTGCCTCTGTAGACCTCTGGTAATCCAATTTCATGAACATCCGAAATAGACACCGGTGGTATTAAGAGTTAATCAGGGACCGGTTGCACTCTACACAATGTCCGTTCCTAATGTTCCTAAACAAACTGCACAAGTCTTTTGCAGTGTGTACGCAGTTAGTTAGTTAGTTAGTGTACAGATCATCCTCGTTGCACATCGAACCACTCAGTCATAAGTGCTAATTACTAATGTTAATTGTTACTGTACTAACACTAGGTACTATTAGACTGTTCTCATTTAGTTACTACTGTCTGATGCTGTGTGGTGCATCAGTAATCATCACTATCTTTGGTGAATCAACTTCCTTCTAGCTTAAGTTACGTTCTGTATGCAACTTTATTGATTGTTGAACTGGTGTTCTTCAGAATGGGTTTTTTTAATTCTTTCCCAAAACTTGTAGAGTTTCCTTGGATCTGGTAGGGAACCTAGGATAGAAACAACACATCTGGTGATAGTACTAGTCACTGATCCTTTGGCTGAGTGTAAGCCTATCGCCTTGCTTAATGATCTTTAGCTAACTAGACTTAGTCATAGAGCAGATTAGCTACCCACCTAGAGTCGAATCAGGCTATGACAAAGAAAAAATATCAGCAAACAGAATGCGGAACCCCGCCCACCAGGGACACCTACGGGAAGATCCCAATTATCCCTTCATTACTCAACTAGTAAAGCTTATCAACACTTCACTAATCTATTCTAGCTAACAGAGCCAAGTATCACTTCCCTACTCTAGCTAGTTTCCACTAACAGTGCTAATCATCACACTATAGTTTAACAAGGCTACTGCCTAAAGTAATTATAACGAATATATTATAATAGGTTATACCTTAAATGGCACTACTGCAGTCCTATCAATCATATCTACATCTGCCATATAGGCACGTGTAAAATTAAGTCCCTAATTAACACACGGTAGATATTATTTCCACTAGGCGCTGCCGTGCCCTGGCACTCTGACTAAAGCATAATTTCAAGTCCTCCCTAGCTGGTCCCAACTCGAGTTTATATGGCAAACTACCCCAGTCAAGAACTATTTTCCTGGCTTTAGTCCAGTCAAAGTTGTCATCAATAGTTTAGATTCTCAAAACAAGCCAGCAAGTTTCTGTATACCCCCAACAACAGTTGCAAATAACCCCGTCAATCTTCTCGGTGCTCCGGAAACCAAGAATTGACATATGTACTGTCACTTCCGTGCTAAGTACTTCCGTTGTCCCTCTGATATGTTTTATGACTTGTCAAGGTGATATTTGATTCAGCGCACTCACTTCCTCCTCACTCACCACCAATTTTGTATATGGGCTGACCCCACTGCTTCCATTTGTATTCAAATGTTGACAAACTGTCACGGCGCTGTCTCCATCACCACCAAATGTTTCAAAATCCGTTAGAGATTTACACGTGCAGCTACAAATATTGTCCTGAGATTTTGACATCCGCTGTGTTTTTCCAGTTAGTAAAAATAGATGTCGCTGGCTGATCGTCCGCGTAATCAGAAAATCCTCCGTAATAATCAACCGGATAAACACACGGTTTCATTTTGTGACATAGGCCCCCTCCTAAGAGAGTAGTCCATCTCACTCTTCTCCACCGTGAGTTTAATCCAGATGATTCATTCTTCTTCTTCAGGAGCTGGGTGTCTTGACAAGAAATCCGCTCCAACATTTTCCTTCCCAGGAATGTACTCTACTGTGAAATTATACGGTTGAAGTAACAACGACCACCGCATCAAACGTGCGTTGAGCTTCTGAGAAGTAGCCAGGAACATCAGGGGCTGATGATCTGACTGGACCCGAAACTTAACTCCATACAACAATGGCTGAAATTTTTGCTCTGCCCATACGAGGGACAAGCATTCTCTCTCGACGGTTGAATAATTCCTCTCCGCCTGTAGAAGTTTCTTACTTGCGTATGCCACAGGTTTCAAAACCGAAGCATCGTCTTTTCCTTCCTGTAACAAAGCGGCTCCAATTCCAATCGCACTTGCATCCGTTCTCAACACAAATGGTTTGGAAAGGTCAGGGAGCTGTAATACAGGTTTGCTGACCAAGGCCTCCTTTAACTGACTATAGGCATTCTCACATTCTGGTGTCCAAATGATTTGATCCGGTAATCCCTTTTTCAAGGTTTCCGTCAACGGAGCTCCCAGTTCAGTGAAATGTGGGATAAATTTGTGGTAGAACCCACACAACGAGAGAAAAGATCGCACATCCTTCTTCGTTTTTGGCCTTGGTGCATTTCTGATTTTCTCCAGGTTCTTCTCTTCTGGAACAATGTGTCCTGGAGTGATGGTGTGACCTAGAAATTCCAGAGTCTGGTAACCAATCATGCACTTGGTTGGACGAGCAGTAAGCCCTGCTTCCTTGAGTCTATTAAACACTCTCTCCAAGGATTGTAAGTGGTCATCCAAGCTGTCACTGGAAATCAGAATATCATCCATGAATGAGATGATGGATGGATCCTGTAACGGATCTAGTAAAGTCCTCATCATGCGTGTAAACACACTAGGTGCATTGCTGAGTCCAAAGGGCATGACCTTGAATTCGTAGTGTCCACTGGGTGTACTGAAAGCTAACAGTGGTCGAATCTCCGGTTTGACTGGTATCTGATAGTACCCCCGACTCAGATCCACCTTTGAAAAGTACCGAGCCTTATGGAGCCTAGCGAATAACTGAGTTGGATTCGGCAAAGGTTCCATCTGAAACTGTGTATGACTGTTCAGAAGTCGGTAATCTATACACAACCTGTGTTCTCCACTTGGTTTGCGTAACAAAACTACCCCCGCATTGTATGGGGATGTGGATGGTGCAATCACGTCATCCTCCAGCAGTTTTTTTATTTCCTCCTCCAGGGCCTTTTCTTTAGAGAATGGCACTGGGTAAACCTTCTGGCGAACAGGCTCCTGTGTGGTCAAAGTCATCTCGAACTCCACCAACCTCGTTCGTCCTGGTTTATCAGTCAGTATCTCCTTATGAGACTTGAGAACCTGGGTTATCCTTTCCCTCTCCTGGGAGGTCAGATCAGGGTTCACTTGCACATCCCTATAGGTTTCCTGGTGTACTAAGGGATATTCCCTGCCCTCGCTGGTTCCCACTTCTGTCTCCACTGCAACTGCCATTGCCATGAGGTGAGCTGCCTTGTCTCCGGGTCTCTCTTCGTATTTCCGCAAGAGATTGATATGGAAAATCTTCGACTTTCCCCGGATCCGGATTTGATAGTTGGTTCTGGATATCACCCTTTCCACGGGAAATGGTCCTTGCCAACCTATCTCCAGTTTGTTGTTTCCCGTTGGGAGTAGCAACAAGACTTTATCTCCTACCTCTAGAGATCTTTCTTTAGACCTACGGTTGTAGTAAGCCGCATGTCTTTTCCTGGCCTTTTTCAAGTTTTGATTTGCCAGAGTCCATCCCTTGTGGAGTTTTTCTTTCAGTTCCTCCACGTATTGATAGGATGAGATCACTTCTTCTGACGTCCCCTCTTCAGTCCAACTCCTCAACATGGCTTCCAACGGTCCTTTGATTGGACGACCAAACAGCAACGTAGCGGGTGGTAGTCCTGTTGAGCCATGAGGAACTTCCCGATAGGCAAAGAGTGCTGCTGGGATATATTCATCCCACCTATCAGGTTTTTCCTGCGCTAGTTTCCTGAGCATTGTCATCAACGTGCCGTTGAAACGCTCTACTTGTCCATTGGCTTGAGGGTGGTAAGGGCTGGTATGTATGTGGTTAGAGTGAAACACCCTAAATACCTCCTCCATGAGTTTTCCACAAAACTGAGATCCATTAGTCCGTCAGAATTTGATCCGGAAAGCCTAATCTGGTAAAGGCCTCCATCAGTGCGTCCGCCACTCTTTTCGAGTCAATCGTGGTCAACGGTATAGCCTCACCCCACATTGTACAGCAATCCACCATTGTGAGTATATACATGTTCCTCTTCCTAGTCCTGGGAAGTGGACCCACGATATCGATGGCTACCCTCTCGAAAGGAGAGTTCATGATGGGCATCTCACCCAACATCACCGGTGCTGTCCAGTGTTTCGGTGCCACCCTCTGGCACTCAGGGCATGACTTCACATACCGACGCACATCATCTGTCATTCCCGGCCAATAGTAGTGGCAGGAAATCCGCTGCATGGTGGCGGCAATCCCCATGTGTCCACTAAAGGAGATGGTATGCCCCATATGAAGAATCTGGGACCGATGAGCTTTCGGGACGACCAACTGACCGTATAGGTTGTCTCCCCTTCCTGCTCTCCTGTAGAGTATCCTATTCTTCATGTAGTACTGCCCCCGTCCTGGTGGATCAGCACTTTTCTGCAGCTTTTTGTAGCAAGGACGTAAAGTATCATCCTCACTCTGGGCAGTTCGTAGCTCCCCCGGCATTGGGTTAGTCACAATTGCGTCTGCCTCTTCCGTTTTCGTCTGAGAGCGAGTCTGCATTGCTCCCATATGGATTGGCTCCCTGGGCATTCCCAGAAAGACATACCGGCAACCTAGGATGACTGGAAAAATGGGATCGGTCAATACAGCGGCCTTGATGGTGCCGGTGACGTACCGTGACCGAATCTCCACATTAGCAATGGGCAACTTCATGGTTACAGCACTCTTCTGTGCAGGCTGTATATCCAATGTTTCACCTGTGAATTGTTCTGGATGTACCAGATCCGCAGAAATCACGGCCTCCCCGTCCAGTCCTGTGTCGTATAAACACTCCACTTGACGACCGTTAACCTCTACCAATTCCACTACAGGTGGTTTTTCCTGGTCTGGAGTCTCTTCCTCGGCCTCGACCTGTTCGGTGGGCTCCACCTTAGGTTTCCCTGAGCACACGACGAATTGAGTGTCTCCTGACTTTTCCCCTGCAGTCAATAGCATTGTGCGTATTCGACTGACATTGGTTGCACCATTTCCCTGTCCTAGATTTTCTATTGTCGGACTTGAATGAGCTCTCCTGGTGGCGAGCTTCCTTGTTGACCTTGGCATTTTCCGTGACAACCTCCTTGGAAGTCACTTGACATGCTGCAAAGTGAGGGTTCTTAGCCTTCGATTTGCAGTCCCTCGTATTGTGAGAGGGTGACTTACAAATTGAACACCACTTCTCCGACCACGGTCGTTTAGGTGTAGAGCTTGAAGTGCTCTTGCTTCCCTCCTTCTTCTTCTCTGAATTATCCTCTGATTTTTGCACATAAGGTTCCCACTTTTTGGTTCCTGAGTTTTTGGCTTTCTTCTTGTCATGTTTCTCTTGACTTTTGGTGTTGGTGGAAAGGTTTTCCCCTGCCTCCCCATGTACCTCGACGAACCGTTCTGCTAATTTATTCACGAGGTCAATACGTTCCGCTCCTTGTTCTCCCAGGAACGTCCTGAGAGGTTTAGACATTTGCTTCTTCAGCTGGTCGACCACCATGAGCTCTTCCAGACTCTCATAGTCATGTGCGAACCCAGCCAAATCCATCCACTTATGGAGATAAGATTTAAGACGCAAACTGTAGGCGGCAAACAACTCTCCCGGTTCTCGTTTCGCTGCTCGAAATTTTTTCCGGTAGGTATGTGACGTAACCTCGAATCGTTTCAGCAGAGCCGTCTTTAACTCATCATAATTGTTCTCATGTCCTGGTGGCAGGCGAGTATAAACCTCGTATCCCGTCCCGCGTAATCCCTGGGATAGCTTAAGATTCCATTTGTTACGCTCCAGACCCATAGCAACTGACATAGCCTCGAAGCGTTGAAGGTATTGGTCAATCTTCTCTTTGTCCTCCTCGTAGACCGCTAAAGGAAACTTCATAGCATGGTACCCATGTCCACCTACTGGTGTTGATCCTGGGATGGAGGAACCTCCAACTGCTCCCTCAGTTTCTCCATTAGATTGACTCTTCAACTCGAGTTCCCTCATCCGGTACTCGTGCTCCCTTTTCTGTGCTTCCTGTTCAGCTTCTAATTTCCTAGCTGCTTGCTCAGCTTCAAATTTCCTAGCTGCTTGCTCAGCTTCCAATTTCCTAGCTGCTTGCTCAGCTTCCAATTCCATCCTTCTCAATTCCAGCTCGGCCTTTCGATCTTCCCTTTCTGCTTGACGATACTCTCTCTCCACTTCCTGTATGTAATCCGTTAGAGAAGACCCAGCCAATCCCATTTCTTCCCCCCTTGCCTTTAATTCTAACGTGCTAAGTTTAGGGGTGGCCATTATACAGAGAGGTAAGCTAGCAGGTCTAGTACAATATAACTGCAAATTACTATACAGATATATGAACAAGTACTATAAATCTAGATATTACCACACACAGTACATTCACTCAGTGACAAGAGTAGAATCAGGACCACAGACCTATGCAGACGTGTGAAGTGTGAACAGGTAAGATATTAGTCCTAACCCCTATCCACATTCACTCTAGCTGGATTCTCCAAAATGATATCTCCCTCCTATAACTAAGGATCCCGTGTCAAAAGACCCCGTTGTCAGAAGATCCCACTGTCAAAAGGTTCCTGCTTGCAGGAGATCTCGCTGTCCAAGGATTCCGTTTACGGGAGATCCCGCTGTCCAAGGATTCCGTTTACGAGAGATCCCGCTGTCCAAAGATCACGTTTACGAGAGATCCCGCTGTCCAAATATCACGTTTACGAGAGATCCCACTGTCCAAATATCACGTTTACGAGCTCCCAATAATGTCGTGTCCTCCTTTAAAGTGTCGTCCCTGGAGTGAGGAGATCCGACACCCACATTATAATATTATTTTTTTCCCCTCAATATTCTGGAGAATCCACCAGCTTCCGTCCAACACACTCCATCAGCCTATGGACACCTTTTCCTATCACTCTCACACTGTCGTACTATGCCCCCTTCTCATACTTCCCCAACGCAACATACTCAACAACTCTTGCTTCTAGAAATTAATAAAGATTAATTTATTAAAATAAAAGTGTAACGTGTATGAGACGTGTATGCGAAGAAAATGTGTGACGTGTTCTATAAAGTGTGTAGACTCTGTCTCTCAGACATCAACTCAGTCAGCTGATCACAGCAAAGATAGACCACAGCACGTTACGTCAGAACAAGTACGTCTCACCCGTTGCCGGAACCATCTTGCCGGATAATGCTTTGCCTCTGTAGACCTCTGGTAATCCAATTTCATGAACATCCGAAATAGACACCGGTGGTATTAAGAGTTAATCAGGGACCGGTTGCACTCTACACAATGTCCGTTCCTAATGTTCCTAAACAAACTGCACAAGTCTTTTGCTAGTGTGTACACAGTCATTAATGTTAATTGTTACTGTGATTGATCCTCACTCGTGTCTATCTAGCCTCACGTATAATGTCTTGTGTTCTATTACACGAGATTATATAACACTAGGTAACTATTAGACTGTTCTCATTTAGTTACTACTGTCTGATGCTGTGTGGTGCATCAGTAATCATCACTATCTTTGGTGAATCAACTTCCTTCTAGCATAAGTTACGTTTCTGTATGCAACTTTATTGATTGTTGAACTGGTGTTCTTCCGAATGGGTTTTTTAATTCTTTCCCAAAACTTGTAGAGTTTCCTTGGATCTGGTAGGGAACCTAGGATAGAAACAACACATCTGGTGATAGTACTAGTCACTGATCCTTTCGGCTGAGTGTAAGCCTATCACCTTGCTTAATGATCTTTAGCTAACTAGACTTAGTCATAGAGCAGATTAGCTACCCACCTAGAGTCGAAT
>JACEFZ010000548.1:110000-155000 GCA_014155875.1 Cepaea nemoralis | reverse complement strand
ATGGCCATAGTAAATCTACCATGACCCTTGTTAATCTATCAGTGGCCCGAGTTAATATCATAATTTTGAAGTTTTCCAAAATGGTCTTCATTTTAATTTCCGTGTGAAGTTTATATAGATTTCTGGGGGCATGTACCCTACAGCATAGATCACAGATTTCCGAGTATTATGTTCGGAAGATGATTGTTCACAGATTTATGGGTATACTACTTTATATGATGATAGTTGATACTTCACAGATTTCCATGTATTGTGCTCCGAAGATGATTGTTCACAGATTTCTGAGTATACTACTTTATGATGAGATGATAGTTGATAGTTCACAGATATTTAGTACACTACCCCAAGAAGCTAGCTGATGTTTCAGAGATTTCTGGGGATACAGCTTCAAAATGCTAGCTGATAGTGCACATATTTCCGAGTACTGTGCTCCGAAGATGATAGCTGATTGCTCACAGAATTCAAAGGACAATGCTAGAGGATAAATACAACTGGTTAAACTGAAGTAAAATGTGAACACTGAAAAAACATATTTTCTCGGAGTCTCCAATGAAGGAGGTCGCTGGAGCTGCGAAGTCCGTGCTTTGTGGGAACAATATGGGATTAAACATGGGGCAATGAAGTCTATCCTCTTTTCATTTACACCCTTATTAATACTGCTAGAGGCGGGTAGCGGCTAGTTCTTAGATTGCCAAGTCGATTGCTTCAAACTAAAAGCCGCCGGTACACGTCCAGGTACAGGGTGTAATTTTAATGACTGTGCAGTGTTTGAAAATATTGCCGGTCCAAGCTTTGTATTTATCCTCTGTAAAGTTCGGAAGGGAGGCAACATAATAGGTAGATACAAAACTTGGACCGGAAATATTTTCAAACACTACACAGTCATTAAAATTGCATCATGTATAATGCCCCAAGTTCAATACCAGACTACGGATAGATTTTTTTTTCTCAATCATACACGCCTCAGTAGTCAGTCCAGCCTCGTAAATTGGCACAACAGATGTCTCGTAGAAGAAAAGATGACGAGAAATAAAGCTAATTCTCCCACACCGTAACACCCTGACCTTATAAGAAAGCAAAGAAGACGCTAACATTATTGCACTAGTCCACACACAGCTGTCGGTTTCGTGTCCTGTATTTCAATCATTACAGTAAAGCAATCGATTGGCCTTATAATTAGGTATACATATTATTGCCAGTACACATATGTAGGTATTGATTTTATGCTTTCACGATCGTCTTATATCACCTGGAGGATAGACTAATCGGTGTCAACGGTCGCCGTAAACAGCCTGTCGTTTATTTGCTGTTCTCAAACTCATGGTAGGGAGTTGTTTTGTGGTTAAATAGACGGCTATAAGAGATCTTGTGTTAGCACATTGTGATTGCTTTTATATCGTCGGGAGATTACAATTCCTGTGGTCTTGTCACTTTTCTTTGCTGGATGTTGTTTTTATAAGCAGACAAACGAACTGTTTGTTTCTTTTCATATACAGACGTCGGATTTGAAACTTGTCTTACTTATTCTGTGTTTAACGTGTGTATTTTTTTAGAATCAGTTATTGAAGTTATTTGCGGTGTTTATAAAGTGTAGATAGAGCTTTATTAAGAATAGTTTTACAATGTTAACATACGAGTTTAATCATGGGTGCAGCTGCAACATAACCCATTCGCCTGCTGAGTTGGTGGTCAAGGTTTTATCCCGCATCTAAAGGATTCACTGAGTTTATATTTAGCTTCGAGGTTCACTGAGTTTATATATAACTTCGAGGTTCACTGAATTCATATACAGCTCCAAGGTTCACTGAGTTCATGTATAGCTTCGAGGTTCACTGAGTTACATAACCACGTAGCTCCGGGGATAGCCGTGGCTAGCACGTCAGCCTGCCCGTCCGATAGTTATGTGTTTGAATCCCCATAGAGGCGAACATGTAAATGTCACCTGGGCTCCCAAACCAACCCAGCCTAACACTGGTACCAGGAACTGTCCGGGGAGGTTAAGGCAGCTGGTGGGATCACATCTTCCATATAGTATCAACTGGTGTATACAAATACGGGGCTAGCACCGTATATACAATACGCTTCCAGGCATGTTACAAGGTCCTCTTTCTTTCACTGTAACATAGGTCCAGGGTTTACGGAGTTCATAAATAGCTTTTGGTTCACTGAGTTCATGTATAGCTTCGAGGTTCACGGAGTTCATATATAGGTCCGAGGTTCACTGAGTTCATATATAGCTTCTTGATTCACTTGGTTCATGTATTGCTTCAAGGTTCAGTGAGTGCATATACAGCTCAGAAATTCACTGAGTTCATATATAGCTTCTTGATTCACTTGGTTCATGTATTGCTTCAAGGTTCAGTGAGTGCATATACAGCTCAGAAATTCACTGAGTACATATATAACTTCGATGTTCACTGAGTTCGTGTATAGCTTCAGGTTCACTGAGTCTACGTATAGCTTCGGGCTCACTGAGTTCATATATAGCTTCGGATTCATAGAGTTCATATATAGCTCCGATATTCACTGAGTTCATATATAGCGCCGACGCTCACTGGGTTCATGTATAGTTCGAGGTTCACTAAATTCATATATAGCAACGATGTTCACTGAGTTCATATATAGCTACAATGTTCACTGAGTTCATATATAGCTTTGAGATTCCCTGAGTTCATGTATAGATTCGAGTTCATTGAATTAATTTATAGCTTCAATGTTCACTGAGTTCAAGTATAGCTTCGAGGTTCACTGAGTTCATATATAGCTTCCAGGTTCACTGAGTTCATGTATAGCTCCGATGTTTACTAAGTTCATGTACAGCTTCCAGGTTCACTAAGTTCATATATAGCTTCTCAGTTCACTAGATTCATGTATAGATTCGTATTCACTAAGTTCAAATATATCTTTGTGTGTATATATTTTTGTGTGTGCGCTGGAGAGGGCAGAGAGAGGCAAGCAGGCAGAGAGACTGAAAACACATCTGACGGTTGTGAAAATGTGGTTTCTGGGGAAAATTCAAATAATGCCATTGAGAGACAGAAAAACCAATGACCAAGTCCTACAAGAAACAAATGAAAATCGTACACTGCTTAGATAAATTAGAAGTAGACAGACAGTCACATTTTTTTAGACACGTTATGAGAAGAAACAAATTAGGGAACTTGGTGACAACTGGCAAGATGAGGGGAACCATACAAGTGGTAAGCAGAGAAATAAATACCTGGATGTCTTAACCGCGTGGTTTGGTGGGGACAAAAACACAGAGCTGATCCACAACTCTGGTAAAAGTATGAGATGGCGAAACATGACCGCCCACGTTTATCGTCATGGTACATGATGATGATGATGCTTCACTGGGAGGTGAAAAGCAGAAGTCAAAACATAGCACTCACCCTCTTCAGGAAAAGAATAAAACACCTGACCTCTCAACATCGAGAAGCCACGTGTTTTGTTTGCATTTATTATTTATTCCGTGTCCGTATGTGCCGCAATCAACTGATTGACATATGTTTGGCTTTTAAATAGCCAAAGGCACGCAACATTAACATGACACTTTGGAGTCATGACGAAAGCGGCCCTCACCAGCTAGAATACCAGGACGATAGTAATTTTTTATGTTGTCTTAAGGCAGAAAATGCTTCTGACGATCGGAAACCTCAGCTGCTAGCGTTGTTTCATCGGGGGATCCTATTATTGTTATTAGTTATTTCTACAAAGTAACGTAAATTAATGATTTGCACAGAAATACCAATTATTGGGGAACCACTGAGGCATGGAGACAACAAATTTACAAGTAAGGATTGGTGCTCATACACAAAAAGAAAGAAGCAGTATTAAAGCTCCCACTGGACAACATAAAAGTTGGCATCCTGGTGTGGTTATGGTAGCTTTCTATCTTTATTTTAATGGCTTCTTCTTTCTTCTACGAGGGAGCTTCAAATGAAAACGTTAATAGTGCGATAGAAATTACAATAACCATGCCATAATCTTGTAACCTGTCAATATTATTATTAAGAATGTCAAGAGGGTTAAAAACGAGACATCGCAGTGCAGACGAACACATTGACGTCATAATGAATGTTTAAAGATGGCCGCTACACTTTTGACTTATCCGTTTTTTGGCCAGTGAACGTGTGAAATATATAGAAATGCATATGCTAATGAAGGTCAAGTATGGTGCTGCATGCCTGTCGGGCCTGCAAGTATATGAGTAGAGTAGAAAGTTTCAAAACGGCGTGACTTCTGTGACAGACTTTTCGGTCTCGTGTATGAGTGGATATATTCGCGACCAAGAAAATTGTTTTGTTTTTTTTTAAAATAGGAATCAAAGCACTTTATCGGCGCTGGAGGACTTGTATTAAACGCAGTGGTGACTACATGGGGGGAAATAAATATACATTCGTTCATTACTTTCTCAGAATATATTCACTCACCGATCAAAACAAAAAAACATTGAAGGTTTTCATTTGAAGATCCCTCGTATTTCTTCTAAGATAGCCAAGTAATAGTTGTCAATTTATAGACATAATAATAGTCTTACTAAAATTGTCTCCTTTCTCTGAAAATGGTGATTTACCTGATAATATTTCAGAATTAGGAAACATACACACAACAAAGGAGTGGGGGTGGAATTCTTCTCTGTCCTGCCAAGACAATGGACTGAGTTCAACCCCCCCCCCCCCTTTCCCCTCCCCAAAGGATGGAGGAATCTTGTTGCCCACTAGTTAAGCTCTACTGAAGACAGAAAGAACCTCATATATTGTGTTCTAGACAAATGCCAGAATTGTCTGGGTATTGAGAGGCAGAAATCTGGCCACACCACCTTATTATACCGTGGCCTGGATTATGCTAAAGCCAAATGCAAAACAATCTATTCCCTTAGAGAAATTAAACACTGACGGAACTAACAATATGTTGCACGATTTATTGCCTGGTATAGTTCACATGGCACGGCACGGAAGGGAGGCAACACACGAATTGATCTATGACGTCGGAGATCACACTTTGTGGATTGATTGATTGACTGGTTGATTGATTTAGGAACCGACATCACAGCATTCGGGGCATTCCCATAAGCGCTCTGTGAAACATGTTTCACATTATGTGTTTTAATTGTTTCACTTTAAGTAGTATTCATTTATTCACTTCACATGATATATAACGTTGCAGTATGCACCTGACGAGATGCAGCGAAATATGCCAGGCAAGAAATCCTGCAATATTTTTTTGTTGGCTTCTGTGTTGAAAGCCAAATGTCTCACGCCACAACGGCAATATATGCCATCGGGCTGTCTGTACTAAGAACATAATTTTTGTTATGTGTGTGAATTCTTGGACATTTCAATTGGAATCTCCTTGAATGATATGAACGAGAAAACTGTTAAACTTAGACAATATTTGTGAGAAATGAATGTGCATAATCTTGGAGAGAAGACGGATAAATTTATTATACTATATGTGAAGTGAATGTGCAATGATCTAATGGAGAAGACTGAGAGATTTATGACAGTATTAGTCAGAAGTTAGTTAGTTAGTTAGTTAGTCGCAGTTCCAACTTCACAGCAACGGGTCGTCCCCATTATGCTCCGTTCCTGTGCCAGTGAATATCACACAAAACGCTCCCCACTGCCCAATGTGAAAGTGGAAAAGACAGGGGTCTCGATAAACAACAGCCCGCACATATACACTGTGCATAATGCCGCCGCCAGAATGTCAACACACCAGTCCCCCACGAAACACCCAATTCATCTCTGATGGAATCGGCAGTCATTTTCCTATCTGGATGTTTCCTAGATGTTCACCCACACAGTCCATGAACTATGTCAGAATTGTCAGAAGTAAATGTGTATAATATAAATAACTTACGTTATGCTGACGTCACCTTCTTGATAGCACCAAGTCAAAACGATCTACAAGAATTGATAGATATAGTGGTTGTAAAGGGCGGAGTTTTGTCCCCCACACTTTTTCTAATCTTCATCAATGATCTAGTTGCTTATCTACCGTATGGAATTAAAGCGGCAATGTACGCTGATGACCTGGTTCTATGGAGCACAAATTAACATGCATCAGTGGACACCAGATCGCTACAAAGAGCTGTAGATGCATTTGTTGCATGGGCAAATAAATGGTGTGTCAGCATAAACACTGACAAGTGCAGCACGTCTCTATTTACTCTCTCTCCAAAACATAAGGCATGGATCATCCTGATAAATGGAATGCGCCTCAGAACAGGACACAATAGATTACGCAACCACATGTATACAAAATTCAAGATTGGTGAATCAGCCATCCGCAAATGTGGATTGGCGTCGCAGACAGCAGAGCACATAATCCAAGACTGCCCAAGTTACAATACGTCTAGGCAAATCTTCTAGCCTAGAGAGACGACAGTGGAAGATAAACTCTATTGACCGCTGAGTGAACAAAAAAAAAAGACTGTTAAATTCATATTCATATTCGCATATTTCAAGCGAACGAAAGAAGGAGAAGAAGTTGTAGAAAGTGAAAGAATGAGTCTTAGTTTGAATAATAGAAATACAGAAGTTATAGTGATATCAAAGAAACATATTTTGTCTAAATGTGCAATTACAGTACAGGACATTATTTTGGAGCAAGTGCAGAAATTCAGACATTTAGGCACATTGATAACATCAGATGGAAGATGCATCACTGAGATAAATAACAGACTAGGACAAGCAGAAACTACATTCTGTCAAATTAATAACGTTTTGTGCAATAAGTCACTGTCCTTGAAAGTCAGGAAAAGAGTTCTTGCATGTTATCTAGAACCAGTTTTAACATACGGCTGCGAGTCCTGGACAATTAGTGCGCAGGCGAAACAAATCCCTGGAAGCTTTGGAGATGTGGTTTTATAGAAGAATGCTGAAAATTAATTGGACAGCCAAAAAAGAGCAATCATGATGTTTTAAGGGAAGCTTAGTCGCAAAGACAGTCCTCGTTTTTTTTTTTTTCGCCACGTTATGAGAAGACAAAACTGGAACATGATGTGACAACCGGAAAGATTTGCAGAAAGAGAGATAGAGGGAGGCAGCATGAAAAGATTATTGACAGCCTTGTGTCATGGCACGGAAGGAAGTCAACACACGAATTGATCCAAGACGTCGGAGATCGTAATTTGTGGATAGGCATGATCTCCTACGCCAGCCGGCAAGGCATTGGACGATGATGAATATGTATGATGTCAGAGAGAAGGCTGGAAAACGTAAGACGGTATTTGTGAGTTGTAAAGGTTCATGATCTAAACGCGAAGGCCGGAAAACGAACGACAATATTTGTGAGAAGTGAATTTATAATTTACGAGAAAACACTGACATATTTGTGGTAGCTTTTGTGTTAACGAAGGTGAATTATCCTTGTGTGGTCTGAAGGGTAAGATTGGGAAACTTATGACGGTAATTGTGACTAGCTAAGGTGAATGATCTAACGAAGAAGACTGGAAATCTTATGGCGGTATTTGTATGTAATAAAGGTGGAGGATTCTAGTACAACCTACGTGAGAAGACTTGAAAATGATGACTTATTTATTTGTTTGTAGTGAAAGTGTATGATCTAAGAAAGAATACTGACAAACTAATGACGGTATTTCTGCACATTGAACCTGTATGATATAACAGAGACGATTTCAAAACTTATGACATTAATTGTGTATAGTGAAGGAGTTTGATCTAAGGGAGAATACTGAAAGACCTACAGCGGTATTTGTGTTTAATGAAGATGAATGATCTTAGGATGATCTAAGTGAGAAGACTGAAAAACTTACGACGGTGTTTGAGTGTAATAAAGTTGTATGATCGTATGTTTCAATTGTTCCTACTATTTGCGTTGCCTTTTCCAATTCTTGCATAGCTGTAAAATGCCAGGTGTCGATTCTAGAGTTTCTCATAACTAGTAGAAAGGTCGGCGATTGAGAATCCTTGCAGCTTACTCTTTATCGCGTAATGATTGTTCTAGAAGTGCCTTCTACCTTGTTGGCTGGCTGAGTTATTCCTCTTTTCGTTTCTTCACTCTTATTCATGATCGGTTGGATTTAGCAGCTAAATTATTTCTACTGAGTTCAGTAGCCATTCCCTCGCCAAGCCACCTTAGTCTTCTCTTACGGCGCGCATGGTAGATTGCAATGTCACTATTCGTTTTGCCTCCCTTGTAAGCCCTGGTAGCATATTCTGGAACACACGGGACAAAGGAAATTGAGAGAGACTAAAAAATCACATGGAGAAAACAATTAGAGACAGAGATGAATAATACAGGAAAGACGTGGAGAGGCCTGCAGGAGATATTAATTTTTAGAACGACTTCCGTGGTTGGTTAAGGGCCCATTTGGGGATAAAATGTAGAAGAAGAAGGTGTATTATCTATGTATGCTTATTGCAGGGGAGACTGTGACCCGTATGGGGGTATCGATGTGCGATAAAATCATTTACACGCACTTAAACTTCCTATACCTTACTATTCTAAGCCTTGAATCCTTGTAGGGAGGAGAAACAATAACATTCTAGAGAAGACACGGATGAATTACGGGGTGAGACATTAATCAATGAACACACACACTTGGATATACCTTGACTGTGCAGTCTAGACTCTAACATGCGTGGGACTGTAGCTAGACAGTGCACATTGATTCGCCTGTTTATTGAATTATTGATTGTAGTCTTATTCCGGTCTGTTCTTTTCTCGTGGATTTACTTTACCCCTTCATACGAGACCCTTCATCCGCTGCTATAACACTTGTTTTATTTCTTTTTCTGCAATGGAGATTTATAAATGAAGTTCAGTGGTGAATAAGTTAGGGTTTTCGGGTTGTTGTTTTTTTTCTCTTATGAAACTTCAGTGAATGTTTACATTATATATATATATATATATATATATATATATATATATATATATATATATATATATATATATATATATATATATATATATATATATATATATATATGGAGCGCAAACCAAGCCTTAAACCTTGATCGGCAACTGGTCTAGAATGGAAGCTCCGAAAGACGGACAGTTAGAGCACTAGCACTAGAGTCTAAAATGTTGACTGACTTCTCGTTCTTGATTTGGGGACGTAAATTACAAGTAACCTTGAAGTCGGAATGTGTTCGCCTTATGACGAGGGACACTAATCCACACGCAAAAATCAGTACTGTGCACTAGAAGTAATAGCAAGTGTATGGACTACGCTTGAGTTCAAGGCGGGCGAACGCAAAAAAAAAAAATATATTATAACTGAATTCTTCTGCATGGTATTGTAAATATGAAATCGCAGTTGATTGAGAAATACGATAAATACTTATGTAGTGTATTTAATTTCCAATGATAAACGCTGAACTGGTTTGTATATTATAATTCTGAGAGCTGTTTAGCTATCTTTCTTCTTTCTTCTTTTGTGCCTTACTGTCTTTTGCCGTTAGGTGTCGCAGGCTTGATTGTTTCCGAGCTATGGCTCGCTCGGTCGCTTGTTATGCTGAGATGTAGGTTTTTAGGGTCTTAGTGACTCCGTCGATCCATCTTCTCCGTGGTCTTCCCCTGCCTCTTGATGTTTCCATTTTCAATGTGTATGCTCTTGCTACTGGCTACATTGGGTTCATTCTCACTAGATAACTGAATCAGTTAAGTCTTTGATTTTCAAATACATATAAATTAAATATTATAGAATTTAATTTTTTTAGGGTTAGCATCGCCTTAACAACTGGTGTTGCTCCAGCTGTTTTGAAGATCTCTTCGTTTCTAATATGGTCCCTTCTTGATTTCTTCTTCTTCTTCTTCGTTCATCCGGAGTTTTTTTTTTCGGACGTGTGCCTGTTTACAGCAGAGCTGCGTTCTTGCGCCGTTAGGCCAACACATCCGACTTCTGCGGGCATTTGTTGACCGGGTTAACCTTCCCGGGTTCTTGATTTGTTCGCTGCATTTCTCGGGTATCTCACTTCACTCACAAGTAGTGAGTTTACTTTCCAGTGGCAAATATTCTACATATTTTGTAATGTCGTAAAGTAGTATCTTGTTGGCCGCTCGTATACAGTACATGTGTTCTTTCAGTGAGACACTCGTCATTTGAAGGCGGCAGGTTCGAACCCTGGTGTGACCACTATAGCTTTCAATTTATTTATTGTCTAATGTGTTCTTTATTCGCTACTTCTTTTCTCTAATTCTGTTAGTACAGAATATTTCTCTGCTTCTACAAGTATAGATCAATACATTTTAATGTATTTCTCGTGCTATAATTTCGTAAAGACAAAACGTCCAACGTCCAACGTCACATCGGCGGATCATGACGATCACATAGTACAGATCACAAAGAGATCATGAATTCACATAGTACAGATCACAAAGAGATCATGAATTCACATACTACAGATCACAAAGAGATCATGAATTCACATAGTACAGATCACAAAGAGATCATGAATTCACATAGTACAGATCACAAAGAGATCATGAATTCACATAGTACAGATCACAAAGAGATCATGTATTCACATAGTACAGATCACATAGAGATCATGAATTCACATAGTACAGATCACATAGAGATCATGTATTCACATAGTACAGATCACAAAGAGATCATGTATTCACATAGTACAGATCACAAAGACATCATGAATTCACATAGTACAGATCACAAAGAGATCATGTATTCACATAGTACAGATCACTATGTGAGATCACCAAGAGATCATGAATTCACATAGTACAGATCACAAAGAGATCATGAATTCACATAGTACAGATCACAAAGAGATCATGAATTCACATAGTACAGATCACAAAGAGATCATGAATTCACATAGTACAGATCACCAAGCGATCATAACAGCCTTGATTAATTGTACTGTTGTTACCCCTGAATGTGACTGGTGAACGAGTGTTAAGTTATTACCACAATAACACTATACCGCTGTTATATAACGTATAATATTCATGGTTCTAGCTGTGTTATACAACTGTATGTTTGAAGTTTTATGGTCGTATTACCCATAGTTCCGGCTGTGTTGTTCAGCTTTGTGGATCTTGTTAGTTTTTTGTAGTCTCGGGTGCATATTTTAGCTTTGGAGGTAGCAGGTTTGTCAATGTTAGCGTTGCTCGTATAAGCTAAAGATACCGGTAATCATAACGCTGTTACTACTACAGTTGTGCCTGTGTCCGTGGCGAAGGAGTTATGGTTACGGTTCGTAATCCCACATACCGCGTTCGAAACACAGCTGTGGGCGATTTGGCAGCAGACTGCCTTGCGTTGGTTTTTTTATGAAATTGTATGGATGTTGGTCGTTCAGAAAGAAATGGCAAACTACTGAACGTAAAACCATGGCATCACTAACAGACAAAAAATGCTAAGGTTGACTGCCACACCAAGTAAAGGATACGCAACTAACTAAAGTTGAGAGACGCGATAGAGCTTCACATATACTAGATTCACAGTAGTAAGACGTAAGTATTGTCTTTTCGCTGAAATCTCTGTTATTCATTTAATAAGTCTGAAACTGCTCCACGATTGTAGAGGGTAGGAAACAGTTGCTTCTGTCAATGATTGAACCTCATACCGCCGTGCTGGTAAGCGGGGACACTGCCCATGTTGTCACCATGACTGTATTTAGCACTATGACAACTAATATAATGATGATATCCGCCACGCCCATCCCAGTTTCAATTATCCGACGTGGAAATATCTGAACGTTTTCTTATACAGATGGATGGGCAAAATTGGGACGTTCGCCTGTACAGAAGGATCGGCAATACCTGAACGTTCATCTCTATAGATGAATCGGCAATATCTGTACACTCGTCTATATAGATGAATCGGCAATATCTGTACACTCGTCTATACAGATGGATCGGCAATATCTGTACACTCGTCTATACAGATGAATCGGCAATATCTGTACACTCGTCTATACAGATGAATCGGCAATATCTGTACACTCGTCTATACAGATGGATCGGCAATATCTGTACACTCGTCTATACAGATGGATCGGCAATACCAGGACGTTCATCTCTATAGATGAATCGGCAATGTCTGTACACTCGTCTATATAGATGAATCGGCACTATATGTGCACTCGTCTATACAGATCGATCGGCAATATCTGTACACTCGTCTATATAGATGAATCGGCACTATATGTGCACTCGTCTATACAGATGGATCGGCAATATCTGTACACTAGTCTATAGAGATGGATCGGCAATCTCTGTATACTCGTCTATATAGATGGATCGGCAACATCTGTACACTCGTCTATAGAGATGGATCGGCACTATCTGTACACTGGTCTATAAAGATGGATAGCCAATATATGTACACTGGTCTATACAGATGGATCGGCAATATCTGTACACTCGTCTAATAGATGAATCGGCACTATCTGTGCACTGGTCTATACAGATGAATCGGCAATATCAGAACGCTCGCCTTTACACTGGATCCGCAAGAATATCTAGACCACAGGTTACCAAACCACGGCCCGCGGGCCATTTGTAGCCCGCCAGCTGTAAGAAAGTGGCACGCGAGGCCTCGTTGTTTAATATCTTCTTCTTCTTCTTCTTCTTTGCGTACATCCGGAGTGTTTTTTCAGATGTGACTGCGGTGTGTCTAAGTTATGCGCCCTTGGGTCGAAACCCGTAGGCCAACACATCCGGATTTAGCGTGCTTTTTTTACCAGGTAGCATTCCTGGGAGACTCTCATTTTTGCGGTACCGTCCACAACCCAACTGGCCAAGGTGGAACGGTCGAAGACTTAACGGTCATCCCTCAAAGGAAGGCAGGGACAGTCCATGGCATTTTCCGCCATCCAGGGTGGCTACCATATTTGCAGGGCCGACACATAGTGCCCTGGTGCTGGGCTCACCGAGGGAACCGTCACGTCCTGCTCATGGCTGCTTTAATTCCTCACTTCAATATATTGGACATTTCGTTCGCCCCGGGCCGTTCCCGCACAAACGAGACTGGTCTGCAGTCGGTATCTACTCAGCAAGTTTTCGGTTCGGACATGTGCTTGTCGTTGTGCCCGTCAGAACTGTTCCAGACACATCGGACATTCGGAAAACTACCTAGTCAGAGCGGTTCCGAACAAGTGCTTTCACCTTGGGAGAAAGTCACCGCTGATCTCGAAGCATGGAGGGCAAAGATCAGAAATGGAATAAAGATTGCAGATCGGGTAGGCATTCAGCGTGTGAGACGTCAGATTGTACGTGATGGTGGAAATTACCATGTGTTGACATGCATCCATTGTGAATGAATATTTACCGTGCGAATCGGTCTGTTCAATCACATTCGCTAACGCCATGGGTTGCAGTTATGCCTTTTTTAAGCAAAATGTCAAAACGGCAAGTGCCAGTACACTACAATTTGGCAATTCAATCTGTTGTACTTATTGCATATTTAGCTTTGAGAGAGAGGAGGATCCTGTGGTGAGGCGATCTAACCGTCTGTATCGCTCTCTGAAAATCGTGGGATTGCCTTTTAACTGCGTTGCTCAGTCCACAATAGTATTTTTTTTTCTGGAGACCCATAGGACGTCATGGCTAGAGCCGGGGTTTTCGTTCTTTGAGCGATGCCCTCGGTAATTGGCCTTCTTTCTGAGAGAGCCCGAGCCAGATGAGGTACAACCCAATGTAATGAATTCGACCCTATAGCCTTTAACCTTTAGCCTCGTTTTTGTGACATCTTTTGTTTAATTGTGTTGCACTGTCTCGTCAAGCCTGTGGCTCAGTACTTCCGACAAGTATGTTTTCGGGTTGACTTTCCCTAGCCTTTGGGTGGCACACATCTACCTACAAGACAGCAGGATTGTGTCCCTCTACTTCTAGTGTCTGACCTGTCCGACTTCAGAGGCCCTAGCGTAGCTTCGCTACCATCGGCATAGCTCTTGGGGACATAAGAACACGGAAGTCTCTCTACCAGTACAAGGTAGTGTGACGTATCAGTAGTAGCTTGCACGTTGATCTTATGTAGAAGTGTTGATCTTATGTAGAAGTGTTGATCAGTAGAAATGGTTAATTGCGTGTTTCAGTTGTGTATGATTAAGAAAGTAAAATGCCACGATCAGTATTAGATATACTTGCTGTCTAGCATGCATGCCGTTAGTTGTGCAGCCGCCTACTTGGTTGCCAGAGCTAGCTATTATGAAGAAGCTTCTGAAAGGCGTTGGTTTGGTTTCACTGGGAGAATTCTTTGATGAGAACAGCTCGCCTGAAAGAAATGGAGCATCCAGAGAAATGGGCAGTGCAACTTCTGCAGTAAGTGAAACTTCAATACTAAATGTTATACGCTTAACTCAGTAGACAATGGGATTATTTAACTTATTCTATATCAAATAATCCGCCTTTCAAGAATAATATCAACCAGTCGCTTTCTTTAAATTGCTCTCTATCAAACAACTTGCCATATTTTAACATTTTAAACTCCAGTTCTTCACTTTAGTTTGTATCATGCAATGTGGCATACGTTAACACAATAACCGGTTGTATTCTTTAATTTACTCTGTATCAAATTTGCCATGTGTTTAGCTGCTATTCTTTATAAAGCTTAACTTATTACTGCAAATCTTCACTCTTTAATTTTTAATTAACTCATTTAAATGTCCTTTATTGAAGTTTTTTTCTAAATCAGATTATGTATCTTCTTCTTCTTCTTCTTCTTCTACTTCTTCTTCTTCTTCTTCTTCTTCTTCTTCTTCTTCTTCTTCTTCTTCTTCTTCTTCTTCTTCTTCTTCTTCTTCTTCCTCTTCTTCTCCTTCTCCTGCTTCTTCTGCTCCCTCTTCTTCTTTTTTCTTCTCCTTACCCTTCCTCTTTCTCTCCTTCTTCTTCTTCAAATTCTCTCAACTGTTCCCGTAGAAGTGATCTCGAGATAGAAGAGATAGAATGTGTTTGGTTAGAGGTGAAGCCAGTCAGCCAGCAACCGTTTCTCATTGGATACCTATATCGAAATCCCTGTGCTGGGTATAGTTGGTATGACTGTTTCACTACAATGATGGATAGGGTGTTTACAGCAGGTAGAGAAGTCATAATATTAGGTGACTTTAACATAGATATTACTAAATCCAACCAGACATGGGAAGATATCATTCTATCTTACAATTTCAAACAACTAATAAATCGTCCCACAAGAGTTACAGACACCTCCTCAACTATAATTGATCATATATATGTTACTTGTCCAGTTAATATTACCGAATGTTCTGTTCCTGTTAGTGCAGTTAGTGACCATTACCCAATATGTTGTACATGGTCGAAAATTGGGTTCAAAACACCTAAAAATAAACATTTAAGCATCAAATTTAGAAACTTTAAAGCTCTCAACCAAATTTTATTTTTAGACGACTTAAAAAATGCAGCCCTTGAACATGTTTACCAACTTCCTGATCCGGATGATGCACTAGCTTACTGGACAAAGACAGTCTACAATGTATTTGATAAACATGTGCCAGTCAAAGAAGTTCGAGTCAAGAATCAACATAAGTCCCCGTGGGTCACTAGCGAAGTTCTCGAAATCATGAGAGAACGAGATACAGCACACAAAAATAAAGATTTTATCAATTACCGCAGACTAAGAATTAAAGTTAAATATGAAATTCGTAGGATAAAGAAAGATCATTTCAAAAATGTGATTGTAGATAAATCAAATAACACAAATATATGGAAGGCTATTAACTCGCTAACCAACAAGAAACACGCTTCAGAGTCAGCAATACCAAACTCTATAACATGCGAGGATTTCAGTTACTTCTTTCAATCAGAAATAGAGAATCCAAAGTCCTCAATACTAGACTCAGTATGTAATTTAAGTTCACTGTTATCATTCTGTGAAGGGAAGTGCTCTAGAAATATTCCCCCTGAGATTCCCTTGATGTCTGTTGCAGAAGTATATAAATATCTCTCGAATCTCAAAGCAACAAATTCAGAAGGCCTAGATGGTATCAGTAATAGAATTCTTCGGTGTGCTGCACCTATTATTAGTGATTCCTTAACGTTCATATATAACCAGTGCCTATCCAAAAACTACTTTCCATCTGCCTTTAAAGTTGCTAAAGTGTATCCTCTACTTAAAAATGGCTCAACTGATATTAGCGTCTTGGGTAATTATAGACCTATTTCCTTACTATCGTCGCTATCAAAGCCATTAGAAAAACACATGCATAAAATAACACTACATCATTTAATTAACAACGATCTAATAATTGACAGTCAATCTGGGTTTCGACCTAAATATTATTGCCATAGTGCCCTTACAAAAATGACCGATAACTGGCATCTTTGTATCAACAATGGCAACATTTGTGGAGCAGTATTTGTAGACTTTAAAAAGGCCTTTGATATGGTAGATCATGATATTTTAATTAGAAAATTAAAACACATGAAGACTAGCACCAATATGGTGAACCTAATTACGTCATTTTTATCAGACAGACAACAAGTAGTGTCCTTCAATAACTGTCTATCAAGACCCACACAACTTAATTTTGGGGTGCCTCAGGGCTCAATACTAGGTCCGCTGCTTTTTGCAGTGTATATTAACGATCTTCCTTTATACCTCAATACTTCGTGTGATCTATTTGCGGACGACTGCACTATTTACACAAGTCAAGAGAGCCTTTGTGACTTAGAGAGCTCTTTACAAAACGAACTTGACAACCTTAGTAGATGGAGCAATGAAAATCGCATGTTAATTAACATCGACAAAACCAAATCCATGCTAATAACGACCAGACAAAAACTACAGACCCTAGCCATAACTGGGACACCGCTCGAGCTCCACGTGGACACGTTACCTATAATTAATGTAAATGAACATAAAACATTAGGTCTTTTAATTGACAGACATTTAAACTGGAGCCCTCATGTTCACGTCCTTACCAAGAGAATAGCACAAAAAGTTTACCAACTTGCTAAAATTCAACACTTTTTGGATGAAAGCACACGTAAAATATTCTATTCATCCTATATCCAATCACCTCTCGATTATTGTTCCACAGTCTGGGATGGCTGCCCTAAATCTAATATGAAACGATTGTGTTCGCTTCAAAACCGCGCTATACGTCTAGTTTCTAGCATAAAGCACGTTGAAAGTAATAAATTATACAGCCATCTAAGACTTCTACCACTTCAAAAGCGCTTCCTTTTTAACAAAGCCAAATTAGTGAATAAAATTATATCTGAAAATACCCCAGAGTATCTTCTACCGTTAATTCAATCTAATGCAATGAACAGTAAGCGCTTAAATTTATTACAGCTTCCTAAGCCTAAATTGGACTTATACAAAACTTGTTTCGCATATTCTGGTGCTCACTTGTGGAATAGCCTTCCACCAGAACTGAAAACACCAATGAGTCCCTACACATTCAACCGAAAACTCTTTCAATACTTACTTCATACCGACTATATGCCTCCATAAGTCACCTACTAGTATCATTTTTCCACTATCATTCTTCACTGTATGTGTGTGAGCGAGACAGTGGGTGAGAGAGTGAGTGAGAAAGAGTGTGAGTGGAAGAATTAGTATGAGTGAGAGTGAGAGAGTATGCATGCGCGTGTGCCTGAGTGAGTGTAAAAGTGAGTGAGTGTGTGGACATATGTGTGAGAGATTTAGTTAGAGAATGAGTGAATCTGAGAGAGTGGGTGTGTTGTGTGTCTGCCTGTCTGTGTGATAGAGTGTGAAAGTTAGTGAGTGAGTGTGAGTTAGATAGTCATCGAGTAAAAGAGTGAGTAAGGGAGCGTGAGTGAGTGAGAGAGAATTTGTGGGTATGCGTGTATGTGCGCGAATGAGTGAGTGTGAGAGCGAGTGAGTGTGTAAAAGAGAGAGCGTGGGTGAATGAGAGAGTGCATGAGAAAGTGTGATGTATGTGTGTGCATGTCTGGATGTGTGTATGGGTGTATATGTGTGTACATGTGTGTATCTGTGTGTGCCTCTGTGTGTATGTCTGTACGTGTGTTAATGTGTGCGTTCATGTGTTTATATGCGTTTATATGCATGTGCATGGGTGTATGTGTGTATGAATGAGTGTGTGTGTGTGTGTGTGCTCGTGTATGTATTGTATATCTTTGTATGTGTAAGTGTGCATGCATGCAGTGTATGCGAGGGAGTGTATATTCGGGTGTTATGTGAGTACGTGTGAGTAAGTATATGGATGTGTGCAGGTGTGTGTATTGCGTGGGTATGATGTGTGTGGGTGTGTGTATGTACATGTGTGTGATAGAGAAGAGAGAGAGAGAGAGAGAGAGAGAGAGAGAGAGAGAGAGAGAGAGAGAGAGAGAGAGAGAGAGAGTTGAGCGCACGCATGTCATCTAACATGCTGATCCATATGTTTTGTGTATTCTCATTTTTTTCATATTATCATTTCGATGCACTTGATTTTAACATGCATAACATGAATTCATGTAAATTACTGTAAAGCAAGTGAGAGAGTTAGTGAGTGTAAGTGAGAGAGAGAGAGAGAGAGAGAGAGAGAGAGAGAGAGAGAGAGAGAGAGAGAGAGAGAGAATGAGTGTGAGAGTGTGTGTATGTAAAGAGAGAGAGAGAGAGAGAGAGAGAGAGAGAGAGAGAGAGAGAGAGAGAGAGAGAGAGAGAGAGAGAGAGAGAGAGAGAGAGAGTTGAGCCCACGCATGTCATGTAACATGCTATTCCATATTTTTTATGTATTCTCATCTTTCATATTACGAGGTATCGTTTAATGCCACCTGATTGTCCTGTAACATGCCATTCCATATTTTTTTTTTTTAATTCTCATCTTATCATTTTGTATGCCACTTGATTTTATCATGTATAATATAACATTACTGTGATGTGAGTGAGAGAGTTAGTGAGAGAGAGAGAGAGAGAGAGAGAGAGAGAGAGAGAGAGAGAGAGAGAGAGAGCGCAAGAGAGAGCGCAAGAGAGAGAGAGAGCAAGAGAGAGAGAGAGGGAGAGAGAGAAAAAAGAGAGAGTTGAATTGCATCACTAATTTTTACGCTACATAATGTATATGTACAATTTTTTCTCCACTTCTTGCAATTGCGAGAATTCTCACGACAATCGTCAGTGTCTCAATTGTGTGTAAAGTGTGGGAGTTTGTTCTTATTAGTTTCAGTGATCATGTGAGGCATCATGTATTTGTCTAGATGTGAGGATGTATGTATGGGTGTGTATGTGAGGGATATGTGTGTGTGTGTGTGGGGGGAATGTGTGTGTGCCTGTGTAATAGAGAGAGAGAGAGAGAGAGAGAGAGAGAGAGAGAGAGAGAGAGAGAGAGAGAGAGAGAGAGAGAGAGAGAGAATTGAGTGCTCGCATGTCCTGTAACATGCCATTCCATATTTTTTGTGTATTTTCATCTTTCACATTATCATTTTGTATGTATGACACTTGATTTTATCATGTATAATATAACATTACTGTAATGTGAGTGAGAGCGTTAGTGAGAGAGAGAGAGAGAGAGAGAGAGAGAGAGAGAGAGAGAGAGAGAGAGAGAGAGAGAGAGAGAGAGAGAGAGAGAGAGGAGAGAGAGAGAGAGAGAGTTGAATTGCATCACTAATTTTTAAGTTACAAAATGTATATGTACAATTTTTCTCCATTTTCTTTACAATTTTGCGACAATGCTCACGACAATCGTCACTGTATGTGTGTGTAAAGTGTGGGAGTTTGATCATAATAGTAGGTTGGGGGATGGGGGGATGTGTGTGTGGGTGGATTCGTGATGTGTGTGGGTGGGCTCAGGATGTGTGGGTGGGCGGGGTGGGATTATGTGGGTGGGGGATTTGTGTGTGGGTGCGTGCGAGATGTATGGGTTGGCGGGGAGATGTGTTTGTGGGTGGGGATGTGTGTTTGTCTAGGTGGTTGTGGGTGAGTGGGTGGAGGAGGATATGTTGGTGGATGATTGATGGTGGGTTATGGGATGGGTGGGGGTATATATGTGGGTGGGGAGATGTGGGTGTGGGGATATGTGGTGTGTGGGAGATGTGTGCAGGTGGGGATGGTTGTGGGTTTGGGGATGTGTGTGTGGGTGAGGGATGTGTATGGGTGTGGGATGTTTGGGTGGATGGGTGGGCAGTGTGTGTGGGTGAGAGATGTGTGGGTGAATGTGTGTGGGGGATGTGTGTGGGTTGGGGGAGGGGTGCGTGATGGGTGTGGGTGATGGATTTGGAGATGTGTGTGTGGGTGGGAGATATGTCTGGCTGGGTGGGGGTGTGTGTGGCTGGATGGAGGATGTATGTGTGGGTAGTGAGGGTGATTGTAGTTGGGGGATGTGTGGATGGGTAGGAGATGTGTGGATAGATGTGTGTGTGGGTGAGGGATGTGTCTTTGGGATGTGTGTGGGTGTGGTGTTGTGTGGGAGGGGAGCTGGATGTGGATAAATGATGTTTGTGTGGGTGGGTGAAGGTGTGGTTGGGTTTGCGGGTGGGTGAAGGATGTGTGTGAGGGTGGGGGATGTGTGCTTAGATGGGTGGTTGGGGTGTGTGAGTGTGGGTGGGTAGATAGGAGATGTATGTGTTGATGAGTGGGTAAGGGATGTGTGGGTGTTAGTGGTTGAGGGATAAGTACGTGTGTCTAGGGATGTGTGAGGGGATGAATGTATGGGTTGGGGATGTGTGTGTGGGTTGTGTGTGCGTGGATGGGAGGTGTGTGTTTGTGAATGGGGAATGTGTTGGTTGGTGGGGATGTGTGTGAGGGATGTTTGTATGGGTGGGGAGATTGTGCGTGGGTGGGGATGTGTGTGTATATGGGTAGGGGTGTGTGGTTAAGGGATGTGTGGCTGAGGGAATGGGTGGATGGAGGATGTGTGGTTGGGTAGAGGATGTGTGGGTGGGTGATTGTATATGAGTAAGGGTGTGTGGTTAAGGGATGTTTGGTTGGGGGATGGGTGGGTAGAGGATGTGTGGGTGGGTAGAGGATATGTGGGTGGGTGAGTGTGTGCAGGTTAGGAGATGGTGGGGGATGTTTGTAGGTGTGGGCTCGGGATCTGTGAGTGGGCTGGGGGAGATGGGAGATTATGTGGGTGAGTGCGGAATTTGTGTGTGGGTAGGTGCGGAATATGTGAGTTGACGGGGAGATGTGTGTGTGGCTGAGGAATGTGTGTTTGGCTGGGTGGTTGGAGGTGTGTGGGTGGAGGAGGATATTGGGTGAGTGATTGTTGGTGGGAAATGGGACGGGTAGAGGATATGTGAGTGGGTGGGGAGATGTGTGTAGGTGGGGGATGTGTGGGTTATTGAATGTATGTGTGCTTGGGGTGTGGGTGGATGGGATGTGTGGTGGGTGAGAGGTGTGTGTGGGTGGGGAGATGTGTAGGTGTAGGGATGTGGTGAATGAGTGGGGAATGTATTGTATGTGTGTGTTGTTGGGTGGGTGAGTTGGAGTGAATGGGGGATGTGTGGGTGGGTGGTGGATGTGTCTCACAACATAGTAATATGCATTGTTTATGTTTACAAAATTCATGTGACAATGTTTTTTTCCTATGCACTGTTGATGAAAGAAAGATGAGTGATTGGAAGGGCCGAATGTAAGACGGGCCTGCGTGCCCAATTTGTTACCCTTTGAAAATAAAGTCTGTTCGTTCGTTCGTTCGTTCGTTCTTCTTCTTCTTCTTCTTCTTCTTCTTCTTCTTCTTCTTCTTCTTCTTCTTCTTCTTCTTCTTCTTCTTCTTCTTCTTCTTTGTCTTTTCATCCTCCATCTTCTTCCTCCTCCTCCTCCTCTTCTTCTTCTCTTCCTCCTCCTCCTCATTCTTCTTCTGCTTCTTCTTCTTCTTCTTCTTCTTCTTCTTCTTCTTCTTCTTCTTCTTCTTCTTCTTCTTCTTCTTCTTCTTCTGCTGCTGCTGCTGCTGCTGCTGCTGCTGCTGCTGCTTCTTCTTCTTCTTCTTCTTCTTCTTCTTCTTCTTCTTCTTCTTCTTCTTCTTCTTCTTCTTCTTCTTCTTCTTCTTCTTCTTCTTCTTCTTCTTCTTCTTCTTCTTCCTCTTCTTCTTCTTCTCATATCCCATTGAATCATAAACATTCAACCACCTTGTGCTGAGCTGTTTGTAGATGTGTTCATGTGCTGTTGGATTTTGCAGATAAAGTGTTCTAGGGGATGCGAGGCATCTCCGGCCAACCGTCCATAGTCGTCTCTTACATCATACATCGTAGCTTGTCATCTAATCTCACCAGTTTTCTCTTTTTCCTTGCGGTGTCGAGGTGAAGCATAAACAGCGGGAGAGTGCCCGTGTTTGGGCTTCATATATCGAGGTTCCCATTGTCTCTGTAACTGTAGATTATAGTGTTAATATTCGTTGCTTCCCTAGTAATCGATGTTTTTCCTCGTGCAACAAGCGATAATTTATCGACAGTATTATTTCTCCCATGCTCAACTTAAAGGTTCCTCCTAAAAGTGCCCAGGATACCAGCCAGTGGGTCCTTTATTTTCCTTGACACTAGGGCCTCTTCAGTTCTAGAAGATGATGACTCGTACCAGTAATATCTATATAACCCGTCAGTGGCATTCTCTTAATGTATAAAAAAGCACGAAATGGTACTGTTGGTTGAACATGAAAATAACACCACTGACAAACTGTTTATTTTCAAATCACATGAGTATTCTATATTAAATTTCTAAACATGTTTGGCCTAGCGTAAATTACTTGTAAATATCGTTACTTCGGCTGATTTCCTGGCGGAGTTGACAACGAACTGCGCTGGTAATATCATGGCAACGGCCTGACGCGGGGTCAAAACGAGGGAAAGATTGCTCAACTATTCATACATTATCTTGATCTAAAATGAGGGAAATATTGATCAACTATTCTTACTTGAGCTCGGCCTAAATAATGTGAAAGCGCTATGATGTCACAGACCCATGGCAAGAAACTACTTGGGGACAATGTGTTTGTTTACAGATACTTCGGGAGCCTCGGTAATGCCCTGGCTAGCACGCTGGCCTGTCAGCCTGGTGATCCTGTGTTCGAATGTTTATCGAGGCAGAGATTAATTCTAAAATTTACTTTGTTCTCCCTGATTGGCCCAGTTGATAATGAGTAAACTATTCTGGCAAGTGAAGGCGGACGGAGTTATATTGATGTATCACCCATCAAGTGATGATTGATTTATAAGAATAGGTGTCTAACACCATATAACCAATACGCTGTCAGACCTCCATCAATTGCTAGACACTTGATAAATGAAATACGGGTTCATTGCAGTTGAGATTATTATTGTTGCACTCCGGACAGGCCAATAGGTGCATGATCTCCTCCGTGGTTATTCGGCCTACAGAGATTAACTGTGCCAATTCATCTAGTTGAATGTTTTTGTTTCCACGGGACTCTCTAGTTCATCATGTCGGATCGATCCTTGGTTGGCCTTCGAACATAGCGATAACGGGTTTTTGTAAATCTGACTACACTTTGTATGTAGAACAAATTTGACAAATGAAGTACATAATGACCTCAAAAAATGTGCGACACAGTCCATCGTGAAGCAATAAGCAGCGAATGGTTGTCGTCTGCTAAAATAATTCTTTACTCTCTAAGCAGTATGGTGATATCAACGGAAAAAAGCATTTTTCAAATTTGTTCTACATACAAAGTGTAGTGAAACTTTACAAACACCCGTTACTTCTAGTGAACGACTGCAAAGAACATCGGTAGAAGAGGCAGAAACAGAGCGACAGAAATGACGCTGGATGGCCTAAGACGGTGGCAACATCAAGAGAAACAGAGCGACAGAAATGACGCTGGGTGGCCTAAGACGGTGGCAACATCAAGAGAAACAGACCGACAGAAATGACGCTGGATGACCAGGACGGTGGCAACATCAACAGAATTGATCCAGAACGCCCGAGACCCATGGATATTCATGAACATCTAGCCATTAGGCAAGGCACATGATGTTGATGATGCTACCTCTAGTGTTAATTCCGAGATTGATATTTTATCTCGAAAATCAGGTCTGATTACAAAATGTGTGCATATTTTCTCACAAAAACTAACGTTATTTTTCGTGGCTGCACAGTTACTTGTACGTGCGGTCTGGCAAATCGATGACATCAAATTACATTACAAAAGTGCACACCTCCCAACATAGATGTAACAGGGAGTTAGTATTCAAGACTTGAATCGATTACAGATGCATCGATATTATTTACACCTTTTGATGTGACAGATGTGTGACAGAGATAATATATCATACATGATTCAACAATAGGCATCTGAGGCCAGTTAATCAATAGGCGTATATTCAGAAACATGCAATGTATATGAGTATTGTATATTGCTTATATATGTTGGATCAATACAGTCAGGACAATGGTCACTTTGAAGTATAATTTAATATAATGAATAAATCTTTCTAGTGTGTATGTGTAGCCTTATTGGTAACACTATGGGTACATCTTTCTAGCTTATGTAGCCTTGCTGGTAGCACGATGGGTAAATCTTTCTAGTTTATTTAGCCTTCATGGTAACATTATAGGTAAACATGTATAGTTTCTGCTGCTTTGATGATAACACTATGTGGGTAAATCTTTCTAGTTTATGTAGCCTTGACAGTAACACTAGAAGCAAACATTTAATTTCCGTATCCTAAATGAACACATATTTGGTAAATCTTTCAGGTGTATGTCGTCTTGATGGCAAAACTATAGTTAAATATTTCTATTTCATGTTTTTAGATGGTAAGACGAAAGTTACATATTTATATTTCTTGTCTCCTCAATGGTAACACGAAAGTTACATATTTATATTTCGTGTCTCCTCAATGGTAACACGAAAGTTACATATTTATATTTCGTGTCTCCTCAATGGTAACACGAAAGTTGCAGATTTATATTTTGTGTCTCCTCAATGGTAACACGAAAGTTGCATATTTATATTTCTTGTCTCCTCAATGGTAACACGAAAGTTGCAGATTTATATTTCTTGTCTCCTCAATGGTAACACGAAAGTTGCAGATTTATATTTTGTGTCTCCTCAATGGTAACACGAAAGTTGTAGATTTATATTTTGTGTCTCCTCAATGGTAACACGAAAGTTGCAGATTTATTTTTTGTGTCTCCTCAATGGTAACACAAAAGTTACATATTTATATTTCTTGTCTCTTCAATGGTAACACGAAAGTTGCAGATTTATATTTTGTGTCTCCTCAATGGTAACACGAAAGTTGCATATTTATATTTCTTGTCTCCTCAATGGTAACACGAAAGTTGCAGATTTATATTTCTTGTCTCCTCAATGGTAACACGAAAGTTGCAGATTTATATTTTGTGTCTCCTCAATGGTAACACGAAAGTTGCAGATTTATATTTCTTGTCTCCTCAATGGTAACACAAAAGTTATATATTTATATTTCTTGTCTCTTCAATGGTAACACGAAAGTTGCAGATTTATATTTTGTGTCTCCTCAATGGTAACATGAAAGTTGCAGATTTATATTTTGTGTCTCCTCAATGGTAACACGAAAGTTGCAGATTTATATTTTGTGTCTCCTCAATGGTAACACGAAAGTTACATATTTATATTTCTTGCCTCCTCAATGGTAACACGAAAGTTACATATTTATATTTCTTGTCTCCTCAATGGTAACACGAAAGTTGCAGATTTATATTTTGTGTCTCCTCAATGGTAACACGAAAGTTGCAGATTTATATTTTGTGTCTCCTCAATGGTAACACGAAAGTTGCAGATTTATATTTTGTGTTTCCTCAATGGTAACACGAAAGTTACATATTTATATTTCTTGTCTCCTCAATGGTAACACGAAAGTTACATATTTATATTTCTTGTCTCCTCAATGGTAACACGAAAGTTGCAGATTTATATTTCTTGTCTCCTCAATGGTAACACGAAAGTTGCAGATTTATATTTCTTGTCTCCTCAATGGTAACACGAAAGTTGCAGATTTATATTTAGTGTTTCCTCAATGGTAACACGAAAGTTGCAGATTTATATTTTGTGTCTCCTCAATGGTAACACGAAAGTTGCAGATTTATTTTTTGTGTCTCCTTAATGGTAACACGAAAGTTACATATTTATATTTCTTGCCTCCTCAATGGTAACACGAAAGTTGCAGATTTATATTTTGTGTCTCCTCAATGGTAACACGAAAGTTGCAGATTTATATTTTGTGCTCCTCAATGGTAACACGAAAGTTGCAGATTTATTTTTTGTGTCTCCTCAATGGTAACACGAAAGTTACATATTTATATTTCTTGTCTCCTCAATGGTAACACGAAAGTTGCAGATTTATATTTTGTGTCTCCTCAATGGTAACACGAAAGTTGCATATTTATATTTTGTGTCTCCTCAATGGTAACACGAAAGTTGCAGATTTATATTTCTTGTCTCCTCAATGGTAACACGAAAGTTGCAGATTTATATTTTGTGTCTCCTCAATGGTAACATGAAAGTTGCAGATTTATTTTTTGTGTCTCCTCAATGGTAACACGAAAGTTGCAGATTTATATTTTGTGTCTCCTCAATGGTGACACGAAAGTTGCACATTTATATTTCTTGTCTCCTCAATGGTAACACAAAAGTTACATATTTATATTTCTTGTCTCTTCAATGGTAACACGAAAGTTGCAGATTTATATTTCTTGTCTCCTCAATGGTAACACGAAAGTTGCAGATTTATATTTTGTGTCTCCTCAATGGTAACACGAAAGTTGCAGATTTATATTTTGTGTCTCCTCAATGGTAACACGAAAGTTGCTGATTTATATTTTGTGTCTCCTCAATGGTAACACGAAAGTTACATATTTATATTTCTTGCCTCCTCAATGGTAACACGAAAGTTACATATTTATATTTCTTGTCTCCTCAATGGTAACACGAAAGTTGCAGATTTATATTTCTTGTCTCCTCAATGGTAACACGAAAGTTGCAGATTTATATTTTGTGTCTCCTCAATGGTAACACGAAAGTTGCAGATTTATATTTTGTGTCTCCTCAATGGTAACACGAAAGTTACATATTTATATTTCTTGTCTCCTCAATGGTAACACGAAAGTTACATATTTATATTTCTTGTCTCCTCAACGGTAACACGAAAGTTACATATTTATATTTCTTGTCTCCTCAATGGTAACACGAAAGTTACATATTTATATTTCTTGTCTCCTCAATGATAACACGAAAGTTGCAGATTTATATTTTGTGTCTCCTCAATGGTAACACGAAAGTTGCAGGTTTATATTTTGTGTCTCCTCAATGGTAACACGAAAGTTGCAGATTTATATTTTGTGTCTCCTCAATGGTAACACGAAAGTTGCATATTTATATTTCTTGTCTCCTCAATGGTAACACGAAAGTTATATATTTATATTTCTTGTCTCCTCAATGGTAACACGAAAGTTACATATTTATATTTCTTGGTGCCTTGACATTATCATTTGAGGTACCCCCACCCGCAGTGTTCTGTTGTCTTAATGGTAACAATGTGGAACCAGGATGGAGTCCACTGAGTTAGCATATTGGACAGAAAGTCCTAGGTTCAAATAACTTCACGATCTTTCCTGATCTTGTTCCTCCATGGTCCGCCTATCCTCATAACAAGGCTACCTGAACATTTTCAAGGATTTAAGCCGGCGCCGTGGCAAAGGAATTACGGACGCAATTCGTAATCCCTCATACCGCGTTCGAAACACAGCTGCGGGCCATTCGGCAGCAGACCTCCTTAAGTTGGTTTTCATACAATGGTATGAGTGTCGGTCGTTAAGAAAACAATGGCAAACTACTACACGTAAATTTGCCTTCAAATAACATACAATCAAAAAATGCTGAGGTTGACTGCGACGTCCTGTAAAGGATATGCAACTAACATGAAGTGTTTGTGTGTGAGAGAGGGGGAGAGAGAGAGAGAAAGAGAGAGATTAGGAGGAGGAGGAGAAGAAGAAGAAGAAGAAGAAGAAGAAGAAGAAGAAGAAGAAGAAGAAGAAGAAGAAGAAGAAGAAGAAGAAGAAGAAGAAGAAGAAGAAGAAGAAGAAGAAGAAGAAGAAGAAGAAGAAGAAGAAGAAGAAGAAGAAGAAGAATCTACTTTATTGCACAAGTTTTATCCAAAATTGGTCCAGTCTTTTTCTGCACAGCGATCTACCAATTGGGTCGCACAGAGCACAAAGTACTCAGCTCCAGCGACGATCTCTGAGACTCTGCGAGAAAACTGCACTCGTGAATCAAATGACGGAGTCCGGACACGAACCCACGACTTTCGCAGCTTGAGACAGGCTGTTTAACACCTTGACCGCGGAGGCCCCCTTGTTACCTCAAGAAAGGCATAACGACCAGATGTGCAAGCGCTGTAATCCATCATGTTACGGAAGTCGCCGATGATCCTTAAGTTGCTCTTACCTGCAGGTTAAATTATTTGCTGAATAATTTAAGTCCATTCATCAGAAGGAGAACGTCTTCTACGCGATTTAAAAAAACGCTAATTAAGCGGTCAATGTGACCGAGTTGATAAGAACGTTCGCACTTAAACTTATGGTGCGCTTATGGCGAGATAGGAGACCGTTTCCTATACTGGTCACTAGGACTTAAGCGTTGATTTCTCGTTCAGAAAGCAAATTAGACTGCCTAGTAAAATTGAATAGAAAATCAAACTAGGGTTTGTATTGATCGCGTCGTCACGCTTCTAGATATACATAATGGAAGCCGGTCTCCCTGGTCGAGGAGTTAGCAGCTTTCTCCGTAACCCCGAATACTCTCGTGGTTGACGTGAGCGCACGAGAATTGGAAGCGGTTCGAGTCGCGCCAGTGACTTATGAGAGTATGTAGCCGGTCGCTCAGAAAGTCGTGGCGTGCTGATGAGCGTAATCTAGCCTATGAATCAACATACAGCTGAAAGATGCTGAAGTTGACCGCAATATTCTGAAACAGGATGGACACGCGGAAAAAAAGAAAATATACATATATATATATAATGGAAGTTGTGATCGTGAACACAAGTGTTCAATAAACTAGACTGAGGAGATACTGATGGATGCAACTGTGGAATTGATTACATGAAGGGGAACATGCTGCAAGAGAGCCCGACATATGCACAAACAGAAGACAATATCATGTCCAATGACATCAGTGGCTATGTATTTAATAATTCAGCCAAAGTATTATTCGTTTATTCACTTCATATGATTTATACCTGCAGTATGTACCTGCCGAGATGAAGCGAAATACGGCAGGCAAGAAATCGTGCAATGTATTGTTCAAAAGTATGTTCGCCTACCCTACGACAGCTCCATTTGATGGTAAACTCTATGGAGATGTATCCAAACCTCAAGTTTGCTGCCGCTTTATTTAGATAAATTCGGGTTGACATTCGAAGCTGTAAGAAGAAATAGCAGCATACACATGCAACACTCTGCAGGGATACACAGCTCGACTGGAACTATTAAACTCCATATTGAATTTACTATGGATATTGAATAAAACATGCAATGGTCATTCAGCACTCCAACAGCCCACTTGACAACGAATGTCCAACAGAGGTTTTTTTTTTTGTCCTGTCTTCATTCTTTTTTCTCTTTGTCTTTCTCTTTAACACTGCCGTCCACCTATCTCCTGATAAGACTACGCCTTCAAGTACTGATAACATGATCTATTCCTGTCTCAGCAGTAATTATTCTCCTAATATGGCAGTACATTATTCTGACTTGCCCAACGGCGGATATTCCCTGACGATGCATAAACATATCTCCTCTAGCAAGTTGCCCCGTGGAATCGACCTCTTGTGCTGTATTTTGTCGCTACGCATCTTCTATCGCCTCATTTCTCTACCTCGCCATAATTTTTTGTTCGAAAAGAAGAGGGAGGGAGTGATGTCCAAGTTGAGATTTAAATTCAAAGGTATTGATTGGTATTCATAGAAGTTGAGTAAATGAGTTGATATTAGGAAATCATTAGACATCATAAAAATTGAAATCTATAGTGACCACATCGGGATTCGAACTTTAGGCCTCCAAATAATAATTGAGCTTTGCTGAAGGAATAGTCGTTCTTCGAGGCACACTGATAACTTGACACCCCTGTAAATGTTTTCATTCTTCTTCTTCTTCTTCTTCTTCTTCTTCTTCTTCTTCTTCTTCTTCTTCTTCTTCTTCTTCTTCTTCTTCTTCTTCTTCTTCTTCTTCATCTTCTTCTTCTTCTGCTGCTGCTTCTCTTTCTGCCTCTTATACACAAATAATAAAAAAGGTTTTAAAAACAGCACGCAGATCAACTTCATTGCACCTAGTGATATCCCATGTGGTTCGGTTTATATATTAACATTATACATTGTACTAAATGGGGATATGTATATGTATGAGCAAAACAAAGCGAATTTATGAAGGTAATGGGGGACATCTTGTCATGAATGCATGAACATACCCGACCCATTTACTAACCGGGACTTTTTAAATGCTAGACATTTCTTAAAAGCTACAGAAACACATTACTCTTGTCTACTCTTGTTTTCTGGGAAATCTCGGTTTGACAAAGCGGAAGTGGTACCTAGACAAATCAATCCATCCTGCTAGACGTTCACAAACTGTGCCGTCTGATTACTCAACATCTTATTTCATGTCGAACGTATGGCGCCTGCAACCCGAAAGTAAACTAACCATTACAAATACTTTCTGTTTATTCGAATTTTCGGTTCTTTCATGTCGACAGTTTTCCATTTAAGAGTTTCTGGTAATGTGTATTTGTAGATTCTCAGAGTGATTAATTACCCTTCTCTAATTTTTTTTTTTTTTTTTGGAGTCCAAATAGTATTTTTAGCTTTAAAAGTATATTGATTTGTTTCCAGAACACGTCTTTTTGACAAATTTTCCTGTCTACATATCTGCCTGTTTGTCCTCTTGCCTGTCTGCTAGTCTGTCTGATCTTCTGTCTGTCGGTCTGTCTGTTTTTCTGTCTATCTAAATATGAATATCGGTCTATCTGTCTTTTTGCCTGTCTATCTATATCTGTTTATCCACCCGTATGTCTGTCTGTCTGTCCGTCTGCCTGTCTACTTATCTATATCAGTATATCCACCCGTCTGTCTGTCTGTCTGTCTGTCTGTCTGTCTGAGTGCGTAAAAAAGTCTATATCTCTTTTACACGCTCGAATGCGTGTTAGGTATATGGTGCGACCCCACATTTTAACCCACAACCGAAGGATTCTGTGGTCAGTATCACGCCGGCACCGCCTACTTCCCAGAATAATTCCTGGTACCAATTGTAGGCTGTTTCCATCTGGTAGTCCAGGACCATTTATAACATAGTCTCCGTGAGGATTAGACCACACGGCCATCGGGCCGGCAGGTAAACGTTCTTACCACTGCACCACCGCTGCTCCTAGGTATGTGTCATGCTGACCAAATATCTGAAATGAAGGTCAAACGTGCTCTGATCAAATATCTTCAATGAAGGTCAAACGTGCTCTGATCAAATATCTTAAATGAAGGTCAAACGTGCTCTGATCAAATATCTTAAATGAAGGTCAAACGTGCTCTGATCAAATATCTTAAATGAAGGTCAAAAGTTTTCTGACCAAATATCTTAAATGAAGGTCAAAAGTGTTCTGACCTAATATCTGAAATGAAGGTCAAAAGTGTTCCGATCTAATATCTGAAATGAATGTCAAAAGTGTTCTGGCCAAATGTCTGAAATGAATGTCAAATGTGTTCTGGCTAAATATCTTAAATGATTTTGTTTTAAATAAGTTCTGACCAAACATCTGAAAGGAAGGTAAAAAGTATTCTGACCAAAGCGTGCAGGTACTGATCTGAATCTGCATCTGCACATCTAGAATCTGTCACGTTATACAGAGATAAGCAAAGTTTCTTGTTATTGCAGATATGATCAATTTGTTATCTTGTATTGTGATCTGCTGAAATCCACGTTGCGTTATATAATCTTTTATATGGAAAAACACGTTCTTATATAACATATTGATTCACTGCACGAACAGTTATGAATAATTCTCCATGTTTATTCATTATGCAAAGAACCGTGCTTCCACATGGTCTCTTCATAACCCGGTTTATCCGATCCTACATTGGCATTCAAGCCACCAATCATTATGTTTATTGCCATTTCTTTTATTATCTTTTGTATTTTGAAGTTTCATATACATACAATTTATTCTTGATTCAACTGATTCATCTTTATCATTTTTTGTTGCGTAACACTGGAATACATGCATGTTTACTTTCTTGTTTGTGGTTCTAAATGTTGCTGTTATTATTCTCGAACGCACTGATTCCCACTATGCTAGTACTTTCTCTGCCTCTTTAGATAACATTAAAGCAACCCCTTTAATGTAAGTGGTATTTTCCTCCATAAGGCGTAACAATAGCACCGTTTCACCGATGTTTGAAAACTTTACCTACTCCCTTCTATTTGGTTTCGCATAATCCAGAAATGTTAAACTTATAATAATTTATTTGCCCCACTATTTGTCTTTCCTAGTGCATACATGGTTCTTACTTCACAGATGGCAATATTTGACATTTTCCTATGATACAGGAGGTAGGTCGTCTGTCTAGACTCCTTATAGCTGTCTCCGCATCACATCATACTTCTCTTGGCAGAACAGTCCCCTTTCATATTGGTTGGCTACGTTGTTTTTCTCTCAGTTTCTTTGGATATTTTAATAGCTGGTTGTGTTTTCTACGAGATGAGGACGCCAGTCCCAGGCCAAGTCTCCTTAGTTGCCTCTTATGACACTTTGGTGGGTAGTGGTATTTGTGGGTGTTGGTGGGATGTGTGGATGGATGTGTGGGGGTGAAAGTTGGGGTGTTGGAATGGGTGTGGGGGATGTGTGTATGGGTGGAGGATATGTGTATGGGACGGATGCGGGGGATGTGTGTTTATGTGGGTGGAGATGTGTGGATGGTTTGAGGAAGTATGTGTGGGAGGCGGGGTTGTGTGGATAGGGGATTGTGTTGGGTGGATTGGGGATGCAAGGGCGGGTGGGGAGATGTGTATGGTGTGTGGGTTTGAGATATGTGTGCGGTGTGTTGGTGGGGGATGTGTGAATGATGTGTGGGTGGAGGGTATGTTTGTGGTGGTATGGGTGGAGGATAGTGTGTGGTGTGGGGGATGTGTGTGATGGGTGCGGGGAATGTGCGTATGGGTGGGGTATATGTTTGGGTGAGTAGGGGATTGTGGTTGTTGGTTGAAGTATGCGGGGTTGTGTGGGTGGGAGATGTGTGTGTGGATGAGGAATGTGTGGGTGGGGGTGTGTGAGTGGCTTAGGGATGTGTAGGTGGGTAAGGGAGTTGTATGTGTCGGGGTGGGATGTGTGAGTGGGTGGAGGATGTGTGTGGGTAGGGGTATTGTGATCGAGAGATGTTTGGTTGGGGGTGGGTGGGTGGGGGTGTGTGAGTGCGTAGTGGAGGACACGGGGAGAGGTGTGTGGTGTGTTGGTTGGGGATATTGTGTGAGTGAGGTATGTGTGTGTGGGTGGGGGAATTTTGTGGTGTGTGAGTGGGGGTATGTGGGGTGGATGGGTAAGGGTATCTGTGTGGGTGTGGGTGGGAATATTGTGTGGTATCTGGGTGGGGGATATGTGTGTGGTGAGTAAGTGGGGATGTGTTGGTGAGGGATATATGTGTGTGTGGTGCGTGGGTTGGGAATAGTGCGTGGTAGGGGGTTATGTGATGTGCGGGTGGGGGATTGCGTGGTGGGGGTTTAAGTTAAGGCATGTGTGGGTGGGTGGAAGTTGTATATGTGGGTGGTGGGGTGTGTGTGTGGATTGGGGATGTATGGGTGGTTAGGAAGGTGTGTGTGTGGGTGGGGGGGGGGTAGGGACATGTCAGTTGGTGGGGATGTGTGTGTATGGTTTGGAGATGTGTGAGTGAATGTGCGATGTGTGGGTTGGTGGGGGATTGTGTGCATGGGTGGGGAATATGTTGTCGATGAAGATGTGGCTAAGGGATGGGTGGTTTGAGGTGTGGGTGGGGAGAGGATGTGTGGGTTAAGATGTGGATGGGCGTGGGATGTGTGGGTTGGTGGGGGAATGTTTGTGGGTGGCGAGTGTGTTTTGGTTGGGGGATCAGGTGAGGGCAGTGTGGGGGGATGGGTCGGTTGGTGGGGTATGTATGTGTCCTTGGTGTGCGTGTGTGTGGGTAGGTGGAGGTGTTTATGTGTCCCTTGGTGCGCGTGTGTGTGGGTAAGTGGGGTTGTGTGGGTGGGGTGATGTATGGATAGGTGGGAGATGGGCTTCATAACATGGTAATTAGCCTTGTTTATGTTTACAACATTCATTTCACAATGTTTATTTTTCTTCCTATGTAAATGTATAATGCTCTTGATGAACGAAAGACGAGTGATTGAAAGGGCCGAATGTAAGACGGGCCTGCGCGCCCAATTTGTGACCCTAATAAAGTTGATTTGATTTGATTTGATTTGATTTGTATGGTAGATTATAGCATTACCATTCTTTGCTTTCTCAGGCAGCACCCAGGCACCTTCCACTATACGGGCTTCGAAACCCAAGACAATTTTTTAGTATATGAGTGTCTAATGTCATCATCTCATCATGTTCCTCTTTTACCTTGAGTTGTCGAGGTGAACCATAAACATCGGGGAAATTATCGACTATGTGCTTAATATTTCGAGATTCCTATGGACTCTGTTATTCACTCTGTCCATTGTTTACATAGTCGGCATCTTCGGCAGTTTCTATTTTCTCAGTACGTCAATGCATGTTGTGGTATACTGTCCATTGGTAGTCTAGATATGTGTATGCAATATAAAACATACTAAGAGAAATTCTAGTTATTTACGCATGGGTTTCAGCTCCACGTCTTGTCTATTTCTATTTAGTTTCCATGCAGAGTTTCCATGTAAAATTTTCATGTATACTTTTTCATGTAGTTGTATCGATGTATGTTTGTTATTTGTGTACTGATGAAGGTTTTGGTCAAAACGTCAATTTTGTTACCTGTGATCCTGTTCTAATAAAGCTTACCGATTCTTCTTCTCATTTGTTTTTTAAAGATTCATTCATTTTTTTTTTTATTTCCAGGGTGCCAGCCTCAACAGCCAAAGCAGATCAGCTTCCGAGGAAGACAAGGCCGACGGGGAATCCAGCGTGTGGAAAAATGTTAAATCCATTGCCAGTATGCTCATGGAAGATCCTGAAGTTGTGGAGCAGGGTGCCGCGGGGCCTTACGTCGAGGGTGTGGATTACAAACTAGGCAGCCTCCAACTAGGACTCATCTACGATTTCCAAACTATGACTTTAACACTACGGATTATCAAGGCCAAGGACTTACCCGCCAAGGACGTGACCGGAACTAGTGACCCGTATGTGAAAATCATGCTGTTGCCTGACAAGAAGCATAAACTTTTAACTAAAGTGAAGAAAAAGAACCTCAACCCTCACTGGAATGAATGTTTTCTATTTGAAGGTAAGAAATGCATTTTAACACCCTTTTTATCTAAGAATTGTCTATATGCTATGTTTTCGCTGTAAAATTACTAGTGCCCAGGGCTTTTAAAAACAGCACCATGATGATTTAGAATATTGGTTATATGGGGTGTCGGGTTTGGTGAGCGCCACCCAATATTCGGCGCTAACAGAAAGCAGGTAGTACCATCTACAGTCATACGGCTTAGTTAATTGCATATTCTTCACAGGACGTCGCAGTCAACCATATAATGTTTGGTTGTTTGTGATTTATAGGCAAGTTTACATTCAGTAGTCTGCCATTGCTTTCTGAATGACACTCACACCATTGTGTGAAGACTAGCGTTGGGCGGTATGCTTCCAAATCACCTACAACTGTGTTTCGAGCACAGTATGCAGGATTGCGAATTGCTTTCGTATCGTAACCCCTTAGCCACAGTGTCACTTTGTCATACCGTAGCTCAGTCATATCTGACTAAGACCTGACACTAAGACAAGCTTAGCAGCCAAAGAAATTGTGGAGAAAGACAGTTATTGGGGGGGGGGGAGGGTTCTGCACGGTACAATCCATTTCATGTTGATGATGAGGATGATGCGGATGATGATGATGATGATGATGATGATGATGATGATGATGATGAGGAGGAGGAGGAGGAGGAGGAGGAGGAGGAGGAAGAAGAAGAAGAGGAGGAGGAGGAGGAGAATAATGATGATGATGGGTGCCTTGCTGTTCTAAATAAAAGCGTCCTAGACTCAAAGTGCACCCTGCGGCTCTCAATATTTAATACAACGACCCGTTTAGGAAAGGCTGTCGATCCAGAAGGATAAAGAGTTCAGGAAATTGTTTTCTGAGAGGTTTCAAGGAAGCAATATGAACGAGATCTTTCCAAAATAATTCTTTCAAACTCATTTCTTCATTGTATTTCCTCTGTCAAGCTGTACTCTTCACCTTAGAATGTACAATTACACAAGATTGAACATTAAATTCACATGGATCAGACCTCACAAGTTTACAGGCGTACAGTGGATTCGCAATTCTCCAAAGCATTCTTTATTCTGAGAACTCTGTTGTTGTGTTAATTTAGTTGGTTAAAGACTGTCAAGAACTTTAAAACAAGTAGTCTCTTAATGAAGTTAAACACAGAAACCACACACATAATTTTGCACAATGTATTGCCTGGCACATTTCCTGAATTTTGTTCGGCACTACTGCAGAGTTATGTATCAAATGAAGTGAATACATTAATTACGTTGGCATAAATAGGTCTTATCAACCACCTCCTTCAATGTCTGCTGTATCATTAGTTCAGAACTGGTTCAGCTCTTCAATGTGTAAATAATTTGAGCGGATAGTGGAGCATATTTCACAGGAGTGACATCTACGCCGGGCTCTCCTCACACAGCCGTGGCTTTAGTTAACTTCTGTTAGAGACAGTCTGTATGGAGATCTCTGTGCGCTCAAAGCAACTTCAAAGTTATTATCCAAAACTGGAATCGGGGTCTGGGGAAAAGAACAATATGAGGAATCCACTTCCAGGCTTATAGAAACCATGCAGGCGTCACCTCCAGGCCCTTCCCAGATTTAATAGAAAGCACGCAGACGTCACCTATAAAGTTACTCCGGAACTGATATAAAGCATGTAGAAGTCACTTCTAGACTCACTTCGGAACTAATAGAAAACAAGCAGAAGTTACCTCTAGACTCACTCCGGAACTTACAGAAAATATGCAGAAGCCACAATCAGACTCAATTCCGAAACTTGTAGAAAACATGAAAAAGCCATTTCCAAACCTACTCCGGACATCATAGAAAACATTAATGCTCACTCCGGAGCAGATAGAAAACACGAAGAAGCCATCTCTAGACTCACTTCTGAGCTGACAGAAAACTATATAGTCGGTAACGATGATTAAATGACAAGACAATGAATTAATTTGTATAAGTTGTAACAGAAGTACATGATCAAAGAAAGTTGAATTACTTAACATAGAATAGGTAAAATTAATCACAGCCACAGGCACAGTGAGTAAAATCAGCCAGAAACACCATGAAATTAATAGAATGTATAATCATAACCTTCTTTGTGGTCATCAACACTGATAGGTCAGTGGTGAGAAAACAGACGTAGTGGCTGGTGTTTTATTGCGAAGGCTAATGGGCGATGCTTGAAAAATTATAGTCTGACATATGAAACTACAACCTCTTTCATGAGAATGTGGATGGAAGCATTCTTGATTCAACTGATTCCTATAGTTGGGGGAGACCGCTGCAACATAGACTGTATTCATTACGAACTCACGGAGTATGCTTAGTAAGGTATAGAAAGAAATGTTTCGTGTAGAATAGCTTGCCTCGCTTCAGAGGTCACAGATTGTGAGAATTGGATGGATTTTCGGCTCCAGTCATGCGGGGGTGGGGGATGAACTGGCTGATAGGCTGGCAATTAATGCATCTCTCGATAGTTGATTACCTATAGACAAGGGAGAGGTGGTCGAGCGCCTGTGGCACCTGGTGGAGAAAGCGGTAGAACAGACCGAGCACCCGTATGTGGAGAGAATGATATGGCTGGGGGTCAACAGGATCTATGGCATAATCGCAAAACTGTGAGGGAAGACCAGGAGAAACATTAGCTGGATGACTCCTTGCTGGCTGTTCAACGAGGGGACGAAGCGCATGTGGGAATGTCCTGAGTGCAGTGATTTTCCTTAGCTCAACTCAATTCATTCTTTATGGTCACAAAAATATAAGAAATTGTATATTTAATAAATAACCTTTGTTTGAACAATGATATGTCAATCAATTAATCAACAAACAAACATCTGCTTTAATATTCAATAATATATTATAATAATACGCAATGTCACTAAAAAAAACTAGAAATAAGAAGGCCAATTATAGGCGGGTATACAATTAGTCATACCCCCCGCCATATCATTCTTAAGAGGTCACAGATTGTGATAATTGTATGGATTTTCGGCTCCAGTCATGCCGAAAAGTCATGGGGGATGAACATGCTGATCAGCTGGCAATTATTGCATCTCTCGATAGTAGATTACCTATAGACACGGGAGAGGTGGTCGAATGAGGTGGAAGAATGAGTTGAGTTGAGTTGAGCTAAACAAAATCACTACACTCAGGACATTCCCACATGTGCTCCGTCCCCTTGTTCAACAGCCAGCAAGGAGTCATACTGCTAATGTTTCTCCTGGTCTTCCCTCACAGTTTTGCGATTCTGCCATAGTTCCTGAAACAACCAGCCAGTCGGCATAGTTGATGTATTCAAATTCCCGCCCACCGCCTTCACTTTTCAAGACAGTTTCAGGTAGCTGTGTTAGGCTAGGTTGACACGGAGGACAAGACCAACTTAAAAACTGCTCCACAAAGTTGATCCCATGACCACTGAGCTGTCAGACAAGCGTCTAGCCATTATATTGCTGCGGCTCCCACGTAGCCATGCCACAAAATATAAATATCCCGCCTCCTGTTTTCTATGATGCTAACGTGATTCAGATATGCATAAATAGCCAGTGAATTTATGTCTCGCCGTCATTGTTCGGGGTTATCCACTGTGTCTGTTTGTGCTGGCAATCATCGTTGATCAGGGTTGGGTGGCTCACTTGTTGTGGTCTATTCCTGCTGTCAGTTTTACTTTTAACTCTTCTGTCTGTCTCTTGCAGCCTTATTTATTGTTTGGGCTATTCAGCAATGACAGATGTATAGTAAGCAACCCCCTAAATGACACGGCAAAATCTCATTACACATTTATGCATTCATAATCTACATGTTGCAGATATCACTGACACAATTGGGGGGAGTAATAAATATACGATCTGTGTGTATGTATGTTGTGTTGTGCTATGTTATGCTGTGTTGTTTTGTGCTATATTGTGTTCTGTTATGTTATGTTATATTGTGTATGAATGAATGTATGAAAGAATGAACGAATGCAGGCCCCGGTTAACGTCGGGGTTACGTTCTTGGAGAACGCGACGTAAGTGAAACGACGTATAGCGAAACACTATTTCCCATAGAATTAAATGAAATACAGTGTATTGTGTACCACAGTAATGTTTATTTTGATGGTTGTTGATATTTATTGGCTAAATAGAGGTGGATTGGAGGGCGAGTGGTAGAGTTATTGGGACGTAGAGGCATTAAATTCTGCCTCTTCATCTGAGGATGATACTTAACCTCTTCCTGCCTCTTTTCCTGGCTCTTCTTTGCTTGAACGAAAAATGTGTCCAATGTCTGCTGCACAATAACCACCCTCTCAGTATCAGCACTCGCCGCTTCACCTGTTGTCTGAATGTTGTGCAGGTGTGAACGCTTCTTAGAGCGCTCAAACCAACCACGACTCGCTCTAAAACTATCATCGGCACTACTAGTACTGCTCTCACCCGCTTTCTTAGCTAGATCTTCATAGAGAGACTTTGCTTTCTCTTGGATAACCATCTTGCTCACAGGCATATTCCGTTGGTTCTGGTCTTCAATCCAGACGGCCAATCGTGCTTCCATGTTCTCCATTAGAATACTTCTGGTACAAGTGATCTTGGAAGCACTTAAAGGGGTTACGTTTTTAGCACCCTCTTTGATTTTGTCAGCACCTGCATGAATTGTCCTTACCGTCGTTGGAGGTAAACCATAGACTTTACCGATATCAACAGCCCGATCGCCAACCTCAAAACGACGTTATGGCGAAACGTAGCGACGTAAAGTGAAGTTAGTCCCCTATGTGACAACGACGTTATAGGAAACAACGTATACCGAGGCGACGTATAGTGGGGCCTACCTGTATATGTATGTATGTATGTAGGAATGTATGAATGAATGACTCAATGTATGAATGAATGACTGAATGTATGAATGAATGAATAACTGTATGTCTGAATGAATGAATGAATGAATGAATGAATGAATGAGTGAATGAATGAATGAATGTATATATGAAAATATGAATTAACTAATTAATTAATGTATGAATGAATAATTGAATGAATGAATGAATGAATACATGGTATGGTGTGTATATATCGCATGTGTGTATATGGTATGGGGTATGTATATATGGTATAGTACGTATATATGGTATGGTATTATAAATCGTATGGTACGTATATATTCTATGGTATGTATATATGGTATGATATGTATATATCATATGCTATGTATATATGGTATGGTATGTATATATTCTATGGTATGTATATATATATATTGTAAGGTGTGTATATATGGTATGGTATATAAATATGGTATGGTATGGTATGTATGGTATGGCATATTTATATCGTATGGTATGTATATATGGCATAGTATTATATATTCTATGGTATGTATATATTGTATGGTATATATAAATGGTATCTTAATGTGTGTTATATTATGTTTAGTGTAAATATGTTACTATGTGTTTCTGCATGTATGTATGTTATGTTATTATGTAATGTATGCATATATGGATGGATGGGTGTGTAGCCTCCTTGTCTCTATGTTGTGTTTGCGTATCTGTATGTCTGTATGCAAGTAGGTAGGTAGTTAGGAAAGTATGTAGTTATATAGGTAGGGAAGGAAGGAGGGAGGGAGGGAGGTAGGCAGACAGGCGGGTAATTATGTGTGTTAATGTGCAGGCAACCTCTTACACATACATACGCACACATACACACTCACACACACAAACACACTCTCACACATACTTACACACATGCACATACTCACACACACACTTGCACACACAAATACACACACATAAACACACAAACATTCACACACTCATATATACACATACACATACACTTACACCTTCACACGAACACGCACACATACACACACATACACACACTCACACACTCACACACACACACACACACACACACACACACACACACATCCACTTACACCTTCACACGAACACGCACACACATATTTCTCAATTGTTTAATGAGCGGACCTTATCTCGAGCAGCTATGTTACATAAAACAAACATTACAATCAGTTGAGGAAATCTTAAATGATTTATGGATCCATTCCTCCAATATAAAGAATCTAAGTATATTTACATGCGCCCTGTACGATGTATTTTAAGCTATATATGCACATAATGCGATAATCTGGATAATATATGCTTTATATGCACATAATGCGATAATCTGGATAATGAAGACAGTTATGTGTGAATTAAATGTTCACCTTTTAAGAAAGCCGTACACTGATTCAATTAACCATTTTTTTTTTGGTTCGCATATCCTTTATAGGACATCGCTGTCAACAATTGCATCTTTCAGCTGATTGTTGATTTCTTGGCAAGATTACGCTCACTAGTTTGCCATTGCTTTCCGAACGACAGGCTCACATACCCCGTAAGTTACCGACGCGGCGAGAACCGCTAAATTAACCAATAGTAATGTAATTATTCCCTACATAATACATTTCGTAATGTAAAGTCACCTTATTATCTCAGGCGACTTATTAATAAAATTGTCCTGAAGTAGTTTCTTGCTAAGGTTCTGGGATGGGATTGCGCCATCTCATTCTGTAGGCCTGAGAGCACGGAGGAATGGGTGGCCAATCTTTCTCTCACTTTGGCAAGCGAAGAGCCCCATCGTTAAACCCACGTCCGACAGTGTTCATAACATTCCCAGCGGAGTTCGCTGTCAGCTGCGTTATGGCGCCCGCCCAGGCGACTTCCGCCCATGTTGAAAATTGGGTATTAATATTAACTGACGTCTGCGATTATTTCCTGGATTTAAGGGTGGAATTTTGACTGCGTATTCTTGGACCATTCTGGCAGCCTCCAGGGTGATTTTAGTATATTTATTTCCTGCTGGAGATGTTAACATTCTACAAGATCAGACAACAGAAGAACACTGGCGTAAACATAATGCCTCGGAAACTGAAATAATGTGATCGTTAAGATGAGTGATTGATAAGAAGAAGATAGCTCTCTTAAGAAACAAGGAAATACCAACGCGTAACACTCTGAGTGAGCTAAACCAAGCTAGGAAGGATGTGCAAAAGGCTGCCAGGCAGTGTGCAAATGATTATTGGATCAAGTTATGTGAGTCCATTCAAATTGCAAGTGATAATGGAAACATCAGAAGCATGTATGAAGGAATAAAGAAAGCCTGTGGTCCAGTGATCAAAAGAAGTGCACCATTGAAAACCTTGACTGGAGAAATCATCACTGATAAGAAACAGCAGATGGACAGATGGGTAGAGCACTATTTTGAGCTTTACTCAAGTGAGACCAAACTAGCGGATGATGCCCTCAACACCTTAGAGGCTTTACCAACTCTTGACCCTGTCCAACACACTTCCCACCATAACAGAAGTTAAGTGAGCTATAAAAGAACTTGCATCAGGCAAGGCTCCAGGTAACGATGGGATTCCAATAGAGGTTATCAGGGGTGAGCTAGACACACTCACTCTACAGATCCACCAGCTAATAGAGCTATGCTGGCGAGAAGGACAAGTCCCGCAGGATTTCAAAGATTCAAGCATCATAACATTGTACAAGAACAAGGGCGATCGGAGCGACTGCAACAACTATAGGGGTATCTCACTTCTGTGTATTGTTGGAAAAGTATTTGCCAGAATTGTTCTGCGCAGACTTCAAGTCCTAGGAGATCAAGTCTATCCCGAATCACCGTGTGGCTTTCGACAGAACCGGTCTACCATTGATATGCTATTCTCATTGCGACAAATGCAAGAAAAATGCCGTGAACAGAATCAGCCTCACAAATGCATTTGATATAGTCAGTCGTGAGGGTCTGTTCAAGGCACTAAAGAAGATTGGCTGTCCACCAACTCTTCTGTCCATTGTGGAATCGTTCCACACAGGCATGAAAGGTATAATCAAGTTTGATGGTGCAACTTCTGAAGAGTTTGAAATCAAGAGTTTAGTTAAGCAAGGTTTTGTACTATCTCCCACCCTCTTTGCGATATACGTTTCACTTCTACTGAAATATGTCTTTCGTGATCAGGATGGTGGTATATACATCCACTCACGCTCAGATGGCGGCCTCTACAATGCTCAGAGATTGAAGGCCAGGACCAAAATTAGGTGGGTACTGATCAGAGAGTTGCTTTTTGCAGATGGTGCTGCAGTTACCCACTCTGAGGGAGAATTGCAATGTCTACTATCTGTATTCCCCAATGCTTGTTCTGAATTTGGTTTAACAATTAGCAAAAAGAAGACACAGATTATGTCACAAGGTGCACATGGGGTACCATCAATCTTTATTGACGATGCCGAACTAGAGATGGTAGACCATTTTACATATCTAGGATCAGTGGTAAATAGCAAATTATCCCTAGATCAGGAAATTAACATCCGGATTGGTAAGGCAGCAACAACAATGAACAGGTTTAAAAATAGAGTCTGGGAGAACAGGAAGCTTACTGCCAAAACAAAAGTCCTTGTCTATCAAGCCTGTGTCCTTAGTACTCTTCTTTATGGCAATGAAACCTGGACAACTTACTCACACCAAGAGAAACGTTTAAACAGCTTTCATATGCGGTGTCTGCGAAGAGTACTTGGTATTAAGTGGCAAGACAAAATCACAAATACTGAAGTATTGGAAAGATCAGGTTGTGTGACGGTTTATTCCATGCTCAGTCTTCGTAGACTTAGATGGATAGGACATCTTAGGAGGATGGATGATGGTAGAATACCAAAGGGCATCATTTTTGGTGAATTACAGATGGGTAAGAGATCTAATGGTCGGCCTCTACTACGATACAAAGATGTGTGTAAGCGGGACATGATTGATACAGGCATTGATAATGCACAGTAGGAGCAAGTCGCCGCTGAACGTGTTGCATGGAGGGCAAACATCAGAAATGGAATAAAGACAAAGGAGAAAATTATTGCAGATAAGTCACACACTGAGCGTGTGAGACGTAAGATGGTGCCATAGTTAAAAGTTATTATGCCTTTTTAAAGCACAAACTATCGTCTGTCAAGACGACAAGGTGCCAATTATTAAACGTGACACTGACTTGGAAAGAACATTAATGGACGGCGTGGTTCCTAGAAGAATAGACAGTGAATGACGATGGACATAGGACAATGTAGACACCGTGGGCGGGAGGGTGCACGAGGAGGGAGAAATGGCAAGGGATTGAGTACCTTATGGCAGGACGTGGCTACAGTGACGTTCTGCGAAAGGCCTGTTGCATGATATGATGATGATGATGATGATGATGATGATGATGATGATGATGATGATGATGATGATGATGATGATGATGATGATGATGATGATGAAGGTGTGATGGTGATGACGATTGTGATGACGATTGTGATGACGACGATGATGACGACGATGATGATGATGACGATGATAACGATTACGATGATGATGGTGATTATGATGATGATGATGACGATGATGATGATGCTCGAAAGGTTTAACATGTAAACTACAGTTTGTTCTAATTGGTGTCTCACTCTATAACCGCTTTAGTCAAGAAAACACAATAACAGCTGGCATAAGAAATAACAAAGAGACTCGTTGGAGTAGAGCAAGGAAATAGAAGAGATTAGAGCACACCAGACACAGTAATAAATATGAGTGTGATGGCATTTGTTACGAGAGTGTCTAACATGCACAGAACAGAGAAAACTATTTTAGCCTACTCCCTCTCCGTCTGAGGACAAACTAAATAGAG